>JAWWMO010000083.1:147151743-147214815 GCA_035047845.1 Dendrocincla fuliginosa
GAAATGATGCTTCCCAGATAGCTGAACTGCTGGACTGACTTAAGCTCTGATTCACCTATGGTGATGTGGGGATGATGAAAGACTTCCTGAGGTGCAGGTTGATAGAAGAGAAACATAATTTGAAAATATTAGTCACCTTAACATTACACACATTCTGTCTATTCAAATGCTGTGTTAAAGCAAACGCCAGTTGTTACGCTAATTCCAGATGCCATCATCCCAGAATGTGAAAAACCAAGACAGCGCATTCTAAAGTGATCTCAACACAACTGTAAGCTCAAAGATACACTAAATTACGTTATTCCAGATTTTTTCTACATGGAAACAGCATGGCAGTAAGGGTTCTCATAAGAAAGTCTATTTTCCTAATAATTTTCACTCTGTAAAAAATGTACAAAGGTTGAACTGGATAATAGGCTGTGTTGTCTTTGCCTTCTGCCTTCAGCCCTCCAAAAGTACATGAAAATCCAACAAGTTCTACAGTACTTTCCTAACTGAAGTACTGAAAATCTGACCAGTTGAAACCCTGAGCATTTCAATGGATAAAGGCATTGAAAATGGATTTTCCATGCTGGAAAATTCTTCTGGTGCTGAAATCCTCTTCCTTTGTGAGCTATTTTTGGCCCACGTAGGAATTCCTTATAACGATCTTCTCACTGCAGTCAATGCAATCCACACACTTCAAATTGGAAGCCTTAGTCTATGCGATGGCTTCACATGGTATCAGCCACGACAGCAAGAATTTAAGGAATTGCAATCTAAAACCTATAGCCTTTCCCTTCTGAACAACAAGACCACTGACAACACAACTGTCTGAGCTGTGTTCTCTCAAATACACACCCATTTGGAAATGCATACGGCAGAGAAAAGTTAGCTGGGCAGCTCAAGGTACTTCAAAGACAATGGATAAAAAAGGGATTCTTGCTTGGTCTTACCATTCCAAAGGCTTTTGCAAAAATGCCTGTTCTAGTAGGAAATATAAGCACCTCTATCCCTTTGCATCCTTTTGAATTTTTGCAAATACTTTGCCTCTCTTGGTTGCTCTTAGGCTGAATCCTGAAGGAAAACCAGGCTTATGCAGCTGAACTATGCATCCATCTCTCCTCCAGTCTGTCCTTCAGTGTGTCTGAAATAACCTCTGCTGGCCAGTGTCAAGTTACTCTGGTGGAAGAAAAATGTCTCAGAAACCAAGTTTCTTAAACTCAGTAGAAGTGAGTGAAGAATTTTTCTTATTTACTGGTTCACAACAAAATGTTGCTGTAAGAAATAAAAGGATGAAGCCTGGGGATGTTCAGGTTGGAAATCAGGAGGAATTTGTTCACTGAAAGGGTGGTCAAGCACTGGAACAGGGAGGTGGTGGAGTCACCAGCCCTGGAGGTGTTTGAGAAATGGCTCAACGTGGCACTCAGTGCCCTGGTTTAGCTGACATGAGGGTGTTTGGTCAAAGTTTGGATTGATGATCCTGGAGGTCTTTTCCAACATGAACAATTCCATGATTCCATGAGAAAGACTGACTCAGGTCAGGACAGGAAACCTGGAAAACAGCGTACATAATTCTACAAGGATTTTTAAGCACATGTGAAATTTCTTGACTTTCATTAATTAGAATAGTTTTAGTTGCTGGAACAGAGGGAACAATCATAACAAGTATTGAAAACACAGAAACTGATGCTTGCACTGGAATTAACACCCAGAATCCATGCACTGCTTTCCTGAGCTACTGACTTATGTGTCAGCCACAAGAGTTTGGGGATCAAAACTGGGGTTAAATACTTAACACAGGATGGATGTAAACAGTGTTGCCCTGCAACAGGAATGAGTGAGGCTGTATTTTTACACCTTGACAAAATGGTTACAACTATGCACTCAATTCCAGTGTAAGAATTCATCTCTGCTATCGAAGGGTATTTATGTCTTCCCATAACACATTTTCTAAGTGTTCTTAGAATTATAATTCTTGTTAAATACGGACATTTTTGCATAAAGGAAACTCTCTGAAACGTTTCTTAGGGAATCTGGATTGAACCAGGCACTGAGAATCTCATTTACGTCTCAAGACTTGCCTTTGATAAATCCCGTGCAGGTGATTTAATAACGACAGGATGGTTAAGGCTGGGAGGGACCACTGGAGGTCACCTGGTCCAGAGCATGTCAGTCAGGATTGTGTCCACACACCCTTGAACATGCCCAGGGAAGGAAACTCCACAGCCCCCCTGGGCAACGTGTTCCAGTGCTCAGTCACCCTCGCAGTGAAGAAGCTCTTCCTCACAGTAATTAGTAATGAAACATTATTTCAGATCACTAGATAAAAGCACAATTACAAGTACAAACAGAGAAAGCATGATTTGATTGCCACTCTTCTCTCATCTTCTGCCACCCACTATCATGTGAATTTGAGGATGATCTGAGTAAAAAATATAAATCCCCTGGAAGGTGCTGAGTATCATCACATGGCCTGGGGGGCTGCTGGCTGTACAGAATGTTCCCCTGAAGAAAATCATGAGCAAATGTATTTTTGACAAGCCAAACACAAGATTTTTTTATAGAAAACATGAAATTTATAGCAACACCATTGGTTTATTTTAACTCTAAACTGAATGCAATTTCTTATTAATAATCATAAGGCAATGTTTTACTGCATTTAGAATTATTATAGGAATTTTATGTTTAGAATGACTAAGTCACCACACAAGTCTTGCCTAAGCCTTACAAAGCTACACAAGATCAGATATATTCCTAAATCCATAAAGAGGACCTGGAAATAAATTATTCTAATATGTTCTCAGTTACTGAAATTTAATTAAATATATGCAGACTCTCCAAACCCAGCTTCATGTATTTCTTCATGATTCAGTTACTTGGTGTGGGGGAGAAGAGAAAAATTTGACCCTATAAATCTACTACTCATCAATCCTAACTATACTTCCTCAGTCCCCTAAAAGTTGGGAAAA
Source organism: Dendrocincla fuliginosa (assembly GCA_035047845.1). NCBI lineage: Eukaryota > Metazoa > Chordata > Aves > Passeriformes > Dendrocolaptidae > Dendrocincla > Dendrocincla fuliginosa. Next base: position 147,154,695 of record JAWWMO010000083.1, read on the forward strand.
ACACACAGTATTTATGACAGGCTCAATGACTCAGAAAAAGCCATTACAGGATGACCCAAGCATTGCCTAAATAATATACAGCACAATTAACCTTAAACAGTCTATAATTATGATAAGCTTCGAAGTTCTAATTACTTTTCTTTTCAGCAACACTGCTGTGAAGTGAGTTGAATTATAAAATAAATGTGTCATAGGGCATCTATTTATATATTTTTAAAGCAAGTATTTATGAAAGGATATAATTTTCCAGCAAATATCCAGCTTGCTGTTAATCTCCAGACCTTTTGCTTGTTGCCTTTCTTCTTCCAGCTGTTTTGCATTTGCCAACTGGGTCCCATCAGTAGGCGATTCTGGGAAGCTCTCAAAACTGAACTTGTCTACTTGGATGGCCATCCTGCAGCAAAGGAAAGGAGAGGAAGCAACAACATCATTTTCACACTTAGAAATTCACTGGTTTTACAAGCCAATGTCCTAAATTTTCCTTCCAAATCTCAGGAAGGAAAGACAAAATAACCACAGTACAAAGGCCTGGATGTGGCCCTTGACTTCCTTTTAAAAGAATACTTCTATCTTGCTTAGTGTACCTTCATGAATTACAGACAATATTAATTTCAATATCACAGTACAATTCATTGGCAGCAAATAGTTAAATAATTGCTTTATTAAATGTACGGTAAGGCATAAAAGCTAATTAAATTAAATATAGTACACTATAATGCATACTAAATACTTATATGTTAAATTAGAATCACTAATCTAATATAAAAGGGAATTTAGACCAGCTCACATCACATGAAATGTGGTTACAGCAGATCTAATATACTATGCTGCCAAAACAGCTTTAATTTCCTGAATCGTCTGAAATAGAAAAATAATTAGGCAAGAATTAAAATATATTGCTCTTGAGATGACTTTGCACTTAAGAAAAAGAGAAGACCAAGCAACAGCTTTGAAAACCATTCATGATAAAATGCAACTACAAAGTGAGAGGGGGTCTGAGAAGGGCATTTCCCAAAAACACAGCAATATTATTATTATTCTTTTATCTGTTCCTACTTTTAAAGAGGGAAACATATTCTATAAATGCTGCCAAAAGGAAAACACCAGTAACAAAGGTCAACAAAAAAGAGCTTTGAAATCCCCCCAGACCAGGAGAGATTTTCTATAATTACCATGAATTTAAGAGAATCTTGACCCTGATAGAAACCGGGTGAAGACAAATGGCAATTACAGGGAATAATCTAGAGCTTGTGAAGTTCACTGAGGGAAGAGGAGTTCAAACAGGCCTGTCAAGTCTGACAAAAAACTGAACCCTGAGGAGAAGCTTCTGATGCTCCAAGACCCCCTTCACCATTTTAGTGGAAGGTGTCCCTGCCCATGGCAGTGGGTTTGGAACTGGATAATCTTTAAGGTCCTTCCAACCCAAACGATTCTACGATTCTATTACTAAAATGTGCAAACACAGCACTGAGTCACAGGTCTCCAAATTACCTCTTCTGCAGACTGCACCTTTGCTCATCTTTCCATCTGAAAGGCAGAGGAATTAATCTATTCCTCTCGAAGGGAGGGCTCTGGTTTGGCTATTTTTTCTACAGCAAGAGATCATTAGAAGTTCTTCATTTGCATGCAAAGTCCATCAAGTGCTGGGCATATTAAAAAGCTAAACATGAAGTGCAAAAGTGGGTCACAGTAACTGCTGGAAACAAGACAGAAATAAAGGGTGTGATAAAAAACACCCAGATACAACCTGAGCTGTGGGTTCTGAAGAAAATACCAGCCCTGATCTACCAGCAGCAAACTCGCAGATGATGCCAATTTGGGGGCAGTGGTGATCTGCTGGAGGGCAGGAGGGCTCTGCAGAGGGACCTGGACAGGCTGGAGAGATGGGTTGAATCCAATGGGATGGGATTCAACAAGTCCATGTGCCAGGTCCTGCCTTTGGGTGCAACAAGCCCCAGCAGCAGCACGGGCTGGGGACAGAGTGGCTGGACAGGGCCAGGCAGGAAAAGGACCCTGGGAATGCTGATGGAAGCAGATGAACATGTGCCAGGTGTGCCCAGGTGGGCAAGAAGGCCAAAGGCATCCTGGGCTGGATCAGGAATAGCATGGCCAGCAGGACCGGGGAAAGGATTCTGGCCCTGGGCTGGGCACTGGTGAGGCCACACCTCGAGCGTTGTGTCCAGTTCTGGCCCCTCAGGTGTGGAAGGACAAGGAGGGGCTGGAGCAGGTCCAGGGAAGGGCAAGGAGGCTGGTGAAGGGTCTGGAGCACAAGTCCTGTGAGGAGCAGCTGAGGAAGCTGGGGGTGCTCAGCCTGGAAAAAAGGAGGCTCAGGGGAGACCTTATTGCTCTCCAGAACCCCCTGAGAGGAGGGTGCAGCCAGGTGGGGACTGGGCTCTTCTCCCAGGTGAGCAGCAGCAGGACAAGAGGACACAGCCTAAAGCTGCACCAGGGGAGGGCCAGGTTGGACATTAGGAAGTTCTTCACAGAGAGAGGGATCAGACACAGGAATGGGCTGCCCATGGAGGTGGTGGAGTCACCGTCCCTGGAGGTGTTAAAGAAGAGACTGAATGTGACACTCAGAGACACAGGCTGGTTGACAAGGGGGTGTTGGGTCAAAGGCTGGACTCGATGATCTCAGAGGTCTATTCCAACCTAACTGATTCTGTGATAACAACATCTCTCCTACTGCCATTCAAGTGTGATTTGATGCAGCAAGTGCAGCCTGGGCTCTCTGCATTCTGCACAACCAGAGCATTACAGAATCATGTTTGTCTTTGTTTCCAAGATCATTTCATCACGCTGTGGTACAAGAGCAGATGCAAATCCAGCACTTGATTTCTATTATATACACAGTACTGCTTAAATTCACACAGAAATACAGTCAGTTCCTGTGGCCGTATTTTAACAAACTGTCTTAGTTTCTGGACAGTCAAAAATATTTAGATTCCGTCTCCCAGGGAACCTGGAAAACAGCTCCCATCTAATTATTGTGTCACACTTTTCTAAGTGCTTGATATTTCAGAAAAATATTCCTGTCTAAAAATATTCGACACGTAACTGCAGGCATTCAGATTGTATTCCTCTGTTAAAGCATCATTACTAGCAATATGGTAATTTTTTCCTGGAAATTAAATATGAATGTAAGCACTTTTTACCCCAGCAGCCTACAATAAATCCACATCAGCTTCAGGAATAAAGTACAAATTACTCTTTAACGATGGTTCATTGGGCATCTTTGTTTGAAATAACTTCTATTAGGCTCCAAGTTATGGAAAACTTTAGTAAACAGGGCTCCTTGTCCTCAGAGCCTCTACTAAGTTTTCAAACCTTCTAAGCATGCTTTTATTTATACTGTGTAAACTGTATTTAGCACAGTGACACCTAACATCACATGAGAAGCTACAAAAACACCCCCAACAACACTCTTGCCAGCTAGAAAGTGAAAAGTCTGAGTAAAAGACTTAGAGAGAGAAAAATATCCCACAAAACAGTACTACAAACACAGCTGTAGGTAGAACGTATGAAAGCAATAAACAGAGATAAAATATCGTGTTTCAAGACTATAGAACCGCTCAAAGAAAAGCACAACAAAATTAAAGCCTGGCTCTTTTTCTTAAACATATCTGCCTTTTATCAGCAGCATTCTGCTTCCTCTTGTGCTAAAAATATTCGTATCAAGTTTTGTGTCTGCATTTTTTATCAGTAATGTCGCTTCGGTGTTTGCTCCTCAGCCTGTGGAATGTGTAGTAAATTGGAAGGCTTTGCACAAAAATCGAAACACAAAATAAATCCCATAACCTAAATCAGTCACTCATCCTTACAAACGTAGCCCTACTCACACACAGCTCCTTCACTTGCTTTTCAACGTGAAGATTTCCCCCATCTCCAAAGACACTTTTCACCAGTGAGGTGTTAACAGATGGACAAACAATTCCCAAAACCACGTGACTGAAGGAGAAAATGGATAAGCTGGACATTGGGCTAAAATCACCAACTAAAAATTTATTCTTTTAAAAAAAATTTAAGTGATCTGTAGAGATCACATGGACTTCATCCTAAAAGAAGTAGAAGGCAGGGAAAGGCAACCTCTTGAACATCACCCAGCTTTGCCCCTGGGCTGTTCATCAGAAAAATGAGACCAAAATGTATTTTAGCCATCAAAATTGTCCTCTGCTTTTGTCTTCTGCAGTTATTTTACAACCAGTTTCTTGTCAAGAGTTCTCTGCATTTCTTTTCTCCCGAAATTTGTCCTTGTTTGTTGTGATACACGAGAATCTATGGAATCTATAGAGAGAGAGGTAAAATGGAGAATTCAGGTTGAAACAGGCATTGGGGTCACTGCAACAGCCAGGCTCACGTTGTGCAAGGGCACCTGTACCTTGCCCTTCACAGTAATTACACACCAAGGAAAGCAGAAAAGATCTTAAAACTCCAAAGTTTAAACATGTACTCGCTCCAGAAAAAGAGACTAGAATTCCATTTTAATTCCTTTCCCTCATGGGGAGCTATCCAAATTTCCTACTCGATGAGCTTTCAATAAATCATGAGATATGGCTCTCTGGCCAGCCTTGCCTGTGCAGGAGAAGGGATGAAGCAGCAACAGTTTTCATGAATAATGAAACAATCATGTTTTGAAACTACTGGGTTTTGTCACTAAATGAGCCCAAGCCGTTGTGACAGCGACTCAGACACCGAGCATCGTTACAAGGATGCAAATTATTCAAATCCAAATGAGGTGAATGAAGAGGAGAAGGTCAGCTCCTCGGCACTGCTGCTGCTATGTCTGCACAGCATCGGCCCACGTCATCTGTCAGGGTGACTTACAGGGGGAAACATGACAAACCTTCTGATGGTGCAGCCAACATCCCTACGACAGCCGCCTAAAGCACTGCTAAAGCGACAGGGCGGAGGTACTAAAGGCACCAGACAGCCCATTTCACCACTTCTCCTCAAATGAGTTTCAACTTCACTGGAAATCTTCCTCTGTCCTGGCAACGAAACGCTCAGCCTTCGTTGGAGAAACACAACTTCCTGCAAATGGCATCACAGCTGCTGAGCCAGTGCTTCGCACATCCCTCTTTCCTAAAGCACTGCCAGCTAAAATGCAGCATCACAGAGTTTCACAGAAGTGGCAACTGGCAGAAAAAATTAATAGGTGAAAAATTCAGTCAGGGAGTAATGCTGGGAGAGCTACAAACTCCTGCCCTTGCTCCTGGCAGGTCCCAGCCCATCCTCCAGTGATGCATCTCAGCTCGTTCCATGTCTTCATCTCTTAGGAGAGGATGAATCTATGAAGCCAAATTAATTATGTGATACTCTCCAAATTAAACAAGGTTAAAAGCAGGCATGGTATTAAAAGAAAAGCAAGGTAACTAGATTTCATCTTTTGCTAAGTGAATAAAATACTGCTGCTTAGCTTAGAGGGCTAAAATATAAAGATATTCCTTATTCAATTACCCTTAGGAAGAAACAATACAACAGGAACTCAAAAACTCTTCCTCATGGCTAAGTACCTATTTAAATACTATCATCCATGGCTGAGTTTGCAAGCTGCTTCCATAATGAAGCTGACAGGAGGCAGTTGGAGACTTTATTCAATATTATTTTTCCTGTTCTTTCTTTCTTATATAAAGTAGACAGAAGGGACACTGAGCCAGACCATGTTACTGCTACTTGTGCAAAATGTGTATAAGAGCACAGTGAGAGATTTTAAATTGCAGGAAAAGCTTGAAGTGAGGATGATATTCTTATTCTCACTTTCAAGAGGGAAAAGAAATACATAAAGGAAAGTTTACTTCAAAAACTTTGCCCGAATCCACTCTGCAATCTCAGAAATTATATTTTTATAACATCATGTTTCAGGTGCAATTAATTCCACCCTAAATACAAGTCCTGCAGCTGATATAAAACTGGAAGTGACACCCCAGCATGCAATACTTTAAATAAGATGGACCTCAAGAATCAAATCTCTCATGAGATGAATACATATATATCATTAGCAGAAAATGAGAGTGTAAAGTCATGCAAATCAACATATACCTTGTGTTTACATCCAGCTATTTCACTGTGAAATAACAGGGGTACAATCTGTATTTCATTCACTACTATGAAATACAACTGTAAAATTCAGTAGCTCAAGCAACCTGTAAGTAACAATCTCTCCTCCTGGCCCAGAACTGACTGCACAAAGGAAAACCATGACTCGCATTTCTGAACTGTGCAGAGCAAAAGATAAATTTTTCCATTAATCTCAAGAAAGGTCAATTAAATTTAAGAATTTGCATTTAGAACTTAATTATTTATTTTACATAATTGAAGAGGAGATAAAGTTGAACTACAGTGCTGAAGTCTGCTATATTCAACAGCTTATACTTATCTGATCCACTGCATTTCAGAGGAGAGACAGTTAAACCAGGGAAGAATATTTCCACTGGATATAATGGAATATTTGAAAATGGAGCGGTGTTGGGAGATAGTTAGCTACATCAATCTCCTGTTTAATGGGATTATACTACACGTGCTGAGAATATAGCTTTTTAATTCCTAGCTCCAGATCTGAAAACCATAAACTGGAAAGGAAGAGGATTAACAATTAACTTCTCCTTGCCTCTTTTTTTCTCTGGCCCATTTAAATAATTCGGACTCCTATGGCAATCACCACGCAGCAGAACTGTTAGCTCCTTAATGAAATCAGAAATTCAAAATAATAATAATAATAATGGTAATGGCCTACTCTAGAAACACACCAATTTCCACAGGGGGCATAAGAGGCCATTAATCAGTGGTCTTTCACACCATTACGAAACTTGGAAGAGCCCAAGAATGGTGATACTTGAAGCCTGAGTTAAATACCCTCCCTTTATCCCAGCTGAACCACACAAGGATTGCAACCTTCTCATTATCCAAAATAATGCCATACTGTACCTCCCACCTCTCCCTCAGTGGGACAGTAATAATCAGAGAGACAAATATCAAAACATATATGTTTGTATTCAGTTGTATAATTCACTATTGCCTTTATATGGCAAAAGGCTCCAAAGAAAACATATGCAAATGAAAAACATGGAACTTTGTCCCAGATACAACAGACAGGACCAAAGAACCTCAATTCTACAGTCGTGCCCAGTTATCGCTCTGGCTGCCTGACTCTTCTCAGGAAAAGACTGAGACCCCAAAATATAAAAGAAAAAACAGAGTTGAATAAGGGAAGCCACTCAGTTTGTTCAGAACATCTTTTCCAGGGAGTGTCAAGTGGAGGAACCAGGTACTCACCTGCTGCAACCCTCACCTTTGCCCAGACTCCGACACATGGAGCGCTGAGGAACACGGGACAGAAACACCAAGTGTGTGCTCCTGGAACACCCCAACGAAACCAGAGCACTGGACAGGAGCACTGGGGTCAGGGATCCCCCCCAGATCACTGCACAGCAACACCAAAGGCTTCTGCTGGCCCCAGGGTGGAGCTGGGTGTGTGTAGGACTCCAAAACACCCGGAGCCTCTCGCACATGACAAACCTGGGGCATCAATTCACTTTCTCCTACGAGAAAAGGCTTAAAAACCCCCAATAAATCACCAAATTGATGGCAATGCTCCTCTTTTAAAGGAGTGTGACTGTGACACTGTTCACACCTGAAAGGTTCACTTCTGAGAAAATGCTGAGATCCTACTCAAAAACCAGCTCAGGGTGCAAAAACCATGAGCACAGCCTGTACATGTGGGAAATGCTCCCCATGTAGAGCCCATGGCAGTGATAACTCAAGGGAAAATGCAGAGATACAGAGCTTTAGAGACAGCATCAGAAAAATGCAGGATTTTCATAGAGGAAGTGATTCAAACAGTTTTTGGGCAGAACCACAGGATGCACGAATGCTCAGTGGCAGGAGCACACATTCCATCATGGACTGTCACTGCAAGATACAATTAGACTTTACATTCCTAATGAATTATTAATTTACCAGCTACTTGCTTGTCTTCTCCTTTTATATGCAAAGATAACATTTGCCCTTTTCCCAGAGTGCTGCAGTGGAAGCTCACCTCGAGATGATTCACTGTGATAACCAAAGTCTTTCCCAAGCCACTGTTTTCCCAGTATAACCTGTACAATTCCATCACACCTGTGACCTTCCCATTTGCTGGATTTCCCAAAGGAAAGAATTTCTGTTCAGAAGCACTCTTAGTGAAAAAAAAGGTATTTTCATAAAACAAAGCAGTTGGGATTGTTCACCCTGGAAAAGAAAATACACTTGGGAGACCTCACAGCAACCCCTGAGGATTTAAAAGAGGCTTCTAAGAAAGATGGGGGCAAACTTTTTAGCTGGATTGTAGTGATAGAACAAGGGGTAATGGTTTTAAATGGAAGGAAATAATGGCTAATAAACCAAGGTGTTTCTTCTGCTGCTTCTGCTGATGATGACATGGAGCTTTTGGCAGCCCCGGCTCCAACTTCAGCCAAATGCAGAGCAGGGACTGTCTCCGCTTTTATCTCATCACTGATTTACCTTTGCCCACTCAGCCCCACCTCTTCCTGTGCTGGGTTAGTTGTCTGATGTGCTTTACTGTGCTTTACTCATCACAAAATGAGCCCAGCTCTCAAACACTTTGCTATTTCAGCCCAGGTTTCCCGTCTGGAAATCACCACATCCTACGAGGTAACTGCCCTGCCAGGTGCCCTCACCTCCAGAGAGCCCTGTCCTGCAGCTCCCGTGGGCAAGTCCCCAGGCTCCCATCTGACACCACAGCTAGAAATTCAGTAGCTATTTGATTATTCTGATGAAATGATGCTCGTTTTGGAGCAGTTCCCTGCCACATTAACCTCCCTCAGCCAATTAGGGTGGTGCAGAGCACACATTATGTATGGACAATGGATGTCACAGCCTGATGTCCAGGCAGGGACACAACCACCCTCAAAGAACTAAAGCAAACTAACCAAACCCGTTAAGGACAAATGGGATCAAAGGGATTTTCACTCCTGTTTCCTGTGCTTCAGGAACAGTTTGAACACAGTAGTCTGAATTTTAGAAAGGAAAATGTCACTTGTGAGCAAAGCCACACTCAGGAAGATTTTGCAGAATGTGTGACGGAACTCAGAGGTAAAAGCAGGATTTTTGGTGCCACTAATAAAACAACATTTCCTATCAACTTCATACACACAAATCTCTTATATGAGAATGGATTTCTTCAGTGCTTTTGGAGGAAGTGAGGGAAAGGGATTATAAATACTACAAGTCATGGGCAGTCAGACAGTGGTGTGTGACATAAGGACACCTTGGTGTTACAGACAGAGCACCCTTTGTTATCACAGCAAGGACAAAGCCCCCAGCTGAGGGACAACTGAAAACAAAAAAATCCAAAATACAACCTTTCAATTAAAAGATTACCCTGAAGATACCATTTGAAGTCTGCTACTAAACTTCTTCAGAAGTTTCATGATTCCTAAGAGAAAGTATTCTTCCTAAAATGAGGAACACACTCATCAGGAGTGACACAATTCTTCATTCAAGTATTTCACTCATGTCTAATTGAAATAATGCTCTAAAAATGTCTAGCTTTAAAAATACTTATTTTTAGATTAATCTTCTTAGTGCTTTAAAAACCAAAAAGGAATTATCTCAAGTAAAACATAAACTTGGTATTTAAAATGCATTGAAGATGGGGTTAGTTTCAGCATTAAGTTTTAACACAGAAATTTACCATTCACCTAAATCTAAACGTTATGAACTAAACCAAAATTTTAATCAAAATTCTTTGCTTCTCTGTTTCTTTGTAGTATTCCCTTATAGAGAGGTAATAAAAGCCCCGAGTTTGATGGGATCTAAACTTCTGCAAGATAATTTTCCTTTTTAAAAAAAGGGAAACTGGAAGGTAAAATTCAAAGGCACCAAAAGAGAAAACAATGATTTGAGATCTCTTTCATGAAAATTTCATACACTTTCCACTCATTGACTAGATTGTTCTGACTATAAAAAAAACCAGACATATCTACATTTAGGCACCCATTTCAAACTCCATCCCAGTTTGGGAAACAGACTTTAGAGCAGGGCAGGGAATCATCATATTTTCGCTTCCAGGTGATGAAAGAGTTGAAATTCATTTTTAGAGAGATCACCAACATGTTTTTTCTTAAAACCATTCTGTGCCATCAGGTCCTGCAAAGAAGCCAAACCCCCCAAACACACACACAGGGGCACAGTTATCCACACACACACAGTTTTGAGCCAACTTGGCAGTTAAAAAAAATAAAAAATTCTTTATTCTTTTTCATCTATGAAGAACAATTTAATGTAGAAATTCCAGATTATCTCAAAATGACAGGCTACCACTACCAGCCAACTTGGACCCCAAAACCTCCCTGTCCACAGCTGAGGAGTCACCTTGGTTCTGATTCACTAATTTGCTCTGAGTTACTCAATCACACAGGTATAAATGGATTAAAGGGTTAATATTAAAACTGGAAGCACATATGATTAAAATTGGGTTTATATTTCCTATGCTAAGCAACTAATACTGTAAAAATACTAAGCAAAGATTACACAATCTGCTTTGTTCTGAAACTAAGCTTTTTATACAAAAGATTATCTTTTTTATTGCTTACTATTCTCCATTTCTCCTCTTCCATGCAGCTACAAAAGAGATGCCATCAGGCAGTAAATCGAGGAATAAAGCTGCAGAGCTTTTTTTACTCCCATTTATTCCCATTGAGCCTCCCTCAGGGATATACAAATTGGAAATTGCTAAATTATCATCTAATAGGCAGAAACAACGTAGGCGAGACCAATTAAGTAAAAGGCAGAAAGTTGTATTACACGTGTAATTAAATTAAATTCTTTGACTAGACTCCATTAGAATCATTCCCAAAAAGGACAAAACTCGACTTTAATCAGCACATGACACATTGTATGACATGTCACTGAAATAGTGCATGAAGAGTTTTGATATTACTAAAAAGAGCATTTCTCTTAATTGTGAATCAAGTTACTTCCAGGTGGTAGGAAATGGGCTGATCAGCAGCATTCCCTCCTAAACACACACGACTCTAAACGATGCATAATTGAGTACAAAGTCATAAAACAGTGGTTTTCCCTTCTATTTAAGCTGCAATATCCTTCAGACGGGCACCTACACACGCTTTTTACAGTGGGACTGTTCCCTTACAGCAATCCAGAGCCTCTCACAGAACACAGAAGTGACATAACTAGGGATAGTTTTGGCTTGTAATCACAAACACCATCAAAAAAAGTAATGCAGCGGGGCACTAAAAAACGCAGCACAAACAACTCTGATTTACAAACTTTTGGGCCCTTCACCTCATGCCATTCTCAGCACTGAGGCAAAACATTGCTGTGCCACAGGCCAGTCCAGCCCTTGGAGCTGGAGCCCAGGCTGGGATGGAAACAAACCCCAAAAGGCAGGTACAGGGGACTCTCTTGGGCTGTGATGCCAGAAAAGGAGGAAAAGAAACATTTACCTCTTCCCGTGGGGCTTTTCCAACTCTTGTGTTCTGAAAACTGTCTAAACCAGCTAAAAAGTAAAGGCAACTTCATTCCACCTGGAGAACAATATGACTTAGTTAAACTAATAATTGCTCATTTAGCTGAAAATCAGAAGATCAGAAGGGGATTAACAGCTCTAAGCACAAATTGCCTCTTGAAACGAAATCAATTCTGCAACTGTCCAGCAACCAAGTGGGGCAAACAGCCTCACAAACCCAGCACTGTGTACCCTAACCTAAACCAGTGTGTTCCCAGTAACTCACTTTTTATCCATCTCCTTTTATATCTCTTCAGACAATACCATTTCAATAGCAAACCTGTGACCTTCTGTCTCAAGGAAGTTCCTATCCTGTCGGAATACACTTGCCAAGCCACCTTAAAAAACTTGGTTAAACCATCATCATTATTTCAATATTGGAAATATCACCTTATTGTTACTTTCATACACGTACACAAATTATAATGGAGACCTGGAAAGGAAATAAAGTGCTTTGCTTTCTCAAATGAATAGTATGGAAATGCAGAACATGAAAAAAAAACCCACATGGCTTCAACTGTCTTGGGGAAAACCAATTAGCCAGTTCATCAAAAGAACAACCAGCTTTTGAAAATTATTGAGATTTTAAAATGCTAAGTATTTGTATTAATCAGTTGCTGTGCATAAGGGATGAAATGTGAGTTAGGGTAGTGAGAGCAGCACTGAGAAGAGCAAGAGGCCACAGGAGAGACAAAAAGCAGGGCTTGTTCTGGTGAGCCTGTTTTCAGGACACACAGTACAGACATAACCAGGTGTCCAGTGTCACCCTGTGCTGGAACACGGCCCTGTGCAGGAGGGCAGCCTGCTCGGCCCTGCAGGGAATGCCACGTCAGGGACAGGAAACCCTCCAAATACAGACTGACCCAGAAAAGGACACCTGACAGCAACACACGAGAACCCACATGGAGCACTCTGGGAAATAATGAGCAGTGATGGGAAAATATTCCTCATTTAGACTTAAATTCCATATTAAAGCCTGAGGATATGTATTTATTGCCTGTTGTCACCACTTTATCAGCACTCACTAATCACTGCTTCACTTACTCTCCTTTAAATCTCTGTTTCACATTAAACAGATCGGGATATTCTGAAGTCCCATCCTACTCAAGTCCCTGTGTACTCAGAAGGAAAACAAGTGACAGCTGAAACAAACTGCTAGAAAAGCCCATCTAAAGATATTCTTTCCACCAATATTTCAGGGAGAAAAAAGGAAATATTGGTCAAGTGTGATGGATCTGTTCTGCCTGACACTGCTGCAGGGTGGGATGGGCTGCTCACCACTAACACACAACACACAGGGAAGAAGCAGGTGAGAATGTTGTTTACAGAACAGCACAGCCCAATATTTTATTTAGTATTGTCATGCATATTTGAAAAAATATTTCGATGACTTATTACAAACTTCACTTTCCAAATTTACTATTCAACAAGCATAAATCTGAGTGAGAAACAGGATTAGTGCACAGTTTCCATCATGATGCATACGCTCTCCTCCCTTTAAAATAACATTTCTGAATTTCTGCATTCACCTTTCATTTCATTTTACATGCATACTTTGCTTTTCCCTCCAGTGGATAATAAATAATACACAATATAGAGTGTAATGCCTAGGACTAAATCTAAACTGAATTCAGGGGGAAGAATGAAACAGTTGTTACATTCATGTCAGGATCCAAACAGGGAAGTCTGATCAAGCAGCTAAAAAGACAACACTTGTAACAATAATGGGCATCAAATATGTAAGAGGGGGGAAAAAATAACACCAAACCCTAAAGATCTGCAAGTGCCTGGAATTAATAATGATGAAATATTTACTAAACCTACCGAAGGTGCTGCATTCTTTTACTCACATTTCCTCCAGAGTTCAGCAGATTTCGTAACGTAGTTTCTTTTCTTAGGGGTGAAAATTTTGATTGTTTCATGATTTTTGTTGTTCCAAGGCTTTCTAGAACAATAAATTACTTTTTCTTGTGGCAGCTTTAGGAGAGATGTAGGTTTCCTGATCAGAAGGTACAGAAACATTTTGTGTTTTGATGTACCCTTTTTATTACAGATAAGAAATCATCTATTCTCAATCTCAGTTCTATTAATAATTAAAATTATTTTTTGCAACACAAAAGCTTTTTCAGAAGCATAGACAAATCCTCGGACAAAACTTTAGCCCTGCCCATAAATGTTCACTGCTTAAACAGTTAACTTGAGGAATAATAATACTTTAATACACTCTTATGTTTTAAAAAACTATCTTACAGTTCATTGGGTCAGTGACTCCGAATTTATTTTGTTTATCATTCAATTCCTGTTTTCCAGTCTTCTAATGCCCACACCCCAATTATTAACATTTATAACCTTTTTAACAGTTTTCCAAAGCCTCTGCTATTCCCAGAAGAGGAGACAGTGCAAAGGAAGGACAAAATTTGGCCAAGCAACAAGAACTCGGTTAAAAGTTCTGTAGATAATACATGGGCCAGTGACTCCCTGTATCAGACCCCTGGAAAATGACTCAACAAAGGACAGTGTTCTTCCCACACCCCCTTCAGCTTCTCTCTATGGCCAAGCTGAATTCAGCATAAAAAATGAGATTGATAAAGGGAAAAAATCTGCTGACTTTTAAAACTGAAGGTCTTAAACAGTTTGTAATCAACTCCACCAACCTGGGTGTTAACTTGTTCTCTGGCCACCAATAAGAGCCAAGTTGCATCTTCTCCTGCTCTCAGTGAAGTATGTGCAGCTGATGTGGGGTGAATTCACCACTCAGTTCTGTGCAGAGAGCCCATCTGAGCTCCAGGGCAAGTTCATAAGATCGAGCAGCTGTTGGAAACTCACTTAGGACAATATGAATGCATTTACTGCAGCAGTTTAATGGTTCTTCCTAAAGGTATTTCCAGTAAGACCATCTTTAGTCTCAACCAGGGAATGAGGGACACAAACAGAGAATTACAAACACATCTGATCCAAGCCAATGTGGCACCCACAGCAGGTCCAGTCTCAGGTTGGGATCCAACACAAATGAAATTCCAGGTGTGTTCAGGACTGAGAATCAAGTAAAGGACACTATTTCATGTGTCACCTGTTTTGTTTGGAAGCCAGAAATGACTCTGCACTGGTTTACTGACTACACATGACACAGCCCCACGAGCACCAGGACCCTCAGCATGACGGAGCCCAGAGCTCCAAGGCTCTCATGCAGCAGAGATCTTCCCTCCTAACCTGGGAAAAACCACACCAGGGTCGGGGCTGCAGGTGAAAGGCTCCTCTTTGGCAGCTGCTGCCCCATGTCTCGCCATCAAACAGAAAGCAGGGCTCAAATTAACTCCAGCAAGAGAAACAGCTGCACAGGCATCTCTAAAAATCTTTGCACCTCTTTGGAGTAATGATAAAAAATAACTCCACTTAGCCCAAAGTGCCCATGCCCACTGGTGCAGAGACCTTCACGTACAGCCCTAGAGATACAGGGAACCCAAAGGACATGTCCAGGTATAAACAGGGGCCTTGTCCTATGAAACACTGATTCTACTTACACAAGAACAAGCAATAAAAGAAAACCACATCCCCCCAGGAGATGGATAGATACAGATCAGTTTTCCCCATGATAGAATTCTATTTCAACCTCCACAATTACCATATTTAACTTGAACCACAACCAGGATTTTCTGAAATACAGAATAAGTCTCTGTCCTTTTGTTTTCTTTGTCACCAGAAAACACCCGCTGTAAAGCTCCATTCTTCTCAAATGAGAGGAAAGCTTGTGGGGAGGACATTTAGTAGTGTTTCTAAGCAGGCTTCCATAAGGAATGTTCCTGGAAAGGATGGAGAAAAACTGGTGGGCAAAGTAGTTATTCTCTCTGGCAAGGGACTTAACAGTGGGATTTACTTCAAGACATTCTGTGCTGTCTACACAAGTGTTTAAATACCCACTAAACTGAGGGAAGGAAACAAAGAAGATGGTTCCTGGGACATCTGGGATGCCATGACAATGACAAGGAGGACCATTACTGTTGTGTATCAACAATGGCAGCCAAAGCAGGTGAGAGGCCCTGAAAATCCCCTAGTAAAGCTAAGGCTCCTTGCTGGAGCTCAGTTAGGGGGACAGAGAACTAAGGACAGCTTTTGCAAAGCTATTTCAAGCCTCACAGGCAGTAAGTAGGCACAAGGAACTGCATCTCCCTGCCCTCCAGCTCCTTCAGCTGTGGGATTTCCTGTTGGCAGTGTGGTTTGTCTCTCTCAGTTCTGTGAAAACAGGACCTGCCCATTGCACCGACCTGTGCAGGGCAATGACCCAGGTGTGCCTCAATTCAGCACACTGGCTGGAACAACAGGCACGATGGTCATAACCTGGTGTGGATGGCAGTCAGTCCAGGTATCTCAAGGATGTAGAGAGATGACACACTTCTATTAAGGTAATTGTGTTTCTGAGAAAAGGTTTTTCAAGGTGCTCTTGGGAAGTCCTGGAAGTTTCAGTGCTATGGAATCTTAAGGGAAACACTGAGATTTCCCTGGAACTGTGCAAAGTGGGGCTCACTGAAGGGCAGTGACCTGACAGAGGCTGCAGTGAGGCAGAAACACTCGTGGCCACAGAGACCACCAGGGCTGAGGAAGACAGTTTTCTCCCTTCTGAGCAGGTTGACAAAGGCAGCCTGACCGAAGTCTACTCGAGCCCACCCTGTAATTGCCTACAGGGCCAGAGAGAAGGTAATTCTGCTCCTCAGACCACAGCATAAACGAGTGACCTTCCTCAGGACTGGCTATTCTGAACCTTCTGTGTCTGCTTTTGAAGGGAGGAAACCAAGGAAAGAAAACCAACATGATTTGGGGTGAAACATCCAAAATTCATATTGAGAGGCAGAAGCAGAGGGAGA
This sequence comes from Dendrocincla fuliginosa, assembly GCA_035047845.1. NCBI lineage: Eukaryota > Metazoa > Chordata > Aves > Passeriformes > Dendrocolaptidae > Dendrocincla > Dendrocincla fuliginosa. The sequence continues at coordinate 147,171,081 of JAWWMO010000083.1, forward strand.
CGAGCGAGACCCTCAAAGCTCAACAGATTTGAGGTCAACATCCACAGCTGAAAACCACCTATACACATTGTTATCCAAGCAAGGCAATATTCTAGAAGATACAGCAAGGGAAATAGCAAAACACAGCTGCAAAGCCAGGCTAAGAATGGCACAGGTGGGTGAAGTCTCGGGGACCCACCCATTTTAAGGGCATTGATTCCTTGAGTGCAGGGGAAGTTAAAGGATGTGGTGACAAGCAGAAGGAAACACACGTCCCTCTTAGAAAGCACACACGGGGCAATCACGGCGAGAGTGAAAACAACCCAGCTGTGTTTATCTTAACAGCCCCAAAATGCGTCAAAAGCCAACTGCACAAAGAGAACTGACGTAGCTGCTCTGAAGCGTTATTTCCACAGCCAGTTTCATTAACAGCAAAATACCTGAAGATCCCAGACTTTGATCAAATGATGGGTGCAGAAGCAGCGAGCTGTTTTATGAGATTACAAGACAAGCTTTTCTCAATTCCATCCAGGAAAAAAAAAAACCAGAAAGGCAAAATGCAAGTCATTGCATGGCAAAACTGCCCCTGGGCCAGGCCCTTACACACCAGTCTGTCGCTGGGATGAGTTTTAGTTGTGAATTTTTGTAAAATTTAGTGATTAATGTGCAGATAGTTAAGGTAACTTTTTGTTTGTTTGTTTAAGTTGCTGGTTCAAACCTCTGGCTATTTTAGGAATATCTGGGGGGTTGGTTTTATCCTGAAATTGCACTGTTTTTCCAAAATATCCACAAATACAGCATAAAGATGATACTCTACAAACCATACCTGGGGTTTTTAAGGCACACAGCCCCACAACCAGACCAAAGCAGCCAGAATGCACCTCCCAGCAAACACACAGTTGCACTGAATCATTAAGCCAGCATAAGGCTTAAGAGGATAAATCTCAGCTTTTAAGTGCAAAATAGAATTCAGTTTTAACTACTGAGCCATGACCACTGCCTCTGTAACAACGCTATAAAAAGCTACTTGGCTTTTCACATTTAAAAAAGTCAATGTCACATAAATAAGCTCCCAAAAGGTCTAAAAATACCTTTAAGCTGCTTACCCCCGAGGTCAGAAGGGGCAGACACAAAGAACTGAAGGTCTACAAAGAGCTTCCAATAGGAAAATATTATTGACAAAAGTGAAGGTGTTGCCACTGGTCCACAGCAATTTCTTTACAGTTCTTCAGTGTCAGCTTACACTGAGTTATACTCACGCAGTTCTCATCTTTACTGATGTTCAGGGAATATTTATTTGAACTTAATAACTGAAAATAAACTTTGGAGCGTGTCCTCTCCACTCTTTGCTAGTGAGGTTCTGAAGGACAATAAGGATAAAAGTATTTGAGATGTGTTAAGGCAGAAACCGGCAATTTGCAACACGTCAGGGCAGTCCAGCATGACTCGTTGCTGTGAATGCACACTCAGAGTGCTGATCATGCTACACCAGAAAAGCTGTCCATGTGGATCTTCTAAAGCATTCCCTTCCAGCTCCAGATCCTGATGGATCAGCCCAAGCACTCCTTGAACAGACTTCTTGCTTCCCAGAGGAGAAAACCACAGTGGAAGCAGAGGTAGTGATGGGCGCTCAGACTTCCCCTGATTTCTTCTCTTTTTTTTGGCTGTGGTAGGTCTACACCTAGTAGAATGTGTTCCTCCTTGCAGACCCTGAAATACAATCTAAAAAATGATCAATAAGTGTGCTCTGAACACCAGTAAAGGGACTCACTCTTACAACAATTTAGGGACTTCAGTGATTCTGTATTGACTTGGGTTCATGTGGCTTGCAAAGGATGAAGGACTGAGTCAACCCCCCTGTGACTTGAAAGTCTGATTTAAGGAATCTAAATATCTCAAATCTGATGTTTCAAGCATTCTCCCATCCCCTGCAACTTTTTTTTTTCTTATTATGCTTTTTTTAAGGTTTAATGTTTTCCCTAGAAATGGGCACAGAAGGTATTTGATTACTGAAGTAAAAAGTCATGGGCTGAAGCAAAGCCACACAAAATAGTGCCCCTTGTCAAAGGTGGTCAGTGCCTCTGATCAGCCCTGACTGCATTCCCTGGGCTCAGCATTTCACTAAGCAGCAACTCTCCCTTTCAAAAACGGATTTGCCATCATCATATCCTGAGGGTCTTTCATGGTTTTAGCTAAACATCTGTACAGAAATACTACCTTCCTCAGCAATTGTGTTTGATTTCCAGTTTCAGATTTGTTAAGTTTGGGTAATACGACCTGAAACAAGTCCTGAACACTAACACAGCTTTTTAACTCAGTTTTAGAATTTCCCTTCAACTGGATGAATTAATTAATAACTTCCCTGGAGAAATTACAAAATGCCTTAAGAATTATGTATTAGGTCAATGAGGTGAATTGGGCAGTTACATATTTGGGAAGGAACAATGCAGTCAGACATCAATGTGTGCCACAATAAATTAGCTGGAAGGTGAAGAAACACAGCAGAAGGGTGGTCAGGCACTGGAAGGAGTGGTGGGATCAGAATCCCTGGAAGTGCTCAAAAGGTGTGTAGATGTGGCACCTGGGACGTGGTTCAGTGGTGGACTTGGCACTGCTGGGTCAGTGGCTGGACCTGATGGACCTTAATGATCCTGTGATTCCATCAATGAATGCAGGTTTTTTGCTGTATATTAACAAACTTCTTCCAGCACATTTCACAATACAAAGTGTCTGCAGCACCGACTAAATAATTTCTGATCAAAATCTGCCTTTTTTTTTTACTAAATATGATATTAAGTAAAATGTCTGACCCTGTATTAAAAATATAACATATTTATAAATATAATGTGGGTGGAAATCTTAATGAAACATTGAAAGAGCAAGTTTATTTTTAAATAAATATTTTTCTTGATGTCATAGACATAAATGGCTCTTGCCATTACATTTATACTTGTAGGATACTCTAATTGGGGCCAACAACAGGAAAGCTGAATTGATTTACTGTTAACTGAAACTCGGAAAACAACATTTTCTACAAGATGTCGAATATCCATTTCCTTTCTTTCTTTCATCAAACATCAGATGAGGTGATTGTAACAGCACCAGAAGTCAGAACGGGGAAAAAGAATAAACGCTTAAAATAAATACTGTCTATTGAGAAGTACAATCCAACTACAGAATACTTACTTCTAAGGAAAACACAGAATTATCTAGTGCTCCTACAAGTCAAGATGCTCTTCTAAATGGGAAACTCTAACTCAAATATCGGTAACTTGGAAAACAGCTTTGAAATTGTTTACCATTACATCTGGAATAACAACATAGTTGTACTCTAATGAAAGTCTCTTAAAAACACAATACCTGTAGTTCACACTAGTAGATCAAATAAGAAGAATAAAGAATCAGAATCGGAAAAGAGGAGAGATTTAGATTAGATTTCAGGAAGAAAGTCCTAATTGGGAGGGTGGGCAGGCCCTGGCACAGCTTGCCCAGAGAAGCCGTGGCTGCCCCATCCCTGGAAGTGTCCAAGGCCAGGTTGGATGGGGCTTGGATCAGCCTGAGATAGTGGAAGGTGTCCCTGCCCATTGTAGGGGGGTTGGAATGGGATGATCTTTTCAGGTCTCCTCCCACACAGACCATTCCAGGATTCTATGATATTTTGAAAATAGTGAAAAAAGATGAGGAGGTGAGAAGAAAGGAATGAGCTTTGATCTGGTATCCAAAATCAATATCCGGCTCATTTTTCATTGAAAGTAAAGTTTAAGGTCACAAATAAAAGCAAAAATATTCAATTTTGTATTGCCTCTTTAAAGTAAATACAGCAGCATTTTCAACTAAAGTGCAGCCCAGGGTCACGAAGACGACTGGGGGAAGAGCATTTGTCATACAAGGGGAGGCTGAGAGAGCTGGGACTGCTCAGCCCAGAGAACCACAGAGTATCCTGAGCTGGAGGGGACCCACAAGGATCATCGAGTCCAACCCTCAGCCCTGCACAGGCCATCCTCAGGGATCACACCACGGGCCTCAGATCATCATCCAAATGCTCCTTGAGCTCTGGCAGCCTTGGGGCTGTGCCCACTGCCCTGGGGAGCCTGGTCAGGGCCCGACCATCCTCTGGAGGAAGAACATTTCCCTGATATCCAAGAACACTCAGAAGGATCTTATCCATAAACACTTTGTGGGGGTAAGGAGCAAAGAAGCAGGATCCAGGCTCTTCTCAGTGGTGTCCAGTGAGAGGATGAGGCAAAGGACACAAATCAAGACTTGGGAAATTCCACCTAGACACAGTGCAAACCCTTCTTCACTCTGAGGGTGGTCAGACAGGTGGCTCAAAGAGCCTGTGCAGTCTCCATGCAGTCAGTGCTGTGTCTAATGCTGTGACCTTACTCATAAAGTCACCAGGGCTGCCTCCAAACTATTTAGGAAGACTGGAAGAGGAAGAAGCCAGAACATCCATCTTCTAACAGTTCCTGAGTCCAGGTTCTGCCTACTAATAAATAATTAGAAAAGCAATGGGGGAAAATCTTCAATGGATAATAAATAAAATATTCCCAAATATTAGAGGAACTGGAAAACAGAATATTAAGAGGATTACTCTACAGGAACAAATATTTATTGTCATCTGCAAAAGTACAGCATTTCTGTTTATCAGGTGAAGCCATGCAGAGTTGGGGTGGGTTTTTGTTTTTACATTCAGTACTTGAAAGATTGCTTGCATGAGGCAGGGTGAGCTCAGAAAACACCTCAACACAGTGAAAAAGAAATGTACACAAGACCCCGTGGGCTCATCCCCTGCTCATTATCTCTGCCCCCACAAGAACTGCAACTTGTCTGGTACATTCATTTCATACTGCTGTTTCAATTAATTCCACAAAAATGAATTTTCTGTAAGGAAATATCCAACCTTCTGCTATTCCCAACGTCTAAACAAAATATTGCCAAAAGGGAGACGGAGGGAGGAAAAGGAAAATCTTTTGCTTCCAAAATATGTTAATCTGAGATGAGGAGCAGCTCAGGGTGAAGGGGTGAGAGAAAAATAAAGGTTAAAGTTGGAAATGAGTAGGAGAGAGATGGTGAGCAGGATGCAAAAAGGAACCCCTGAGGAATCTTATAATTCTGGGTCTTATACATGGCTATTTAATGCACCCAGGACTGACACAAGGCAGACACAACACACATTCCAGGTCAACACCTGATGAACCCAGAGTGCAGAATTTAGCACCTCAGCACCCAAGTGTACAGGCAGCACAAAGCCAAGGCAACTCAGACAAGTTCCACGTTCTGAATCACCAAGCAGCTTTCAAAGTGAGCTCTGAACTTCATCCAGTGAGAGTTTTTACAGAGGGGCCCAATCATCACAATAACTGCAGAACTGCCTTTTACTGTGACTTTTAATTACTACAGTGTTTGAGGCTGCCAATTTATCCCACAGCATTCTGTGTCAATGCACCCTTTGTTTATGGAGTCCTTTTCAAACAGGGACTGGGGTTCTAACAGGAATCTCCTGAAGTGATAAGTTCCATCATGCAAAGAGGAGGCTGCTGGGTCAGAGAGCCACAAGTAAAACTGACCATAACACACCAAGATAGCTCAGATGGGACACATCATTAAACTGCAGATAGGTGAAGAACTTGCTGTAACAGGACAGGCTCTACTCTCTTTCTGTTTGAGAAGGTTGAGTATTTATCTCCTGGCAGCATTCTGAATCACTGAGACTTGGGATGCAACGTACTCCTTCCTAAATGGCATTTCAGGGATGATTTTCTACTAGATTAAAATAAAAAAAAGCAGAAAAGGGAAAATCCTCTTTGATTAGTCTCTCATATTTCTGAATATTTTGCAACAGATCAACTCAAACCATTCTGTGATCCTGTGATTCTGTGACTCTAAAGAACAGTTACATGAGCTTGAAATAGCATGTTCAGAATGTGGTAGCCATTCACTCTTCATGAGCAGACATCCCTGCTCCACCACAACTATAAAGCTTCTTATTCTCTTTTTGAGCACATACCTGACTCCAGGATCACAAAAACACTGACAACAGTCAATTCAGTAACAGAGGAACAGAAATAATGAGCAAATTACTAAAATAAGTAAAGCAATGCTCCCAGGTTATGCCAGTATGTTCAAAACAAGGTATTTTAAATAAATTACTACTGGTGAGTGCAAGCAGAAAAGACAGAACTCAAGTACCTCAAATATTAAATCACACTGATCCAGCTAATTTGGGTAATTTGCTTTTATTTACTTTCTGTAACTATCACTTCTCATTCTTGCACTTTCATTTCACTAGACAGAAAAAAAAAAGGCAGAAAACTGTAATAAACCTGTAATACAACTCTCCATCATTACCAGGCCTTGTCTGACTGTTTAATTTCTTATTCCTTCTTTTTTAATCACACCCAAAATGAAACTGCTTCTTTGCCTGCTCAAGACAAAGAAATACACAGAATTGCTGAGCAGCACAATAAAGACTCATGTCTTCTAGACACTCCTGTAAGAGCAAAGCCTTCCTTTACCTTGGCAGGTGCAATTCAAAATGGGCACGGTGTGAAATCAAAGCATTCAAAGTGTCAAACAGAATTGCTCTCCTGGCACATCATGCAAAATTGAACCTTTGTTTTATAGACAAAAAAAGATGTTTTATTGCTTTAGCAGACCAGGGTCTCCCAGATGACTCAGACTTGCACTGAGGAACAGAGATTGAGGTGGCAGATAAAGACAAACCCCACTGACCAAGCACAGGAATGCAGGTTCCTACACTGGCATTTCTTTCTTTCTACACCTCCACTTCCCTAGGCTGGGACCCTACAAGGCAAGTTTCCTTCCAGTCTAGGAACTCCCAGCTCTCCAAACACAACCTCTGTGTGTAAATCTGAAATGACTGAACATGTTATCTGAACTTTGAAATTCATTTCCTTACATCAGGTTTGGATGCCCTCCAACCTAATTCCTTCCATTTCACGATCCTAACAAGGATTACAAACATCCCACCCAGACCAAACCTGACCATCTGCATCATTACTGTCTATGATGTGTGTGCTGTGTTTGACACACTGACCTTTCCTGCTCTCCACTCACACCACAATCAAGAGAACACTTTATTCCTACTAGAAAATGTCTAATTTGCTGCAGCTTTGGGGTTTTGCCCTGCTTTTCTGTTTGGTTTGTTGGGCTGCAGTGTCAGTTCTCACTTCGTATCATCCAGCCTGGTCAAAGCTCTGCTCCTGTTCTTGTCACACCCCACGGGTTTTGGCATGACCCTCATGGTCTCCTGCCCTCAGCCTCATTTCTAGCCATGGACACACCTTAGTCCTCAACGTGCAGACTATTTAGGTTCTCTGATTTTCCAAGCTGCAGGCCAGGTCAGGCCTGAATGCATTCCTTTGATCAGACACTTGCTTAATTACCTTTTCCTGTCTGAAAAACTGGACTTAATCCTACTTTAATCCACCAGCCAGACAGGATACCCCAAAGATCACCTTGTCCACTTGGGATTTCTTGAAATAGGACATGATTCCCTTGCTGGCTGAAGGAGTTCTGTACCCTCCTTGCCCACCTGGATGGAACAACATCAGTTTAATGACAGCAGAGGCTCCAGTGTTGCTTGTCAGAGAACCCTGGCTGAGCACGTTATTGCTCTTTTTATGTTGTGCTGTAATGTGCATGCTATTCCTGTTTTCTAAAACTGCTCCTGGAACGTGGAGCATTATTTCTCCTACGTTATGTCATTTATCTTTTTATCAAAATGCTCTGCCCATAATTCAAGACCTCTGACAATAATTAGTTTTGCTTTAAACACTACCAGAACAACACTGGGTTTGGAAATTTGTCGGACATTTCTGAAGTGAAGGAAGGAAAAACATTTCAAAAGCAATGATATGCATTGTAACTGTGTAACAGGGAAGGATGATTTTTAAGAATCAGCAGCAGAATGCTTTCATAATATGTGGTATTTACATTAAATTATTTTAAAACTCTGTAAATTACTATTTCTGTGCCAGATTGTTACTTCTGTGTAAACGTATTAGACACCACACTTAGCAGTGAATAAGTTTAATTTGTGTGATCTGAACCAGACTTGAAAATTGATGAATTTCCAAGTGATTAGCTCTCAGCATGTTTGTTTTCCAGTGGATTCAGAAAAGCACATTCGATTCCTTGTTAGTTTTTAACGCAATCCATTTTCAAGCACAGAATTGGAATTAGGGACTCCTCATGGAATGAGCTTTCTGCTCACGTTTGGTGGATGTTCCTTGTGCACCAAATCCTGCTGGAATAATTTCCTACTGGCTTGCTACACGCAGGACTGTGGCTACATCAGTATTTGACTGGACCTGACAGCAATTTTGGTGTGACATGCACTGAAGGTACCCAGCTCAAGCTTTCACCAGATTTCAGTACAGGAATCAGGGATGCAGGGCCTGCTTCTCTTCCAAACAACAGCTGAGACCCAAATTCCTACAGGTGCCCAAGCACAGGGGCACTGGGGGATCTGTCACACTTAAGAGATCACAAAATATCACATTTTATCTTCTTCTGGTTTACTTTTCATTACATCTGCAACCCTGCTGGGTTAAATTTTCCACGGTGAGGAATAGAATCCCATGTCCATGGAGTAATTCCTACAACTTCTACCATTTCAATTTGAACATTTCCCCAGTAATCCCACCCAAAGAAGGAGAGAATATTTTTTAAACCCTCATATTTCCACTCTAATGTTTCATTTCTGTAATTCCTTTATAAGATTCTGTATGTATCATCCAACACCAAATTTTCTTAATAGTACTGAGATACCTCTTGGAATTTAAAAAAAGTTAAACCCTAATAATTTTCGGTCTCAGAGATCAGACATCAACCACAACCACTGCCACCATTTGAAAATTAGAAATTTCCCCCCACTTCAGAAAGTAATCTTTGAGTTATGAGCCTCTGATTAGTTTTTAAATTACTATAGACCACTAAAAAACTCTGACCTGGAAAAGGAACTTCTGGTTTTCTAACTTCCTTTCAACATTCCTCAAACAAATGCTAGGAAAGTTAAGGGATGCACAAGATGAAAAAACTCAAAAGCCTTCAGTCTGAAAAATACAAAGGTGAACATAACACACACACACACACATATATACATATATATATATACACACACACACACATATATATATATACATATATATACACACACACACACATATTATCTCAAAAAGAGTGAGGCACCAACATCTGATATGAGTCAGACCTGGATGAAAGGGAATTGCCAAAAGCTCGGCCATAAATGGAGATACCAATATTGATTTTAAGATCTGATAATGAGGAAAATTTCCCCTTAGATGCTAAAAACCAGTAAGGTGGTTTTTTTGCAGAAAAAAAACTCATGAAAGAGGCAGGGGAAATCACACCATGAAAGCAAAGGAAAGAATCTCACGATTTTCTGGATCTGGGCAAAAAAGCAAGGTGGATTTCATGTCCAGGCAACAATGACAACTAAAACACCTTCAAAAAAGAAATAAAGAGCTCAAAAAAACCCTGACTGTAATATTGGAATTATTTGTTGTCTTTGAAAGACAAAACCCCTAAAAACAAACTAAAACTAAGGAAAAAAATCAAACAAACCAAATCCTTTCTAGAAGAGATTTGGAAAAACGAGGGGCACAAGTGCTTAGGGAGGAGCCCAGAAGGACCAGGTGTTACAGGGCACACATTCCCTGGGTCAGCGCCAGCAAAGGGAGGACTTTGAGCATCCACACAACTCCCTCATCAGCTGCTCTGCGAGGAACCCTCCCAGCCCTTTCATCACTCAGCACTGAGTCCCATCTGAGGCAGCAGATCAATGCTGGGACTTCTAAAAGTGCTCTTCAAAGCCATGGGAGCCGACAGAAACGGCGGCTTAGGAGAGCCGTGTCTTAGAAAACACAGTCCTTAGCAGAAACAGTACACTCAATGCTGAGACTCTGTGAAGTTACTGCATTCCTTCAAGTCAACAAGTTGTCTCAGGGGGAGATAAAACCTCAGAATGTTTTATAACAGAAGTAAAGCAGAAGCACGGGAAATATTTGGTCAAACTCCTTCCCTCTGGGAGGTTTCCGAGATCACTGCGTTCCAGCACAGCCCTGCAGACACCACCCCTGGGCCAGGTGACCCTGTTTGAGGAGGGGCACTGATTATCAGACCTCAGGAGGTCCCTTCCAACTCAAAGGACTCTCTGTGAATGGTTCTGTGAGGACATATCTCATTAATACTTTCAAACTGAAATGCTCTTCAGCTTCCCAGGTAATTTAAACCACATCTACTGTCACTAATAATACAAAGAAAAAACTGAATGGCCCAAGCTGGCAGGAGCACGAGATTTATGTTTTAACACACAAAGATAAAATTTTATGCCATTTTAACAAATCAATTTTTCTTGCAGATTTTATTAGACCATTACCCTCCATGAGCTCTCACCAGTCCCTTACAACGAGCCTTTAACAAATCGGATTTGCACTGCAAGAACACCCAGAGCTGTGTTAACACGAGCACTTCATTCAGTTCCTTAGTCTGCTCAGTGATCCTGCAATATCCAGCCCTAGGATTTAATACAAACTGCAAAGCAAAAGCTGAGAAAACACACTGGACACTCTTGGTACACTGCTGAAATTCTTTTCGAAGCAAGTACAGGATTAAATTCCAGTGAAACTCTTTCTGGTTCCCCCAACAACTATAAAATCAGGTTCTATGACTTATTAGATACATTCAGTACGCCTAAGTGAAACATCTGAGAACATATTTGTTGCTACAATTTAAATTAATATTTTCTCCTTTTTCCAAAGCTTTATATTATTCCTAAACCTCTTCTAATTCCTGTCCTGACCAGAATCACTTTGTGTCAGGGAGAACACGCACACAAGAAAAAGACATCCCATTGCCAATGGATTTATGATCAAAATAAAGATATAACATTGCTGAGAAGAACAAAAATTTTAGTTAACAGTCAACACAATAGAAAATTCAACAGAAGAAGGAAAGAATCTTCACTAGGTGTTCAGGTAGAAATTCTTCTACCCGTCAAATGAGTATAATTTGCTATTCAAAATTAAAGTTTAAATGCCTCTAACTCTTGAAGAATTACAACAGCATGTGAATGGTGTTTTATTCAATCCACATTTAATTAGGGCTGACCACAGGAAGGAACGACTTGTCTTTACCGATGCTGCAATTTCCTATGTGACTGTAAATCATCACTTCCATTTCAGATCCCAGTTGTTGGTGTATTTAAAGTAAAAACTTCTGGAAACCTTCAAGCTGCTCTTTGGCCAAGCCAGCTCTGGACTCTGTTGCTCCAGTTCACTGCCTGTGACATTAAATGACTGAAGTGCCCCAAAAATGAGCAAATGCCAGCTCTGAATTCTGGTCCTGTCCAGCCATCCCAGGTGAAGAACGGAGGGAAATTGAGAAAGCTCACAGTGTGTCAGGGATTGTAGCATCAAATCCCTTAGGAAAGAGAACAAGGATTCTACACAGCCCACTGAACTGGCTCCACAGCAACACCAAGTCTGTATCCCACAAAGCCCTGTTACCTTCATTTTAAATTATGTGAAAGTCTGACTTACTGTCAGCAAGATATAAATTCTGTCCATCTACTTAGCATGGGGTAGTCCTTCATCTTACCCTTCAAGCTAAAGGAGAAGAACTCAAACTGCTGAAAGTCAATGACAACCTTTCAGATTTTTCCATTTCCCTTTTCTATTGAAAAAGAAGCTTCTGCTCAAAGTTACACACAAGAAAAAAAACAACGAGGAATTAAACACACCCTGGCACAACCCTTGAGGAGATATGTAATTCCCAGATCTCCATTATTTATTGATTTTTACAGTCTCTATAGGGGTCTTTCTAGCTTTGTAGCAAATTTCCATTCCCAAGCATGAGATTACAGTCCTTGCAAATTCCTGCTGAGAAAGCAAGGGAAGCAAATGAGGTTGTCCTAAGAAGCTCTAGTGGATGTATTTTTGGGCTTGAAAGCAATTAAACACATCAACCTTAACGATGTCAGCAGTGAATCTCTTAAATCTTTTAAGTCTGCTGTTATTAAAATGACAACACTGATGATATTAAAATGACAAAGCCCAACATTTAAAGGCTGCGAAGTTTTAAGAGTTCTGATGTATCTCAAAAGAAAGGAGGAGGTCAAATGACTGCTGGCTGCACCTTTGGGTGAACCCTGCCCACAGAAAGGGGTCGAGTGTGAAACAGGGGGCTGTCTGTGCATCTCCACCTCCCCTGTAATAAAAAGCTGAGAATCTCCCCCCCCTCTTTCCCACAATGGCATGGTTTGATTTCCTTGCCACGTTGCCTTCTTTTGGGCTACATTTTGAACCTTCCCACAACTGCAATGGCAGTTCTGGCTGTTCAGCAGAACTGAACTACCCCTCCCTGCCCACTATCAGAAGTTCCAGGGCTTCACAGCCCCCATTCCACCTCTGGCTTCTCCTCTCTGCTGCCCTGCACCCCTGAAATGAACGCCCTGGGGGTGCTCCTCCAGTCACTGCTTGGCCACCCCAGTCCTGAGCCTGGAAAATGGAACTGGAGTCAATCAAGCAATTAAATTCGAGAGTTCTTAGCCACTGGAAATGTAGCAGTCATCCTCTAATACACCTACAGGAAATTAAACAATGATATCATCAGCCTATGAATAACTTTTTCATTCAACCTGCAGCACCAGCAGATGCCAGGTAACTGCATTTGGACTAATATAGCACCTGTCCCAGGTACTGATATAGCACAAAGCTAACTCTGCTTATTTTGTACTCTTCTGTTTATTACAGGCTTACTTTAAATTAGCTTTTCGGGTCTTCAGGATATGGTTTGTTTCCTTCTATCTCTGCTGGTAGTAATATCTGCCAATAAACAACACGACTAATATTTGATAATAAACAATAGTAGAAGCCTGCATGAACCAAAACCTATTTCAAGAGCACTGATATTATTTCATATCAAAAAATTTGAAGGACAAATCTGATAACCTTTTAGTTACCACTGAAAGCTGTGGTGTAGATTTTTCTCACACTGAAGTACAAAACACAGAGTTTAGCTGCTGATTAGTCCTGCCCTGTAAAGCATTTCCTCACTATTTCTGCCAATTCATTCCATTTAGGATCTGGAACTTAAACTGAGGGGGAGGGGATGAGCTAAAAATAGCAGCAGCAGCAAAAAAAAAAAAAAAAAAAAGCCAATTAGCAGGAATTGCCACAATAACCTTTGTCAGGATAAATTTAAGGTATAAGGCTCCAAGATAGTTACTATGGCGACCACAGGCACTTGCAGGGTCCCTTTAATGGGAAATGCAGTATCTGTCACACGAGGAAGTGGATGCAGCAGCAGCAGAAGCAGCCCAGCAGGTTATTTAAAGACACTTGCCTTCCCTGCCCCCCTTTTCCAAATTGCAGCAGGAAAATGAACTGCTACACAAGTAGCTTTAATATGTGTATTTTTCCAATTTTGTCTTCTCTCCCCACTTCACAAGTCACTGAACTGCTAAGACCTCGATGTAAGATTTATTCAAATTGAACAGTTTGGATTTACAGACAATACCCACGCTTTGTCTACTCTTTGCAAAATAAATTCAGCTCACAAGTCATACAACAGCTCCAAATAGTGAAAGGTTTTCACCTGTGTACTCAAAACAATATAGACACAGGATTAGGGTAAGAAATGAAGGCAAATATTTGCCAAAAGTCTTGCATCAATTCTCTTATTTGCCAATATAATGTGCAGCTGTTATCATTATAAAACATATTTTACCAGTTGGAAATGATCTCAGATGTATGTCTGGTGCTTTCTCCAAATACACCCAAACAAGTATTCCAGTCTGAACAGCGTGAAAGAATAAAAGTTTCTCCTTTTTCAACACTAAGCCCATTTCAGCTCATTTCTAGTGTTTACAAAAGAAAGTCGATGTCCAACTTGGACTTCCACTGTCCCCACAAGCACCCTCATTAAAGACAAGCTGGTGTTACTCATTACTGTACACACAGACTGACACAGCTCCTGTCAGCACCCTAAATAACATGTTTTTCAGGACTGTAAAGAAAAATAAATGTGTGCTGCTGCCTCTCCTCGGTACCCCCTCTGGAGTGCTGTGTCCAGCCCTGGGGTCCCCAGCACGGGCAAGACCCACGGACCTGCTGGAGCGAGTCCAGAGGGGGCCACGAAGATGCTCAGGGGCTGGAGCAGCTCTGCCCTGGAGACAGGCTGGGAGAGCTGGGGCTGTGCAGCCTGGAGAAGGGAAGGCTCCAGGGAGACCTGAGAGCCCCTTCCAGTGCCTAGAAGGGCTTGTAAGAAAGATGGAGATACTTTTTACAAAGTTCTACAGCAACAGGACAGTGGTGTTAAATGGAAAGAGGGTGGATTCAGACTGGACTTAAGGAAATTGGGTTTTATGACAAGGTGGGCAGGCCCTGGCACAGGTTGCCCAGAGAAACTGTGGCTGCCCCATCCCTGGGAGTGTCCAAGGCCAGGCTGGACGGGGCTTGGAGCGACCTGGGCTAGTGGAAGGTGTCCCTGCCCATGGCAGGGGGTGGAACAAGATGGTTGGAAGGTCCCTTCCAACCCAAACCATTCGATGATTCTACAATTTCAAACTACCCATGGGGATGAAAAGGTTTGTTCAACACCATCCCCACTGTCAAAGCCTGGCCCAGGTGTCCGTGGTGACTCAGCTGGGCTGGATACACCTGGTTCACATCCAGGGCCATTCACTGCTCCCACCCGCACTGTTAACGTAGATACGGTCACAGAAACTTTCCATTTGTAGTTTTCTCTTGATCAGCTCTGGATTTGTTCATCTCAAACTGGATCTTCATGCATTAGAAGAGTCCTACTCCATGGCTCTTCTTAATGAGCTGAGAAAGTATTACCAATAAATTACTGAACGGCATTTTGTTATCTTTATCGATGCCAAAGAGGCAGCTCCTCTCCTTTCAAACACTGCAAATTAAACACTGAAATCTTTCTTTAAGTAATACATCTAAAACCAAAGCACTCAAGAGAACACACTGTGGAAACCAGATCAATGGCAGCTTGTGATTTAAATAGGTTAAATGTAGCCTTGGCAACTCTGCAGCCAAGCTTTCGCACTGGTATTAGCAGGTGTGAGATCTCCTTGAAGCTGCAAAAGCTCTGCCAACTCCTCAGGAGATGCACAGCTCATTAACTCAATTTTGATATGAAAGATCGGGCTGAGAATCCTCCCTGATGGAGTAACCCTGGAAGGAAATGCTGGTGATGAGTATAATTTACATGTTAGGCCCCCGTTTGTCAAAGGACGAGGTTTCAGCTGAGACACATCCATTGCTGTGATTTTACCACACACATTTCACAGCAGCTATTCACAGAATTCATACCCTGCCATGTGCTCTGCAGAGGTGACACATATTCCAGTTTGAACTTTAAAAAAAAAAAGACAAGGAATAAACACTTCAGGAAAAAGAAAGCTGCCCCAGTAAACTGTTATAGCAGGAGTAATTTAGAGAGAAGAATTTCCTCATGCAACCAATGACTCAGTAGA
Source organism: Dendrocincla fuliginosa (assembly GCA_035047845.1). Taxonomy (NCBI): domain Eukaryota; kingdom Metazoa; phylum Chordata; class Aves; order Passeriformes; family Dendrocolaptidae; genus Dendrocincla; species Dendrocincla fuliginosa. Next base: position 147,186,601 of record JAWWMO010000083.1, read on the forward strand.
TTTTTTTTCCAAAACAACCCTCATTTCTGGAAACTTATAGAGCAAAGAGGAAAAATTATTTTAATTCTATGAAAGGCACGTAGCCACACTAATCCACTGGCCAACTCCATTCTGTTACAGAGTGTTTCTAGTTTCAAGACATACCTGAATTTATCCAGATTATAAATATTTTGTCATGTAATTTACAACTCTTTCAGCTGACTTTAAAAACACTAAAGAGAAGGTTGTTTTCCTGCTTGTCCACTGCTTCCCCCTCTAAGGTAAAGGACAGGCCCTTGAGCAGCTGCCTGGCACCAGCACAGTTCATGGGAAAGGAGAGTCTGAAAGGAAAAGCAGAAGAAGCACTTGGGGAGCAGGGAAATATCTCAGAGTACCCGAGGAATTTGAACAACCATTTGCTGCCATCAGGGAGCAAAACCTCTACACCATCCCAAATAACTCATACAAACAGACTCCAACCAGCTCCTCCTCTCCTGACAGCTGCAAATCCTGCATCAGCTGCAAATCCTGCATCAGCTGCATCCGTGGGAACACTCCAGAAACCTTCAGGCTGGGAGTCAGGAAAAGATGTGTGGCCAATAGTAAAGCCTTCAGCAAGAAGTAAATAATTTAGCTTGTGAAGATGAGAATCAATAAACCAGTTTCCATTTAACCACCTTACCAATAGTTACACCAGACAGCAAAGCTTTATCCCATAATTGAATGGGGGGAAGAAAGTAATATACTACCAATCATCTCAGACTATTAAACTTGGAATAGTTTTATAATTCATTCTTCCATTTACAATGTATGCTGGCTTTTATTTTCTCTTTTTTTTTCTTCCCAAGTGTAACATTGGTTTCCTCTCTCATATCAGGTTCCCTTCGGCAAATATTTTCTTCCTAGCACTTCCCTTCAACTTAAATAATTTTGAAGTACCTCCTTCTCATTTGGTGAGATGAATCCAAGGAAATGAAAGCATCCTACTCCCTACAGTGATTATTCCCACTTTAACCACTTAATAACTTTCCTTTCGTAGCCCAGGGCTGCTTGGATTCTCCTTTGGTGGGAATCTCTTGTCATGTGTCAAGAATTGGATTAATCAGACCCTCCTTACCCAGAAGCTGTTCCCTCCTGAACAGAACTTCAGTGGATTTATGAGCTACATCTTCCCTGCATCTTTCCCTGTTTACTCTTTTCTAATTCAGCACTCTCATTCAATGCAGACCTGCACATAAAATAAACCTGTAATTAACCTTCTTTATTACAAGTCACCCTCTTTCCTAAGGGTACTTATTTATGAATTGCCATATTAAATCTGGAATGCTTCCATAATGCCAGGATCTCTCATAGCCTGAAAGCACTACACAAGACAAGGAGTAATTTAAAAAGGGTATAATGTGGAGGTTTTAAACACACCTACAGCACTAGCCAGAAATCAAAGTACTAGAGGATCCAGATTTAGAGTTCCTCTCCCTCAAGTAACAGTCGTGCTGAGGGCCAGGAAATTAAATTACTCCCCGTGATCTTGTTTCATCTGTCTATTATTCCTTAAAAATGCAAAGCTAGAGCAGCATTCTTCATTTTTATTGCAGGAGAACACTGTAAAAAAACAAACCAGAAGGAGTGTGTATTTTTGAAAACTGAGCAAATGCACTTCAAACATGGCAAAGCTTTCCCTTGGGAGGATCCAGCCACTGGAAAAGGGGGCTGGAGTGGAGAGGGAAAGTGGCTGAAGAGAGAAGTTTATACACTTAAAATCATCCCATTCCCTGCCAAGATCAGACACTCCTCTAGCACAAATCTTACATTGTATTCAGACTTAGCAGACTTATACTGCTTTGGGGTTTTAATTCAGGACCTATAAATCCTTGCATTATTCCAAAGGAGGCTTCAACTTTTGGCCTGTGATCCCAGTTAGTAGGTTGGCATCAGGAGGGGGAAAAGAGACTCCACTTCAAACCTGCTTCTGGAGACACCTTTGTAACTGCAAAATGAAAATGTCATAAAAAGTTGGCTTTATGTACTACAGCATTTACTCAACATCTTTCACTGATCTTTTCAAATCACTGTTGTTTTAGCTTTTGTTTCCAGTTAATGAAGGCAGAATTAAATGGATGTCAAGAGTGAAGAATAAATTCAAGCTGCTGAAGCACTAATTTTAAATGACTGTTCCCTTTGAAGGGAACACTCATAAACCAGCTATTTTAATTATACTTTTGATCATCTAAAATAAATTAACAGAAATTGGATATTTTAATTTCCAACTTCAGAAAATCTACACCGTGCCATCGTGATCTGTTACAGAACATCAGAGAGCAGGCAGGAAGCCAAACCTGGGCAACATCAGAGTGCAACTTTCATAAATCCTTTGGCCATTAAAGCAGACATAACTGGCAGCCACTCAAAACAATCTTCTTTCAGCCCATTAACGCAGCCACCGTGTCACCACAGCCACAAAACACAGCAAGTGCTCCTAAATACAGGGTGCTAGAGCTGAAATTAATCTATTTATCTACAGATATCAATCAAACCAGGTGTGACCTGGAGCTGCACCTACACCCAAATGCTCCCTCTCTTACAGGCAGCATGAACAAAAATAGCCTGAAAGGTGTTAGGTGGCTTTTCCCCCCAAACTACAGATGATGGTTAATTGGGGAATGGACTAAAACTACTCAGTTACCTTCCCCATTTGATCCTACAGTCTCTAAGGGGACCAGATAACACCCAGATACCCTTCACAGGGAAAGGCTGACAACCTTCACCTTCATTCTCCACTTTTTTCCATCCCCCATCCGTGTTGAGACACGATTTTCTAACACCACGATACAGACCTATTGGCTTCAATATGTGTGAATTAAGGGCAAGCACAAGCCATTCCAAGCAGGACTTCCTTCAGGAAGCAGTAATGTTCCTGTCGAGCTGGTTGCTCCATTGTTCTCTAACAAAAGAAACAATTACAAGTTTTCTTCCACTCTTACTTTTTCTTCCACGTACCTGGCACAACAATGAAAACCCAAAAGCGAGAATTAGCAATTCAGTTTTCTAACAGGCTTGCACTTCAGCAAAGTATTCCACAAACATGCCAAGCACCCAAACACTTCAATATTCAAGTATTGAAGAATACTTCTTCTATGAAGAAAAGTTCTCTTTTACTTTTTTAATGATTTCTAGATCTGAATTCTGAAATCAATTATTCTGACTTTTTTCAAGAACACTGCAAGACCTACAGCATGTGATCTGCTTAGGATTTAATGGGCAAACGAAGAGGACTGGTTTGGGTTTTGAGTGATTTATAGACCATCCTAAACTAGGCCAGCAAACTCCTGCTCCATCTGTGTGATATTCTGTAGAAGGGCCATGTTTATGCTGTACCCTGCTAAACTTAATAAATCCTGTCAGAGGCAAACTTGGCCTGCGCTCACAAACCCCCCGTTTCCCTGGCTGCAAACACAAAATATTACAGACAGTGCAAAGTGGGTCTCCTGAGGTCAAGGCAATGTTCAGGGAGGTCACAGAAATTGCCAGGCAGGCCAGACCCAGAGAGTTCGTCAGCCCTGCTTCAGCAAAAGCCAACTGAACAAGTGGGAAGAGAAGATTATGAAAAGTGATATAATACCAAACCAGTTGCCTGCCCAGTGCAGCATCCTACAAGTGACATAATCAATCCTTTGGGGCTTTCAAATGGAACGGGAGGGGGGAAGAAACACCTAATACAGACCAGTCTGAGGAAGCCAACCCAAAGGGAAGGTCTCCGTTCCAGCAGCTGGAGAAGAAGGGAGGTTTATCTGTGCTCAAATACGTGTGTTCTTGGGGGAAACAGAAATGCTAAATTCAAATGCAAATCAGGACAGGGATTATCTTGCATATTGCCTATGGAAATATACCATAACTATACATTCAGAAGAAAAGGATGATATTGCCCTGGGACAGGATGGAGGGAGAACAGGAAGGTATTTTGTTCTGTAAAACCTACAAGGGTGTTTGTTCTCACCATCAGTTAGAGGGACAGAACAGTGGAAAAGGTCTTTTGGAAAGCAGTTCTGCTGGGGACACCTCAGAGGCTGCCAGGGGTTTTGCCCCCACTTCTCTGTGAGGGACAGAGACAGTCTGATGGTGCCTGAGGCCTGCAGATACCTTCATTTCTAGACTTATTCACAGACAGCTCAAAGTTCATTTTTCTTCATGTGTTCACCCCCTTAACCTTTACAGGAGAGCCCTTCTCTGTCCCCACTTCATACAGCGCATTCATAATGCCATTACATTTCAATGCACTCATCAACCCAAAGTCTGTTATTTCATCACCTTCTGCCACTTGATCTCCCTTTCGTGCCCGTGTGTGACCAGGACTGAAGGGCACAGTTCTCCCCCGTTATTCCCTGTTTCTGTTTGCCTCTCCTGTTCTCAGGCCACGTTTGGGTTTTGCAGCACAACCACAACCCTCTGTGATCACCCACCGTGCCTCCACCCCTACAGAACCACCAGAACCACAGAAGGGACAAGGTTGGAAGGGACCTCAAAAAAACATCTGGTGTTCACGGGACCCGTGAGCCTTTCAGAGGAGGAATTCCTTGAGTGAGTGCTTTAACTACTTCCAAACCTGAAGTTTCTCTTTATTATTTCTTCTACCACTCTTTAACTTTTTATTATTCTGCTTTTTATTTTACCAGCCTATTGTTTTTGCAGGTTCCCCCTAAAACATCTCCAATTTTTGCAAGTGCTTTGAAATAAATACAAACATTAGAACGGGATCATACTGTGGGGCTGACCAGTGCTAGATATATCATCCTTCCCCACCCAAACACACATTTCCTTTTCAATTTTTCTGCTGAAAATAAGCAATTATTCACTCAAAGTTATGTACTGTATTTAAAAATTGATTTGGTTACTAGTAGCAGAAGGCAAGCCCTAAAAAGTATTAAATCTGTATTTTATAAATGCCAAATAAAAGACAAACTAAAAACCATTACCCTGACAACAGAAGGTGATTTTTATGTTTTAGTTAATAGAATCTTTGCTGGGTTTTAATTTGACTTGAAGGTATCTGAGAAATATCCATCTGGCCATAGATTTAACATGAAAACTCAGGGCAACTGCTGTGAAATTTTATTTTCTCTCGATGACAGCATGCAAAGCCTTAATCATAGCAGTTTTGTCCTTAAAACATAAACTGTAACAGCAATGTATGGAAAAACTCATCAATCTCCCATCCAGACAACATGCCCTGTCATAAACAGACACAAATTAAACACCGACTTGGCAGCTGGGAGAAATAACAAGGACGATTTACTTACACATGGACTGTAAATTTATTGAGGGAACTTTTGGTTCCAAAAGGGGCAGAATTTTTAATTCTTGTTGCCTCTGAAAAAGGACTGATTTCAAAATGTTTTCAATATGTATGTGTGTTGTTAACTAATACTGCAAAAACTGGAGCATAAGACATCACAGACTTCACAGCTCAATTAATCCGTGCATTTACATCAAATAATTAAGCAGTAGGAATGGCCCTCATTAACAGCACACACACAAAGGACTTTTAAAAAATTCTCTGCTTTCCATGGATGAAAGAAACACCACACGATGTGATGAGACATACAAAAATGAAAATAATAATTTGTTTCTTTAATTAGTCTTGTCTCATTAGAAAGTAACAAAAAAACCCTTAAGAACAGGTGAAGTCCATACATACAGAAGTTCACTTGGCAAAACTCAGACAAACTCCTATGATTCTGCTGACTATAAAGAAAAGAAGCACTAAAACTTTGTGTGTGTAAGCAAACTCACTCATTTAACCCTCTAACCCTGCTAAAAGGCAGCGACTGCTGACCCAGAAGGAAGTTTGGCTGTTCTGAACTCCAGGGTTGACTTTGCTCCTGCATTATCTCCATACCTTACTTTTAATTAGGAAACTGCCAATTAAAACAATTAAAAAGCCAACATTCCACCATGTTCTTTCACAGCAGTGCTCCCAGGGGACACCAGCACTTGTCAGAACCTGTAAATTTTGCACAGAAGCCTCTGCTATTTGAACCACCAATAAAGGTATTGCCTCATTTGTGCTGGCCCGTTCCAGCGATACACCTGTCCAGAAACTCCAGGGCTAATTCCTGTTTTCAAGGAATAAATCCCTCCAAAAGGTTTAGATTGCATTCCAGCAGCTCTTGAGAAGACATCCCCTCTGTGGGGAAGATACCTCAGTGATTAAGAGATCCTTCACACCATTTGACCCAAGTCCTGTTTGCTCCCCATTCCTTAACTCCTCACTCCGGTCCTATCCCGGGCCAAGCTTTAATCCCTCTGCTTCTCCCCCCTGGAATTTCCAATGTCCAACTCTGCAGCCAGCTGTGGAGTCTCCCATCTGTGGCAGACTGTAACACCCCCTGCAGCACAAGGGCGGACGAGAGGATTGATGTCCTGGGCCCATCCCCACGATCCACGTCCCACCCACGCTGATGGTCCCCATTCCCAAGTCCACACACACCGTGCGAGGAACAGAAATGTAAAGGGCAGGCAGGGTGTGTTGTGCAAAATGAGATACCCTGGGGCACACAGTGAGAAAACAACTGTTACCATAAATTGCCAAGTGATTTATGCATCAGTGAGGGCTGTCATGAAATTTAATTTTAGCGGTTTGATAGTCAGGTAAGAGACACAATAATTACTGTACCTGCATTTCTCAATAACTTCAAATCACCACTAGTGGCAACGCTTTTTTGTTCCCATGCATAACACAATTCTCCTGCCAGAGCTGCCTGCTGTATTTTTCCGTGTTGGAACAACGTGTTGCTCATCCCATCACTGGGATAGACAAGCTCAGGTTTACCTTTGACTACATTCAAAACATTTCTAGGCTCGTTGGGAAGCTCCTCCAGCAGTGCAGCTCAACACTCCAAGAAACAGGCACGAGGCTCAGCCAGCCCAGGAACACCCCTGAAGGCTGAACTTCCCAAAAGCACCCACAGGAGAATTTGCTCCCCCCTCATCACATGCAGCATGTTCCACTGGACAGATGAGTCACACATGGTAGCACCCCAGTGTGGCATAACAAACATATTTTAAATTAACCTCAGCATCACCCACTGCAGCCAGAACTTCCAAAGAGCAACTTGTCTGACGTATTTTTGCCAGGAAACTAGTTCTCCAGTGTATTCTCTCTGTGGATATTAAAGTTTAAAAAAACTCCTACAGATGTAAAGCAGCAAAAAATAACTTGATTTTGCATCTAGCTTTGTAATGAACCCTAAATTCATTTTCAGGAGTTCAACAATCGACCCTCCAAAGCCCTTGCTCCTCCCTTTACTTCAATATACAACCTCACAGGAGGAGGATGAATTTCCTGTCTTCTCCTTCTCTCCTTAAACAAGACTTGGTTCTCTCCCCTCCCCAACATAATCTGAGAACAAAAGCCCCCCAAGCAGAGCATGTTACTAATTGTCCCACAATGGGATACAAACGAACATCTCACGTCATGTGGAAACCAGAGAGGGGAATATGAAGATCTCTAATTAACATCTGGGGATACAGGGAAAGAAAAAGAAGGGCTGCTCCTTCCATCTGTGTGTCTGCAGAACACACAGCGATGGAAGACAGAAAACCGAGGGAACAAAATCATCACTGAGCCCAAATCATCATTTCTTACTGTAAAGTGACAGGGAGCAAAATGTGTTTCTCTGTCCTAAAAGAGAGGGAAAGGGTGTCACTTCTCGGAAACACTGCTTACATATATCTCCAAGAACACTTAGAATGCACACAGCAAATATTCCCAATTATTGGCTTAAAAAATACAGCAAATTGTAAGCTTAAGCCTTTCTGAACGCTGAAATGATAATTTTTCACTAGTCAGAATAATCTTACTGTAGAAAAAGCCCTCTGTTTTCCAGATAGTCTTTTAATGTCCTAAAGGATGTCACTTTTCCTTAATAAAATAATACCATTTTTTGCTGCTGCAGGCAGTGTTATTGTAGCTGCTTCTGCCCTGAGTCAACTGAAGCAAACTCCACTCCAGGCCTAAAATAAAAAGATGGTGATGAATGGGGGCAGAGTAAATGACAAAGAGAAAGTGACCAAAAGTGGCAAAAAAAGTCATAATTTAAATAAAGGTGGAATGAGGAAAACATTAAGAATGAGGGCGGAATGAAAAAGGGAAAGGTGGGGGGGGAAATGAACTTGACTGAAAAGCATCTCATTAAATATTAATCAGATATTAACAGCAATCAATGTCAAAGAAAAAACTTACAAAAGGAGAATCTGAGACTGGGACACGTTGAAAAATATTGAATATTTGGATTGAAACCTTCAGTTCAACTGCAAAACCCTGACAATGGTTGTCCCATGTTAAAAACCAAAGATCTAGAACCATTCCTTAAAAAGAGGAAAGATTTCTACTTTTTTTTCCCTTTTTTCTTTTTTCGAGAGTAACAAAATCCCTTTTCCAGGAGGAGGAAGCTGATTTTAAGGCCCCATGTATGTTTCAACTGCCTTTCTGTAGTAAATCCACCAGAATAAAAATTAAAACTCTGAACGACATAGGAGCTATATCCACATTGTTACAATTAAAAGCACTTATCATTCAAGAAATAGATAATAAATAAGTTTAGAACCAAGAGAAAACTCAGTGCAATTTCTAACCAACAGGGAAAAAGTACTTTGCAATAGGAATAAAAATCATCATCCTTAAAAGGTTTAAATACTTGTAACAAATAACACAATCTGCCTTAATAAACGACTGTTCCAAAAGACTTATTAAGGGTTTATATCTATTACTATGTAATGATTTAAGGATATTTAAACTTAAATTATTAAATCCATAGGAAAATAAAAGTAATTCAGTCAAAGGGATGCAAAGGAATTTTATAAACTTATTTGTAGCTTTATTTCTATTTGTTACATGTTGTCCCAAAAACTGGGAATGAAGAATTTCAAGGAGTTTACCAACTCCAAAAATGTTGTGAAAAAGGAATAAAAACAAAATTACAAAACAATAAGGATAAGAACATTTGGGTGACTAAACTGCTTTTTAAAAAAGAAAAAAGCCAATTATTTCCAATTATTTCCTGATATTTTTGTCCATTCCTTGGTAAGGTAAAATTGAGAAAATTCAGCCAGAGTTTGAGGTGATGTATTTTCTCCTGGTTGAGCTTTGGGAGCCACCGAGGCAAAACTCAGTCCCAATTCACTGCTGCTGTCAACTGTTCTCTATTTCTTTTTGACAACTGCATTGCTTACAATTGGTGCGGGTTTACTTTGAATTGAATACTCAGACTGAGACTGTGAGACACCAAAGCATCTCCCTTTCACGGAGTTTGCCAACTGCTGATTGCAGAGAGCAGCACAACCCTCCCGAAGAAGAGAACGGTGCAGGGAGCCCAAGACCCAAGAGAAAGATTCCCTTTGGCACATTTTCATCCTTTTTAAGATGAAAACGGTGTCCAGATGTAGTGACCACCTGAAGAAGACAAACCAAGGGGAGAGCCAGCAGCAGGAATCCTGGGCAGGTATATTATGGAAAATAATGGCTGTAGTTAGCTACAAAACGAGCTCTCCATCACTGCAGTGGGGTGGTGAGAATCAATACTCACAACAGCCTACTTAATCTGAAATATATTTTCCCACAGAGATTGGGATTGCTTTTCCTTTGATTCTGTTTTTCCTTCCCATAGATCTCTTTGTAGGAGAAGAGATGAAAAGGCTGGGGAACCACAGAAAGAAAATTTAAAACTGGGAAAGGGTAACAAACCAGTGAGATCAGGTTTTAACATCAGAACTACATTCAGAGCACAGGAAAATGATCCTAAAACATCCTAGAAAAGCAAGTTCAATGAGCTGCACACCTCAGCATTAACTGATCTGTATTTTGTTATTGTCAGTACCAGATTCGTAGCCAAAATAAATTCACTTGAGACACTGCTCAAAGTTAGTGACCCATCTTAAAGACAGCAAAGCTCCTATTCCCTGCCAGGTGTACAGTGTTCAGGGAGAGAAGCAGCCCCCACATGGCACCAGAGGTGGCAAAGGAGGCAGAGGGTCAGTGAAGGCTGAGGGCACTCACCGCTGGCACTCGCCCGCGTGCAGAATCAGGTCTTCGTTGTTCCTGGCACTGATGGTCACCTCGTGCTCTGTGGCATTGAAGACATCGAGCAGCAGGTGGCACTGCCTGGTGCTGTTCAGGGGAGGGGGGGGAAGAACAGAAAGAATAGCACCATTTCAGTAACACAGCACGGAGTTATTGCATGTGTAGCAGAATTAATGCTTGCACACAAATAGAGATTCAAAAATACAGACATTCCCATACAGGTTTATACCCTACTCTGATTTTTGGAGTATCTGACTGTTTTAATTAAAAAAAACCCTTTTTTTAATCCTAACAGAAGGGTATATCCTGAAGAAAAGAAGTTCCATGACAATTATGACCTGCCCAATATCAAGCCCCAGAGCACCTGATCCCCCGTATATATTCCCACTCTGCAGCTCTCAGATTCACTTCTGTGGGAAAAGCCACAGGTCTTTTTCAGTTCTTTGAGCATTCACATAAAAAAGTTGTAATATTTCTAATTACCTTCACATTACCCCTTTCAGAAACAGATTTACAGGCAAAAATCTGCAGTGGTTTAAATTCAGCATCAAGGAGCAATTCCATTTGCTCCAGTCCCTGGCTCGTCCACAGAGCAAAGGAAGCAGCAATGAGAGAGTTTAACCACAGAACCACCACCTGAGAGGGAACTCAACAGGCAGGCACAGGCACTTCTCACAGAAAACCTTCTGCTTGTTTTGTTTGTTTATTTTATTATTCTCCAAATCCAAATTTCCCCAGAGGCATTTGGTATAAACACACCAACTTCATTTCTCGTAGCCTTAGAAAATAATACTAACAAAGTTACAGAGTAAAAACTTCACTGCAAAGGTTTATCCTAATAAACTTTTTTAATTCTAATTAATATTATTTATAATAATTAATGTTCTTAACAATTTAATTAATATTAACTATTGATAATGATGTGCTAATTTAGTTAATAACTAAGAACCATAAATTGTATTTTAATATTCTTTAATGAATATTTTATTCTAACTAATACTCTAAACCAAATTACTCTCATTTATAAATTTTCCCTCTTTGTGAAACTAAGCAGAAAAAGCAGGATTGAGTGATTCTAATATAATACACATGGAAAATTATCACAAAATTATCAGAACCTGAGACCAAAGTGCCCCTTAACAACTCACAAACAAGAAATAAGTGGAAGGGCAGGGCCAGTCAGCTGCAATCCTGCTACCAAAGGGATTAAAAAGAAAGGGAGAAAAAAGCTTTGAGCAGCTCCTCTCTCATCCCAGGGCGGGTGGGACGAGCTGTGGAGTCCCCAACAGCCTCGGCCTCTCCAGCAGGTACGATGGGATGGCCTGCAAGGGAGATCCCCAGTGCTGACAATGTCTACAAAATGAAGTTATTTGTGCCCCAGCAAAGCCAAACAGCTGCCTGAAGAAACACTCCTGCAATACCTTTTGGCAGCTGAACCAAAGTGTGGCCAATAAAACAATTCGTGCCACAAAGGAGCTGCCCTTCAGGACTGAACACCGGCACTGATATTAAAAACTCCCAAATATGAACCCTGGAAAATTATTCATCATCGTGACATTTATTTCCTCCTCTTCAAACCCTACACAAAATAGATGTGTAGGAGAAATAATTCTTTCCTTGTCAATTTTGAGTTAATTCTCCGGGGAAATCTTTGAGTAAAAAAAAAATAAAAATTGAAGTTACAGGATTATTACAGTACTTTGAAAACTTAGAAGAGTAAGATATTGGTATAAAAAGACTGAAGGTAACACTAAGACTGTAGAAAAAGACAGCATTAGATTTCAGAGTAAATACAGCACAGTAGCAAAGAGACTATCAGAGCAATGAAAACCAAACACAACTAAAGGTTACAAAAAATAATTGAAATAAAACAGCAAGCTTCAAATACTGGAAACTGCACCCAAGTAAGGAAACCAAGACAGCCTAAACTCTGGAAAATCAGAGGTAACATCATAATAAAGTAAAAAGGAAAGAAGAAACACTCAGGTTGTTAAAGAGCAATTTGCTGAAGATCTGAATTCAAACTTGCATGATTTTTATTTTCTTTGCTTTTAACATGCTGGAACTGATGATGTTGAGTTACGAAAGTTCCAGGAAAACAAAGAATTAACAAGAAAGCCAAATAATTCATAAGAATTTTCCCTACAGGTGAACTTAGAGAAGGCCATTTGTTCCTTTGTGAGACAGGAATTAAAGACCCATCTCAGTGTCAGCAAATGAGATTTGAGGGCACATCATTTTCATGCAAGTGTGAGAAAGGAACTGCAAGGAGATTTTGCTGAATTACTCCATTTCTGTCCAGTCATCAATCTGTTGCTTAAACTAAGCTCTTTACCAGAGAATTTCCAACATCATCTTGTTTAAGGTTATTAAGGCAATTGAGTAAATCTAAGGCCATTAGTGCTGAGCTCAACACCACATAAATTAGGGTTTTATTCAAAACGTGGAAGGCTTAAAAAAACCCCGACACTAAAATAATAAATGGATCTAAAGTTGATTAAATTATACACCATCATGGCCTGCTGACCTTTTTGGCTGAGAAACACCAGCCATAAGGCCCAGATTTGTGGAGCTGGGGAAGCCTAGTCCACATATACCCAATTTCTCCTCCTTCTTCCCGACTATCCATCACCACTGAGCAGTTCACACTAAATAAGGGGTTGGTTGGGGTGGGGAATTCTGAGCCCTCTAAGTCCAGCTGAGTAGATGTTAGTCACCATTCACCCCAGAGAAGGCAGGGAGCTCCACCTGCAACTCTTCACCCCGTGGGAAGAGTCACCAGTGGCTTCCCAGTCTCCTGTTTAGGTTTGGGGTCATCTTACTGGTACTGGCTCCTTTTTGAAGTCTGGGTTGAACACACCTCTAATAAGTCAGCTTGTGTTTGGGGGGGTGGTTTCGTGGTTTAGCAGGGTATCACACACCATGTTAAACCATCATCTAGTTTTATTCCTTCAATTTATGGGTTCAGAAGCGTTCCAGAGAAAAATATTAATTGGTACAGTTTCCTATTCCTGCAAAACCTGAATAATCCACTCTCCATGGATTATTCTGGAAGATGCAGGACAAAAATACGTTATTGCACCCCAAAAATGTCATGTCCCATATACTGACCTTCCCATCACCTCATCACACGCCCCCCCAAACTTTCTCACCCACCCAGTTAAAGTGATCATATAAATTATATATTTCCCTATGGAACAAAATATAAAATTACCCAGAAAAATAAAGCAACCACCACAAACATGACAACTGTCTTTCTGAACAGAATGATACACAAATTACTGCATTATGTTAAAAGCTCCTATTAAATGAAGATGAATTAAAGCTGTCTTGGACCTTTCATAGACAATAGCATAAAGAACAAAGTTCCTGAAAGGGTTTTACTCTTCTTTCCATCTATCATGGCAACTACTAATGGAAAGGAAATAAGGCTGGTTTAAACAAACCGAGCCTAAAGGGAAGAATATTAAAATCACAGAGTCCAACCATTTCCCATTTCGATGATCTTCCTTATTGTTCATGATGTTTGCTTTTGAAAAATCTTCCATAAATTTCACGTCCAAGATTTCCTTTTACAAGCGACACAAAACTCTAGAGGTTGTACAGGTAAAAACTAGAATTGCAAGGAAACATTTTCAGCTGATGGATTTATTGCCTGAACATCTCAGAATAATGTGTAAATGTAAGTCAATATTGACACCAAACAGTAAAATTTAAGAACTCTTACTGTTTTTATCAAAAATTGAGTTAACTCCACAGTGTCTTAAAGATCTGTTGAATAAACGAATTTCTGTCTCCTGCAGAATTCAGGATACAACACAAAAGTCAGTGACACTGAATTGTGCTGTACTTTTAAAATCTTACAATGCCAGTTACCGGTTCCAAAACAGTCTCAAAACTGGGGCCATGGGAACTTCAGGCAAGAGAGAATCACCCTGTGATCTAGAAATTTCTTCCAGGGGTATTGAGGTCACAGAAATGACAGCAGAGAACACCCTCCAGTACCACCCAACACACCCCACACAGCACTGAGCCCCAGGGCTGCAAGGAGGGCTCACCCCAGGGAGCACCCACCACAACGCAGCAGAACGACGGTCCAGACCATCTTTGCTGGTGCTCTTGTGTCTTCAAAAGGCTCTCTCTAACTTCATTTTTATTAAACTGTCCAAAAAATGAAGTTTTCAAGACAAACTTCCTGGCAAAAGGCCTTTTCACATATTCCAAGAAGTGTCCTCATCTGACTTCTCCCAGTTGAAAACCTTTTCAATTATGCTAAATATTCCCAGCACATCTATAAATATTTGCAGATTTATGTTCTCACATCTTCATGTGCCAAACCATACATATTTAACATTTTGATCTCAGAAATCAATTCTCTCAGCCTGTAAGCTCCTTTTTGCTGCTCTCCCGTGAACCCACTGAGATGTTACACCATCAGCAGAGGTCGAGGTTACCAAGATGATTTAAGTACTGGACTTAACCTCCCACGTGTCAGGAGTTACCACTCAGGGGAATCTATATGGAACTCAATCATATGTGCATAAATAAGGGATATATTTTAGAGTGACATCCAGTCCTGAGAATACTGAAGTATATTTATTAAAGTCATTGCTGGACAGATTTTTCCAATGAGTTATCAGTTTCATTGCACAAAATGAGAGCTTTATTATTTGTTTCACTTAGCTGAATTTGCCTGGTTCCCATTTTGCCTGCCTTTTACTATTACTATTTTCCATTAACAAAACAGTGAATTTAATGCTAATTATTTTCTCTATGTAGAAAAATCTGATCACTTTAAACAGGTCCTATCTTAGTCTCCCTCCAAACTAAACAGATTGCTCTTCAAACACCCAAACAAGAGTTGTTCTTCCACCCTTCAAAGCTCTGTGACATTTTGAACACTGAAATACTGAGAAAGAGAAGACTGGAAACAGCTGCCTATCAGTAGGGAGCTGATTCTCATTCTGAACGTAGCAAATGTGAGCATTTAATTTCAAAATCTGGCTGTGTAAAGCCGAGAAGAGTTTCAGAAAATTCTACAGGAACTTTTTTATCACGTAAGGAAAAGGTCTGTGAAAGCACAGGCCAAGAAATGTGCTGCTTACTCCTTCCCTTGCCTGGTTGGTAAATATTTGATGATCAGGATTTCTGGCCCCAGCCTGACCTGCTGAACAGGATGTGTCACGATTCACTGCGGTGGGAAGATGGGAAACCTTGGAGACCAGAATGGACATGCTGAAAATTATGTCTGACTTCATAAAGCCTCAAAGTTCTCCCACCACACGGAGGATCTCCTGAGAACCTTCACCATAGCCAAGACTGTTCTTCCTCTGTCTCCAAACCCTCAGTGGAACCAAAAAACTGGCTCCTAACTTTGAGTACAAAGCAATGAAAAGCCTTACACCACTGCAGGCTCCGTTATGAACCGGAGACTTCTTGACAGGACCAAAGCGTTTCATTGAATGGTACAAAGGAAAATTAACTTGAACCCCCAGTTAGATGACCTGACACTGAATTTAACAGTGTCAGACCTGCTGCAATTCCTCTTTTTTCCCTCTGACTCAAACACAAGAACAGTCTCTAAAACTCAGCCCTTGCCAGAAGAGATCTCCAGCCGATGTCTCCTCAGCTGTGTGGTGGTTTTAAGATAGAAGTCTTCTGCCTCAAAAAATAACTTAAAAGTTGCCTGGTTCATCATCCTGAACTCGTAGAATTTACAGGTAAGAATATTCTTGCCTACCTTCCCAACTTTCCCCAAAAGCAAAGGCAGCAGCCCCGTTGCACTGAGGATTGATTCAGTTATAGTTCACCATCTCACCACCTTTGGAATCAGCAAAACCTCAATTTTCTGACCTTTGCAGGCTCTTCTTTCAGCCCCTTTTGTACTGATGGCCCAATGGCCGGGGCACAAGGAGACCAGCAGGCCCCTGTGTGTGCAGAGCACACGTCACTTGAATTCCTACCAGACATGAAGTACTTTCTGTGGCATTTTTTCCTGCCCTTTGATAAAGCCAATAAATAAGGAAGGACATTCACTGACCAGGGCTGAAGGTGTCATGGTCAGAGGGACAGGATTGCCCAGCACGGGGCTGAAGGCAGCTCAGTGAGCACAGGCTGATGCACCCAAGCAGCTAAAGAAAGAAATACCAATTAAGTTTGGAAGGCTTTGACATAATCCAGAATCTTTATGCTTCAGTGGGAAGTGTTTTCATTGACATTTTTCCTGGTTTGTTTTTGTTCTTTTTTAAGTAAGGGGGGAATCAATGCTCAATGTTGGGTTTTTTTAGTTTGCTTTGACTTTTTAAGCCCAGGAGCAAGCAAGCAAATGTTTCTTACTTTTGTGGTGGTAAAAACGTAAAATAAAACCTACAAAAATTAAAAGGAAAAAAAATTAATCCAGATAATGAAAGCAATGATAACTTTCATTCTGAAACGACAGCTGAAGTAAATTATAAAACACAATTTCTTGTAATGACTAAACAAAAATAGCCCAGTGTCTCAGACAGAATTTAAGCAGTGAAGTCTCTGCTGTAAATCAAAAGGAAATCAGATTCCAGTTCTTAACAGAGCAAGTAAAAGTAAAAAAAAATTACTTATAATTTGCTGTCCTTGAGTCTCAGATATTGGCAGAGATGGTCAAGAGTCAAACTCCAAACTTTGTTTCATTTCATGGTAACAGCTACCCTGAGCAGATTGGGAGATGCCATACTTCTGCTGCTTGTCACTCTAAACTATCATATCAAATGCCACACGACACCTCCTTCTGATGGAGAATCCACACAGGGCTGCACGGGAGGAATGGCATTACTGATCACTAACACTACTAACGTGGAACAAGCAGTAAGAGGCAAGAAGAACTTAACACCCAAATGCATTCATGCCTTAGCAGACAGCAGATATCCAGTGTAACAAAAAAAACAATAAATCAATAGCCTTTTGACGGGTCTGGCAAGAAAACATGGTAAACTCCGGAGACCAGATTGCCAAGGCAGGGACAGGATAACCTCCTGCTACACAAAACACAGCCGGGGAAGCCGAGCACAAAGGGGCAACTTCCCAACAAGGGAGAGTCAACCAAGGGCACAATGTTGGGTTTGAAGCTTGTGTGGAAGGTTTGCAGCTTCACAGCCAAGCTACCCTGTGGCGGTGGGCAGTAGGTGCAGTGACCCAAAGAGCAGTGGCACTGCCCATCAAAAACACACAGAATGACAGTAGGGAGGGCTTTTCTGACACGGAATAAAGAGGATTGTGCATTTAAATAATAAATGCAAACTGATTATTTTAACCTGTATAAGGACTCCTCTTGCAAACTGTTGAAAACAGCTGCTGAGGTACTTCCAGGTTATCAAAGAAAGACCACTTATTGAACACTGAAAACCTTACAAAGGCCTAAGACTGTGCCATTGCAGGGATAAAACTCTGAACATCATTAATAAGGATCCTGGAATTTTGCAAACAGCTCTTCCAAGTGCCATGTTCTGATGTTGCAAGTAGCATTAAATTTGCTTTCCTAGAGCAGTTCCCAAAATAATAAACTCATGCCTGTTATGTTACACTTTCAAGCAGCAAAGTGCTCGACAAACTTCCTTACCAATAAAGCCATATGGTTTTCGGGTTTTTTTATAAGAACTAAGACAATACAGAAAAAATCTTCTTTTCCTCCTTTTCAAAGATGTTTTATAAACTATTTCAGTGCTTCATTATCTTCACCTAACCTAAAACTCCCCTGCTCTTTGCAAAGGTTATTATTTGCTCTATACCTGCTGTGAAAAACAGAATCTGATCTCTCCTGGCAGTGCCACGATTCAAAACTCCAGTCCCTTGTCAGTCATCTTTGCTCTGGCAAGACCAAGAGTTTCTTTAAACATGTGCTTTAGCGTAAGTCACATTTTATCACTTTTCTTGCTTCAGACTTTCTCCAACTTGTCCACTGTTCTTCATGTTCAAACCCAAAACCTTCCTTGAGGCTTTACTTCTGCTCAGAGGAAGAAGAGAAACACTTCATGTTCTGCAGGCTCTGTAGCTGTCCATCCATCCGTGGGCATTTCTGCCATGGGATGATACTGGTGACTCACTTCTTTCCCTTGCAAATTAAATATTCTCCCTGATATTCCCTTCTTGCTTGGTTTTGGATTTCTGAAGTCCGTCATCAGAAGGTCCTGGGCCCAGGAGGAATCTCTTGGATCGATTAAGTTCACTCTCAACTATTATTATTATTAAGAGTTTTAGCACTGAAATAATCTCAGAATTCAAATCAAAATTTTGCTCACACTATGCACACTATTGTTTTTTTCCCAATAATCCTGCTAATTATTACAACCACACTCAGTGGCTGATGCATTTTAGGCAAACAGATTTCTGTGAGTGGCATTTGATGGCATTTGACCACCATCACATGTTATCAGGATTTTTAGCACTCGCTGTGATATGTGAAACTTCTCTGACTTAAAAGAGAAAGCAAGTACCAGAGACACCACAATTTATTTCTCACACTCAAACACAATCATTTACATGCCAATTTGGGGTCAGATTCTGCTGTACAAACACAAAACTGGAATGCACAACCCACGGCTAAGAGGTGCAGAAAGAAGTCATCACATTCCTCAATGAGACATCCTGACCCTGCTAAAACAAACCATCATGAAAAAAATGCCTGACCCTCAGAAGTTGTGGAAGGCACATGGATTGCTTTAATCACAGCCTGCAGTCACAGGAGGCCAAACTCCTAAATGAGGAGCTTTGCAAACCTGTTCCCATCATGCTTTACCTGCATGTTGCTGATGACATTGAAAGTTCTCGGCATGCCCTTCACCTTCCAGTCAACCTAACAGGGACAATGAGAGTCCACTCAAGAGTGAAGAGCAGGCTCACCTGGTTGCTGGCAGGGTACTGACACGGGTGAAGAACACAGACGGCTCCACCTCCACGTGGAGGCCCAGGGAGAGGTTCCTGTAATACCCTTCCACGTGTCCTGGTCCACCAGAGTACTTAAAATTCAAAATGGCTTCCAGAGTCTGGAGAGAGAAAAGGAAATCGCTTGTTAGTTATTTTTCACTACTGTGCATTTCACAAGTTCAATTCAATTAGACCACAGAAGTGATTTGCAAATTTGCTTTCCTAACCCATCCGCTCTATTATCTCTGGAAAAGAGACAATCTAACCAATAACTGCAGCTTAGGCAAACAGTTGTGTTTTTTGCCTAATCCTTTTAAAAACTAAAGAGTACAGCACAAAGGCAGCTGGAGTTCCCTTTATATAATTCCTCTCCATACCACATTTAACATCGAAAAAATGAAGAGCTCATTCTTGCTTAGAAGAGTTTAAGGTTTATTAAATGCTACGCTCCTTCCTACTCCAGAAGAATATTCCCCACTTCATTGCCTGCATAATCAATCGGAAAAGCTTCAAAGTTTTTGGGCAGACAAAGATCATACAAAGCGAAAAGCATCTGGTCTCTCAACACATCCCTGCAAACACACACTCGTGCCCATGAGGCAGGAGATCAGAACAGCAGTGTGGATGAGCCCCTGTGCATGCACCTTGTCTCCCTTTGGGTTCATTTGACAGGGAATGGCTGCATAGCAAACATTAAAAATGAAAATGCTTCTCCAGCTCGAGCCTTGTGCCCTCATTACTCTCAGCAGCACTGAGCCTTTACTTCTGCAGGGAATTCTGGGCTCTGTGTCTTTTCCCTGGATGAACAGCTCGTGGGAAGCTCCCAATCCCAGCCCCGTGTTATCATCAGTGTCCAAGCTCAGAACAAACCCTGATCCACCCAAAGGCATTATACACCAGCTCTTCTTTCATTATGTTCCTGAAATACAACTTGCTGGATGCAAGGTGAGGATTTGGTAAGTGTCACTGGGTATTTTTTACTCCGTGTTCATTCTGGTCCTTGGGCGGCTGCTGCTGCCACATCTCAGGGCAGGGTCAGAGGCAGTGCCAGCCCTCCAGCCCAACATGGACATTGCACACTCTGCTGGAGCCTGTGTCTGTAAGGACAGATGTTTCCTGAAAAACATTTATAAACAACACCAATCTCCTCTTTGGCTTTTAGCACATTCTTTATTTTTAAATAAAGCAAAACAAAAAATCCAAACCTCACATCAACAACTTCTCTAAGAAAGCAATTCTATTTGTCAGATGCCATCAATGCTCAGACAAGTACTCTCCCTTTCAACAGAAGATTTACAAAACAATTTATGAAGCCTGTAACTTTTTTCCATAAGCTGTAAGGAACAATCTAAGGATTTTCCTAACCTATAAACCATTCTGTTTCTGAGCCTGGCTGAAGGAAAAGAAACACAGAATCAATTCCTTAAATTACCACAATACAGTGATTTAGAGAATACCAAAATCAAAAGTCTGACGTTTTGCTGCATGTTCTGCTATTTCCAGCCTGCTTTTAAGTGGGTTAAATCCAATTCCTAATTTAGTTTCATTAAAATTCATGAGAGTCACCTTACAACACAAACAAAAACCTTCACTGGGCATGCTGGACATACCCATTTACTCTGGTTATGTCAATTCCTAATTGCAGTTAATGAACACAAGTTTATGTTATGTCAGGAGAGCTGATCAATATTAAATACAAAAATAAAAAAGCACAAACCCATTCAAAACATACTTCATCCTAATTAACCAGCTGGACCATTTAATAAAAATCAGAGCCAGGCTCCCTAAATACAGAGATCTGACACTACTAACATGGCATTGTGAGAAGAGACTTCAATTTCAATTAGGACATTGTGAAAACCCTATGCATGTTCTGTGTTATTGCTGAAATACTCACAGGATCCATGGAAAAGCTTGGGAAAGCTCCTGTGCTGTGGCTCCAGGGTTCATTCCCCACAGCATGGCACAAAGCTGCTTTATTAGCCCAGACCCACATAATTACAGGCAAACACATAATAAGTGTTAGTTTGACAGGTCACAGAGTGTGACCATATGAGATTAAAAACCTTAATCCCATATCAAGTGAAAGGCCCCAGAAAAAGGCTGAAAAATATAACCCTTAAGTGCCACTGATGAGCAGGGGAGTTCAGGGGCACCTTCACAGTCTTGGTCCCTGTTGTAGTGGGGAATTGGTGAAAGAAATCCTGCTGCTGATGCTCTCACACACACCCCCAGCTGAAGAACAGGCACAAGAAAGCCTAATGGCCTTCTATTAATGCAGACAGCAGGAGGACATCCCTCCTCACCCCAAATGCAGATCTAACTGGGGACATTTGGCACTGAGGACACAAGAGCTTCTGAGCACCTCTGACAAGGGCAGAACACCCAACCCCGTTTTCCTTCTCTGGCCACCAGAATTTGCTATGGATGTCTGTGAATGTACACACACACACACAAAGATCAAACATCAGGACCGTGGATGGATGTGCAGAGAGGGAGCATGACTGAAGGAAATATTTTTTTCAGAAGCCCTGAGGTGATTGGAGTTTTATTGCTTAGGATTTATATAATATGAACAAATGTAAAAAAGCCCAAGCCAATTCCATGTCCTTTAAAGCCCCCTACGCACACATACCTGGGAAAGGACTCCACACACAAGATGAAAGATTGATTTTCTACCTCTGTGGTAGAAAAAATATTCCTACACTTTCATAAACCTCTAAAGCTCCAATTTAAAATAATTTATCACTCTCTCCCACAGCACCTATAGAGAAGAACGGCCCAAATGCTGCAGCCCCCAATTTAAATAATGTTGTCTCCTTCCTCCCTGTCAAACCTACACAAATCACAGTCTGAGCTGCAGATTGTCTTTACAAACACCAACAGAATTTATGAGGTTTCTCCAAAGTGCATCCCTGCAGACCCAAAATGAGGAGGCAGAGGGTCACTACAGACATCATTTTGCCCGTGGATGATCCATAAGAAAGCAAGGGAAGGAGGGAAGGATGGAGCACACTGCGCTCCCAGGGAGGGCAGGCAGGAAAAGAACCCTATTGATAACTGAACATATCTGGAATTCACAAAACCTGTGGACTGGGGGGAGATTCTTTTTTTTAAGCAGAGCTCCGGTCTGGAAAATTAACAGTAAAAATACAGATATGTTATTTACTATTTCCTATGATAGCTTTGGCTTGACAAATTTTTAATTATTTCATTGATCCTTCCTTCCACCGAAGAAGAAAAGGAAACAAAAGTGTTTGCAGGTGACTCTTATCCAACAGCACCCAACATCAATAACACCTACGAGAAACATTTTACAGATAAACTGTAAAAAATTACTGCTTTGCTTTCTCACACGTTTTGTCCTCAAACTATTTTCTGCATAGAGCTGGTACCAGGTTTTTTGGGGTTTCCTCTCCATTTTTCTCATGGAAACCCTTCCCATATTCACTTCCATAATACAATTTAAAAAAAATTAGAGAATTAAAACAAAATTAGAGAAGAACTCCTGTTTGAGTAGCATGATGCAAAAACCATTGGGCATTAAAGCTTCCCAGCTCACTGACAACAGTCAGTACCTTCTGCCAACCCCTCGGGGGACACTCTGGACAGCAACACCTTTCCACACTGATTTTTAATTGCCAATTCAATTACAATTCACAATTCAGATCAGGTATTTCTACTGAACTGCTACTATAGCACTTCCTACCCAAAGAGAAGTTCCACCTAATTCTACAGGGTCTTGGGACTTGTGCAGAAGCTGGAACGTCACTGATTGAGAGCAGATCTCTCCAGAACAGCCAAAACACCAGAAACAGAGAAAGGAATGGGGAAGGAGGAGTGTGAAGAGCATTTTTTGGGCTGGGAAGGGAAATATGGTGCTCAATTCTTTGTCTATTAAGTGGGATTGCCTGACTACCAGAGTAAAGAAGCTTTGCCCCCAAAAAAGAGTTCAAAGTTCTGTGAAGCAAAACCCACTATTTTAGCTCAAGAAGTTGTCTTGGACCAATGGGATGTCAAGGGAACTATAACTCAATGATATAAGAATCCACTTGCAGAGATTCCATCATTATATCCTCTACGTAAAGGAAAATAAACATTCCATAGGAGAACATTACACAGTAGCTTAATTTCATATTAGCAACTCTCACAATTAAACTTTAAGAAAACTTCCTCCAAGATATGAAAAGCTTTAAAAGACTCATTTTCTTTCCAAAAACTTTAAAAAAGCCTTTAAAAAACTGCTGAGCAGCAACGTCAGAAACAATCAACAAAGAAATGACCAACAATGAGGACAATATACACAATCTGTGAATCCGTAGTCAGGAAACTCAAATTTATAGCAATACATTGTAAAGGAGTCAATACTCAATGGATGTTCATGTATTTTCCTCTTCCCTGCTGAAAAACACTTTTGTACATGTAAATTTTTGGGTTTGTAAACCTTGCGAACTTGGAAAAGTTCAGGTCAGGAGCTCCTGGGTTTAATTCTTGTACCATCTATTGTGCTTGGTAGATTTGGTTCTTCATTCTTTGTTTCCTTATTCCAAAGCAATTTTACTGGTGATTACTCTGAGTTTATCCCTGTGTGTATCCTGCTACTGGAAGAATGAGAGGATTCTGTTCTTGTTTTATGATTTTTTCTTGCGTGTCCCATCACCACACATCCTGCTTTTTGTGCTTCAGAGAGCAGAGCAAGATTTTGGCCTCAAATTTCTGCCAAACTCTAACAATTAATTTTTGAAATATTCACTGCGGCATTTTCCACAATTAAATTAACAAGCCATACCTTGTAGGAAAGGCTCACAAACATTCCATTGCCTTTTCAGGCCTTTTCCAAACTCCCTTAGGACAGTAAAAGCGACACTGAGTAGATGTCAGCATTTAACACCAGAAGAAATGTCAGTACTTGGCTACAGGCAGTTTGCTCCCGAGGAACTGCAGATGCTGCTAACAGTCAGAAACACCAGACTGTACCACTGCAGGCTCCCCTGAAGATACACCACTTAAAAACTAAAAACTAAGGGCAAAACTCAGCACGAAAACCAGATTAAAGCTGTCTAAATTCAGAATATAATCTCTCCCTTTTGGTTTCTGAGTGGCTTCTAGAACACAATTCTTGCTAATGACTATAATTTCTCATGGGGTTAGGGCTGGGAATTTGAAAATGAATTTATTCTAGGTGTGTAATATTCAAGCACACCTTCCTTTGGGGAAAATTAAAATAAATATATGTATACATATATCAGTTGCCCAACAGTAAACATGATTTATTCCCAAATCCCATCATGATCCTGACCTGCTCTCACCCAAATTCCCATTAGCAGCAACCTCTTTGAGCATTCCTGAGTTTTCAGCCATTCTTTCTGATTTTTAGCCCTTTTTCTCACCTGATACCTTTCATTTTCTGGCTTGTTTGAGTGTTGGGTTTTTTTTTCTGTAAACTGACCATAAAGCCCAATCTCTGACCACTCCACTGCCACACTCAACTCTGATGGGCAACCAGTGACATTCAACAGTGACAAAGAGAAATAAAAATGCACCAGTTCATCAGTGCCACCTCACAGAAGGCACCAGAGGACCCTTCTCTACAAAACTCATTCCTCACTTTCTCCTGTTGCGTGGCACTCTTCAAATCTTTAAAGAGCTCCAAGTGTTGTGTAAATAAGCCGTGGATCAGGAAATTCGGCTGCCTAAGTGCAACCAATTAACTGACCTGGCAGTAACAAGAAAAAGGAAGTTTTTCCAACTAACCACACTCCTTCCAGCAGTAGGAAACCCTGGCAATGCACAACCTGCTGCCAAGAGCAGAGATGGCCCCTCAAAAACCTGCATTACTGGAGCAAACCCTATAAAAGATCCTTTGGGAGCCAAGCACATGGGATACGCTGCTCCAAAAACACAGTTCACACAGGGCTGTGGAGCATGGAACACTGGATGGGGTTTAAAGGGAAAGACCAAAACATGAGCATTGGGAAGGAAATGGAGATGCCTACGTAGCTGAAACCAAGGAAGGTGGGACTCAAACACATCAAGCTTCCATTCCTTGTAAAAGTTTGTGGATAAAAAGACTGTGTATGTATTTAGAGCTGATCTCAAAGTTCAGTCCTGGCCTTTGGAAATGCCCACACCCCTGCCTGGGCATTCATCTGGCTCTCAGAATTAACAGAGGTGAGCAATCCTTGAGCTTTTAATATATAATGGTCTACTGAAAGACAAATACTGGGGATTTTTGCTTCTTCCTCCATCACTGAGTCTCCAGCCCATGAATCCACAGGGTAACCCGACAAAGAGTAAAGTCTGTATGAAAATCAGGCTTAAAGGATAAATTCATGTAAAAAAATTAGGGTTAGCAGCAGCGTTGGGAGAAGCAACAGGTGTCTTTATGTCCATGGGCTGAACATCCTGCTGCCCTCTTGTTCTCAGGAGGATGAAAGGGAAAAGAAAACACTCCACACCACTAAAGAGGAAAAGCAGAGAAACTGCTGACCAGTTCCAAATTCTGTAATTCTCACTGGGAGGACAAAAATCTCCAATCTAATGGGGAAAAGAATCCTCCAAGTAAACGGCAGTAGCATCATGTCTTTATTGCTCCCCAAGGCAAGAACAGCATTACTGAAATCTGAACATTCTCACAACATACTCCACGGTTCCTGAGACACCCACACTTCTTGGCATTGAGTCTTTGGACCAGGCTCTTCCTGCACAACTCAGTCCTTAAGGGCTTGGATGTTGTTGGGATCTTCAGAGCTTCTGCCATGCAGGAATTCATGTCATTCCTTTGCACTCAGACCTTCCTTTAATTGAAACACTGGTAAGGAAAGGACATCTAGGAGGAAAAGTGTAGTATGGCAGTTGTGACAAGGACAGCATCAAGCCTTTACCTCACAAGGTTTAACTCAGGATTAATATTATTCCAAAACTGAAAATAAATTAGTCCTTTAAAATAAATTAGACTTTAATGCCCGGCCCAATCTTACGCTGCCCAAGAAAGGTCCACGTTAAGAAACAAAGATTAGAAGTGGAACACATGAACACACATATATGAAGTTTTCTTCCTGCAGAAAACACTACATTGTTGATAAACAAAAGAAATTATACTATAAATTGAATTTTTAGACAGAAATAAATGGTGGAATAAGTGTGCAGTTATACCACAGAATCATAGATTCACTAAGGTTGGAAAAGCCCTCCAAGATCATCAAATCCAACCACATGACTTTGCAGACACAAATCTATTCATTGCACTCTCTCACTGGAGAATATTAGTCCTTTCACTTACAGCTAACCTATCTGATTTTCTGATATACAACATATCCCTTAGGTTTCCTGTCCTTTTATAAATGATACAACTCTCCTTCTTTTTTTCTTTAACTAAAACATAAATTCTGCATTTTTAGGGGGAAACTAAACAGCCAAAAAGGGCAGAAGGCACTCACACGTTTCTCTGAATGCCAATCATGACACAAATCTAAATCCACTGGAATACTTCATTCCTGTTTTTTCCCAAACAGGAAAAGGAGATATTGTTCCTTGGAACACCAAATAGTGTAGTAATTGATAGCAAGAGCCCTGAGACATGCATTAGAAAAAGGATATGCATATGTAATGATCTTGTAATGCATATGTAACCATCCTGCAGGACTGAACTGCAGCACACACTCTCCATGCTAATTTTCCTCCTCTGTATTCCATTAAAAATACACATGGCAACTACAAAAGGCATGATAAAATTCTGGTCTGGTCATTAAGTAACGAAATACATTGTGCCTCTATTGCAAGTCAGACCTCTTTATGTACAAATACCAAAGCCCACACTGTTATTCCTGATACACTTCTTTACCAGTCTGACACAAAATTAAGTATAATTTTTAGCACTCGTGTTAGTCAGGTGAATTTACACACCCAGTTTAACTGGAGGGTGCCTGCTGTGCTGCTGCTGTGGTGCAGTTGTTGCCCAGGTGCCCCCTGCTCACACAGCCTGACTTCCAGCAGCAATGTTTGCAGCTCACCAGGGTTTATGGAGCTCATCCATCCACACTGCTGTCTCCTTAAACCCTGCACAATGGAAGTGCTGCATCCCCCTGTAAAAATAGCACAATGGCAAGGACAAGGAGCTGAGGCTAAATATAGCTCCTGCAGGCATATGCTGGGAATTAAATAGTACATTTTACCCCTCCCCAGCCCTAAATCAGTAAGCTTCAACAAGGAATCTCTAGTGAATACACACAGGAGCTCAATAAATCCCCCTTAAGCTTACAAGGCATATTCTGAATCTGTGCTGGCTAAAAATAGCCATGTTTATAATGAGAATGGAGATGTGAGCAGAATAATATTAAGTTTAAAGGCAGGCACGGTGTAGTCATTCCATATTAAAAAATAGGGTGAATCAAAGGTCATTCTGACAAACAGATACACAGGCTGACAGATAAAATATAATACACAGCAGTCTTGTACTGAAGTGCATTCATCTCTCATTAAACCCCACAGTTCCTAATTGCTGTTGCAGCCACACATTCACCATTGATCTTGTGTGCATTTTTCAGCTGGAATACAAGTTGTTACTTCCAAAAGACAGGAGTATACAGCATTATTCCCCTGGGCAATATTGTCTCCTAGAGTTTGAGTTCCCTCTGGAAGCATTCAGGAAATATAATACATAATTCTTTTTGTAGTATTAATCACAGAATTCTGCCTTCTTTAATTAAAGGCAAATTGCCTCCAGGGTCCTGCTATTGCAGCCAGATGCCCAAGGGGCTGGTACACGTTCATAGGTGCCTCAGAGGTTGTAGCTCCACCAGGGTGGATCCCAGCTCTGCTGACCACAGCCATCACAGCACCTCCTTCTTGGCTGAGACACAGAGGAGAGATCAAAAACAATTCAAACACAAGCAATTTTTATGTGGAACATTCCCATCAAGGGTTTTCTGTCTGCTGACCCTGGAATGCAAAATCTGTCACAAAAACGTGTGCCAGGGAATTGGGAAGCCCTGCATGCTGTTCTTGAAGGACCTGAAGGGATGGAGGGGCAAGTCATCACACATGGGCCTCAGGAAAAAAATAATTTTCCTGATTCTGAAATCACAGAAGCAATGGTTGGCGTTGGAAGGGACTTTCAAGATCATCTCATTCCAACCCACTGCCATGGGCAGGGACACCTTTCACTGGACCAGGTTGCTCAAATCCCCATCCAACCTGGCCTTGCACACTTTCAGGGATGGGGCAGCCACAGCTTCTCTGGGCACCCTGAGATCGGAAGAGCGTCG
>JAWWMO010000083.1:147239118-147270309 GCA_035047845.1 Dendrocincla fuliginosa
GATATCCCAGATCCACCTGGACACAATCCTGAATAATGTGCTCTGGGATGGCCCTGGATGAGCAGGGGGGTTGGACCAGATGACCCTCTGTGGTCCCTTCCAACTGACCCATTCTGTGACATCCTAGCACAGACTGCCTGACCCAGAAATGAAGAAAGCCTTCTTGAAATGAACCAAAGACACCTCTCCCAATTCCAGTCCCTCTAACGGAGGACAAAAAGTTTTCAGCATCCACTAGGAAGGTGACATGGCAGGGCACAAGAAATCCATGAGATTTCTGGAGTGTGAAAGGGATAATGTTTTGTCACAGATGTCAGACAGGCCTACTTTCTCCAACCTGTGGAAACTTCTATCTTCTCAAAGAAGCACTGTTGCTGCATGGCAAACTACTTTCACCTTGGTAAAACAAATAGTTTTTGCACCAATCTGCTTACACAGCACTTTTGAGTAGACAGAGTACTCCTGGCTGCTCTTTTATCAAGAAAAGAGATGGATGTCCTTTCCTTAAGGCTGTAAAAATTAGCTCCTTATGAGTCAGAGCTTTCTGAAGCAGCTCAGTCCTTTCTCTCCTAATGCAGCATTCAGCTTTCATCAGCAGGGCCACCGCTAACGATCCGAAAACCACCAGCCTAAAACACTACGGTGAGTCCTCACAGGGAGTCCGGCAGCAATCTCCTTCTCTTAAATATAGAGAGAGCAGAGAAATGCTGAGCTGGCCATGCATCTTCAGACAAACAAGACCTTGCTAATGATGGATTACTGATACTAAGAGGAACGGGATAGTGGGTTAACCAACCATTTGCGGGATTTCTCTTGCAATATAACAATGCCAAGTTCTGCTAGGAACAAATTCAGCAGGGAAGTCAAAATTTCTGGAAGAGAGGACGTGGATGTCAAAACTTAAGTGTCCCTATCAGAGCTATCAGAAAACGTACAGGAAAGGGCTTTGAGAGTGCCATTAAATTAACTTGTGACCTCAAAGAAATCTGACCCAATAATCCATCAATCTTCTTTAGGAGATCAGGATGAAGAGAAAGGCCTTTGTCACATTAGGCAGAACATCCAAAAACATGGCCCATATCTGCAGGGTGAGGATTATGTTCCTCTTGACTCTTTTCCAAAGACTGGGTTTCAGAGGCTTTAACTTGCCCCAGAGCACTCAGGAATTACAGGACTCGATCCCTTGGAAGAAAGAAGACTAATCATCAAGATTTAAAAGCAGGGCCATGATAAATCAAAATACCAGCCTATGATTCTTCAAATTATAAAATAATGAATTTAAAAAAAATAAGAATTTCTTTAAAGTGACTTTCTGTAAGAGAGAAAAAAGGATGGTCATTGATATTTTCTTTAAAGGAAGGGGTGGAAATAAACAAGACCAGAAAACCACCATTTGAAACTAATAGGAGTTTTCTTAAAAGTTCACAATTGTGCATATTCTATACCAGTTTTTAAAAAGATCACAAAAAAATTCACCACAGAAACCAGACAAGGCCTGTCACAGAATATTTTGCAAATTAAATTTCTACTTTGTCTAAGTACATTAAAAATTTAAGTGAGATTTGCATAAGAAGTAATGATTTCCATGCACACAGAGGTGGAATTCTCGATGCTCAGCTCCAGTAAGTGGAATTGGATTTCCCTTTATGAAGTCAGTAATGTTTTCAAAGACTAAACAATATTTGGGGCTTACAGAGTTTTTTGCATAACTTCATTTCTCTTTTGAATTTTACTTCAAACATGGGGGTTCTCCCAGGTATTTGCTTGAGACTTGTAAGCATTTAATGAAGTGCTGCCAAAAATAACGTCCCCCAGAACATGCCAGTGCAAAGGAGATCCAAACACACACTGCCTGCCAGGCACACTCCTTGGAAACTGAGCAATGGAAACGCTCAGTTCTTCAATGGAAAGAACTAATATGCCAAGCCGAAGACGAATGACAGCAACTCAGTCTATGAACTGTGTCTTCAGAATCCTGTCTGTTCTCAGTCAAGAGAACAGGAAACTGAGATGCACAGATGCAAACAAAGTTGGTTTCAGGACTCCAAACCGAAGTAAAACCCATTCTGAGAGGTGATGCTCTTTGCCAAAGGCCACATACAGTGTGTGCTCTGTGGAACACTAAACAGGCAGGTACGTGCTGTATCACAGATACACCCTTGGTAACTGGAATGCAATACGTTCAAAGACAAAGCCACCAAAATGACACTTGACACCATCAGCTAAAGCCAGCACCTTGTCAGTAAGACAAAAGCAGGAAACTTCCTTTAAATGAATTTAGAAAATATGATCGGATGCCTCTCCTTCTTTATATCTGAAAAGCAAAAGCAACAATCTAAGCCAGGCACTCTTTCTCTTAACAAGAAATGCAACCGCACCTTCTTGAAGAAGCAAATTCCTGCCTTCTCATCTTCCCCCCTCAGTCAGCCAGTGTCATCTGCTTCACTTAGGAGGAGTTTCAGCCAACAAGCTCTTAGCCAAAACCCAATTTCAGTGACACACTAATCATCTAAAAAACCTGACCATCTGTGTTTCATGAAAGGGAGATGGAAAAATGAGTATTAGCAGCATATTGATGAAACTGCAAACCAATCTGTCACAACCTCCTTTGCAGTCTCACATGAAAGGCACGGTTGGCAGGAATCTAAAAAATTCCATGGGAAAGCTTCTGGAAGAGAAGAAAGAACTGCTTCAAATAACTCAGTTGTCTGGTAGAGAATAGAAAGGGAATAATTAAAGCATGGATCTGCCAAAGACTAAGATAACGTGGAGACCTGGCAACCATCTCTCATGGCCAGTGAAACCAAACACGGCCCTCGTGCTTCTCCTCTTCCATTAGCAATACAATGCGATTGAGCAATAAGCCCAGTGTGATTTCTGCATGTTTGGAGGAAGCAGATGAAATGTGTTTGGGAACTTAACAATGATCAAACTCTTTCACCTTCACGAAGCACTGCACAATACTCCATAACATAGAGAAAGAGGCACAGCTGTCCCTTATTCCCAGTGAGGACGCACTCTTGGCTCAAATTAAACCCAGCATTCATTGTGACTACAAAGACCATTTCATCAGAACTTTGCACTTCTCCTTGCTGAACTTCTGAAATTCCTGTTGGCCCCAGCCTCAAGTTTCCCAAGATACTTCTGGACTCAGCCTCTACCACTTACAACACTTTCTCAACACTCAGTATCATCCAGAAACTTGCTAAGGACATGTTCTGTTTCACCGTCTGGATTTTTGACATATTGAATATCAGCCTCCCTACCATCAAAGAATCAGCCATTTCAGCCAAGAAGACAAAAGGGGTGGTCAAGCTTGAGCTGAGGTTGGTAACTCCACACAGACTCTGCTCAATTATGTTCTTCTCTTTCATGTGATTGGAAGAGGTCCATAACCTTTTCAGAAATTCAAGTGAGGCTGAGCAGCCTGTGCAATCCCAAATCTGCCTCCTCATCTGTCCTTTAGATAAAATATTAATTTTTTTTCCAGTCATCAGGAACCTTCATGAGTCACCAATCTCAAATCTTCTGTCCCTTCAATATGAAAAACACCCTGTCCTTCATCAGACTTCAAGAAAAGAAACTGCATTCAAAAATCACACCTGGATGCCATCCATGGAACGCTGTTCAACAATGAAGTAATTCTTTCCTTCAGAGTTCTCTTCTCTACCAAGACACTTTTTCATGCTCTCCAGCATCATCTTTACAAATTTTGGAGGGTTTACCATTACTTCAGACACATTTTTCTGTCCCAGCAAATGAATCTAACATGATAGTACTCCCATCTCTTTTTACAAAACTCAGCAGTCCAGATGTTACGAGCTCGGAGACCCCTCACTTTGCAGCACCCTCTTGGTACTTTTATTCCAAGCACTTTTGGAAGATGGGCAGCTTTAATCAGTCACCCTCTCTGTAATACACAACACAACTTTGTGTTATACCAGCAAAGCAGGAAATCTCGTGGATGCAATGTGCTTCAAGGTATACACATCATGTATAAACTCTTCTCCTGCCAGTCACTTACTTGAATGTTCCATAGAAATAGAATCCCTAATAATCACTGGCCTGACATTTCTCCTGCTCCTTCCTTCTCCATATGAAGGCAAGTGCCAAACCAGGGTATAAGGTTCTTATTTGCTCTCTTCATTTTTACACAACACCTTGTCCAACACCTGAGCCTCCTGTACATTATCAGAGAATCACTGAATGGTTTGGGTTGGGAAAGACATTAAAGATCATCCAGTTCCACCCCCTGCCACGGGCAAGGACACCTTTCACTAGCTCAGGCTGCCCCAAGCCCCATCCAACCTGGCCTTGGACACTTCCAGGGATGGGGCAGACACGGCTTCTCTGGGCAGCCCATTCCACTGAAGGCACCACACACAAATCCTAAGCAGTGCCTATCTGCTCTACCAGCTGCATTAAAAAAATTGTCATTACTTCATCATGTTTGAAAGTTTTATTGAAAACTGTGCATAAAGTCAAATGAAATAATGAGCCGGTGCATTATCTTTCTTAAAAAAATAAACTGCCCAGCATAATCATTAGATTTGACAAAACCCACTTAAACAGAACAAAAAACATGAAAAATCTTAAAAATAAAATTCCCTCTGAGCAGTCAAACCAAACAAACTTGAGTTTTGTATTTTGTCTATTCTTCTGCCCTTCCCAACATTTAGCAGCAATGAATTCTACAACTGACATTAATCACATTATGAAAACAAACTTTCTTTTTATTACTTTAACACTTCATCAAGGTTGAAAAATCTGTATTACTGGTGCTATCTTCCTCCAAATGTTAATCTTACTACAAATCCTCTACAAAAACAAAGTTAATTTTACGTTCCATTTTTCAGGCAGGTGTGATATGTAACCCATGTCCAATGTCTAGCAGAAAACTGATACATTCAATGACAATGATGATGTACTAAAAAATCATGTTGATCTTTTTAAGATTACAGTCATTGCATAAAAGTCAATATAAGGGCTTTTTTGATCCATAATTAATGAACTTAAAGGCAAAGAAAGAAAAATCTCCTGCTGCTGTCTGTGATGTGCAGGAGCCCTTTCCCCAGCTCCATAGAAGCAGCAGAGTAAAGCCACACTAGGTCATGTCTTCCCAATACAGTGGATGGTGACACATCCTCCCAACCCTGCGCCACCACTCGCCAGAGCCTTTCCTGCTGCTCATGGCCCCACAGTCCAATTCCCTAAAAACCCAAAAGCAGAACAAAAGTAAACCAAAAATCTCCAAAGCCCTGAGAGCTCCTGCACCACACAGGTCTAGGCTCTCTTCCCTGGTGTCGTTTGGAGGCACGGTGTGGTGCTGGGACAGAGTGTGTGCAAAGGTGGCACCTGATGTCCTCACTCGCCACACGTTCAGCCTGCTCAGGGCTCAGACAAGGCAAACAGAGCAGCCCAGGCCAGGCTCTGTGTGATGGCTTGGCAAATATTTACCCAAAGGAGTCACAGAAGCACGGCCAGGGACGGTGAGCCAGGCTAAGAAAGCTGCAGGAGCTTGGATCACATGGGGTTTAGGGCCCACTGAAGGAGTGCCCGGGGCTTCCAGGTGGGCTCAGCCAAGCCCTGTGGTGCCAGGCAGTGACCCACGGGCACGGCTGGAGCCTCCCAAGGCAGAGAGAACCCACCCTGGGAGCACAGCACACACATGTGGAACTCTTCTTATCCAATTTCACCCTAATGCAGATGAGTCACTAATTCGGCAGAATTCGATATTTCTTAGAAGGCCCAACACCAACCTCACCAGCAAAGTGACTTCCTACAGTACCAAACCCAAGCCTACACACACTCAGGCTGCACTCAGTGCTCTCCATTGGCAATCTGGCATGACACAAACTGCTTACATTAGCAATAAACACCAGTAAAATGCAGTTAAAAACCCCCTCATACAGTTATTTTCACACCCAGACTTACAAATACATAATACTGAAGCAATTACTGTATTTTCTTAAACAAGTAAACACTCTGATTTTCATTGTCACGTGCCTTTCTGCACGTATTATTTCCCTGATTGTCACGCCTGGCTCTGTTCTTTGTGGCAGGCTACGAACGTGGTGGTATATTAAAATGTTCCTAAGTGTGTACAGATGTATAGCTTCTATTTGAGCAGCTCGGGGACTGGTAACCATGGCACTGCTTCCAAGAATAGAATTATCATCTGTACCAGCACTCACGCTGTGGCAGTTGACAGAATGGTTATAAATATATCTATTAGCAGCCTGAGCTGAATCTTTAAACAGCACTATAGGGACAGCAGTTGGCTAAAAATAGCTTGACAATATTGCATTTGAACACTTGTCCTCAGAAACACTTTGTCACATCCACAGAGAGAATTTCAATTCTTTTTTTTCCCCCTGCACGAAGCTGAAAATGAACTTCTGTGGCACACAGGAGACAGACAGTGTGACATTTTCTGACCTCCCTCCTCCCTAGAACGCTACAAATAAAAGCACAACAGTAACAATCTTGAAAAGGCTGCTATAAAACATGAAGTGATGCCTAGAATTCAAAGTACATGAAGCAAGGGCAGAATCAAAAATCATTTTACAAGGAGGGAAAAGAAAAAAAACAAAGAACACATGGCAATCAGGAGCACACAAATAATCAGTGTGAGCTGCTGGAGCTCAGCTTTGTTCTAATCCACCTCCATAGACCTGGAACAGGGAAAGGATGGCTGCAAAGTGGTTACCAACAACTGTACGAGCCACCATTCAGATGAATAAGGGGAAATTGTCTGAAAACAGATTTTTAAATCCAGAAATCATGAATTCAGACATACATTCTCAATTATGCTTGCTACTTTTAGTGTTCTCATCGTGTTTTGTGATCACAGTCGATACCGGTGCAGTAAATACCAGTGTGGCCAGTTCAGCTAGTTCATGAAAAACAAACAAACACCCTTTATTAGTCAGGGAGATGTTTACATCTCTTTAAATTATCAAATAAAAATACAGACTGCTAATTGCTCGTACACTGGAACACATGGCTTATCAAAAAGAAAAAGAGAAAAAGAGAAAAGAAAGGTATGAATGATGAAGGTCTGAACAAAGGAAGGTGGGCTTTCAGAATAAATCATGTCACCTGGCAAAGAATGTTTCAGCTGAGAAGAAATCTCATGGGGTCTCTGCTCAGCCCTCTGCCTGACACAGGGCCAAGGTACAGCAGATTGTTTCACCAAGTCTAATTGCGAAAATGGAGATTCTGAGCAGCCCTTTGGTGCCTGGGAACAAGAATCCTCCCAAGATCTCACTGCAGCTGCCCATGTTCCAGCCCGAGCCTCCAGCCCGTGATCTGGGGGTGCCCGGTGGCCGATGGTGGAAATGGAGGTGCCCTCACAACATCCCGGAACATCCCTGAATCACTGACCTGTCTCCAGCACAAACCCAAAGCACAGCCCACCCCAGCTGGGCTGAAGGAGTGAACTCTCCAGCACAGGGGACTGGGCACTGAAGTGGATGCCCAGAGAGGCTCTGGAGTCTCCCACCCTGGACACATTCCAAAGCGACCTGGACAGGTGATTTCAGGTGGCCCTGCCTGAGCAGGGTGGGAGAAGATGCTCTCCAGCTGTGCCTTCCAGCTCAGCCCCCGATGCACACTTGGGTTTCCCAAAGCAAGGGAAAACAAGACTCCAGGAAAGAAAAAGCATCTCCCAGGCGTTGGACACTAAACACAGTGTTTAGAGTAGGTTTGTATTACACCTTCCATCTTCCCTGAGGATTATTTAAGGATGAGCCAGAATTTAAATAGAACAAGTTCTATCTGTTGTATCCTTCTTAAAGCCTTATTTTTGGTAAGAGAATGTAATCTGCCATAGAAAACTTAAATACTGGAGAAGTAAACTCTACTGTAGTATGAGACCTGAATACTCAGGCGAGAAAATTAAACTCTTGGGATGATGACAACTGCTGTTTTCATAAGGCATGTGGATCAACGTGGTCATGACAGTGAACTTAGGCTGTAAGGCAAAAACAATTAACACTTCTCACAAATTTGTCCATTATCAGCTACATATTACTTCTTTCTTTCAAGTTTAAACATTTCCAAACCTTTTTCTAGACATATCCCAGGGGAATTAGAATACAGAGCACACATTACAGCTCTGAACTTCTGAAAAGTGTAGATAAATACTGACAGTACTACTCCAGTTCTCTCTAGGATTTTTGCATATCTGCCAAGTGATATGAAAGATTTTCACTCAACCAGTCAAAGTGTGATGTTGAGACTAAAGGAAAGTGATGTCAGGTCTGGTCAGACACTTCTTCAAACAGAAAAATCAATGACAAAATAAGCCTTTACAATGAGCAGCAGCTTGACAGCATTCTTTTAAAACATCATTTAGGTAACTGGTTTTTACAAATAACGCAAAAATTAGATGAAAACTCTTTGCAAAAGAAATTACTTTTTGTTCCACTTAACTCCAATGTCTGCTACAAAAGTGCTGTTATTCCAAGGGTGTAAAAGCTTCAATACGAGTTACAGTTCAACTTGTGGCACAAATTTAAAGTGAATAATATGACTATTACTTTATGGCTCTGTTCTGGTATAAATCTTTGCTCAAGTAGCATTTGACTC
The DNA here is from genome assembly GCA_035047845.1 of Dendrocincla fuliginosa. Taxonomy (NCBI): domain Eukaryota; kingdom Metazoa; phylum Chordata; class Aves; order Passeriformes; family Dendrocolaptidae; genus Dendrocincla; species Dendrocincla fuliginosa. Next base: position 147,247,711 of record JAWWMO010000083.1, read on the forward strand.
TGATCACAAACTTTTTTTCCTCAAGTAATTTGTTGCATGTATTCCCTTTGAACTAAAGGCGGAGTATTAAAATTTGCCTGAAATTATTATAAGTTAATCTGATAGAGTAAAATTAATCATTAACAAATACCAGCTGGCTGGATCCTCTCACATAAACGATCTTGACTGCCCAAGGCAGCAGTTCCTAGGCACAAGCTACTGAAGCCAAGAAAAGGTACATTTAAAGTTCAGCACAGCCAGGAAAAATAAAAATAACAAAACACCTACCAAAAACCCAAACAAACCGTATCATAGTTTGATATACCAACTTCAGAGACAACATTTATTCTGAGATGGAGCTGACTGTATTTATGGGTGCCGTGTTTCAGTCTCAGCCACAGTGCCATCTGGTGACTATTTATACCCTCATACATTTTATAGAGTCGCTATGCTTCAGGCTCAGCCAACCATAATCTCCTCCTCCTGGGTTTGTCTGAAGGCGAGGGGAGGAACAGTTCTCCAGGAACTGGAATGGTTCCACATTTCCAGTTTGCATGTTCTTCGTGTGACCTTAGAAGAGCAATAGGAATGTAGTGGACTTTAACCACCAAAGCATCTGAATATTACTATGAAATTATAATAAAGTGTCTATTGCTAGAAATGAACAGCATGATCTGAAGAGTGAGATAAATGGAAGGGTTTACTTTTTGGGAGTTTTTTCCTAGAATTTGGTCTCCAGAAGCCAGCTATGCAAGAACTGTTCTAAGTTCGTCTGCTAAAATTACCACAGTTTCATTGGAAAAAGTGGTGGCAGATAAACGTAGTGAAGACAAATTGGAGTATCAAGTATAAAGTTTATTGATCAGCTTACTGTGTTCACATACAAAAAACTCCAGTAGAGTTCCCAGGCTCATTCTATATTCTATCTCTTAGCAATTTATAGAAGTTATGAGCCAAGTTCTGACACTTTGATGAAGGCAGTATCATGGCAGAAAGATTTCTAATGTTAGTGTTGACCTTTATTTTCCCCTTCCCCAAACTCACAACTCACAACAAATATTCCCATTATTATTCACCCCTTCCCACACAGAGTAAGTGCCAAGACTGTAATACATTCCATATCTATAAAAGGGAAGCAACAAGGGAAACATCCTATTATACCTGACAACACTTTCCCTTAATCCACACATGCTGTGAGAACAACACCTGACTGGAGGTTAAGGCAGCACAAACAATTCCCCAAACTGGGGGATGGAACAGGATGATCTTTAAGGTCCCTTCCAACCCAAACCATTCTAGGATTCTATTCAGCTAAAAACTGGTACATTAAGAAAAAGGCAGCTCCTGAACACAAATAATAAGTAGACTTCCGTCTCTCCTTCCTTCTTGAATAGAAAGATTCCACATAATACTACACTTAAGTGTGATCAACTTCATAGGAAACAAATGTGCATGCCTGATCAGTCAGACAATTAAATCATATTGTTGTTTCTAATGATCACTAATAATACCTCAATTTCCAGCCCAACATCTCTTCTATTATTAAACCCATTGTCAAGGATCACGTGTAGAGAACATTAAATGCCACTTCAGCTGCTAACACTTTCCTTCAGAGCAGGAACAAGAACTCCAACTGCCCCATAAGAAAAACAGTTGACAAGCTCACAGAGAACAACTATTTCCTATTTTCCTGTGGAAGGCACTGGTACATTCCATTTAGGGAAGACCTTTCAGCAGGCCTGCTATTCATTGCATAAAATGGGAGAGGCTGTTGCCAAAACCCAAAATCCACCGCATCTAAAAGTTTCACTGAAAGAAACTGCTCTGATTCCACGCTTAGTAAAGCAGAATTATTCTGAACACACTATGCAGGTCAACCATTTCTCACTAAGTTTCCTTCCATAAATCATCCTATTAATAATTTTGCCATTATTCATTGTTTTCTAGAAAGCAGTTCACCCCAAAGGTCCCAGTTTTGATTTTCAAGGGTAATACAACCTATTCCTGACAACAAGTATACACAACTATTTGATAAATTGGAGGGAAAAAAGACCCAATCTTTCACAAGGAGTAGTAATTAAACTCATCTATTCTCTTCCATTAATATTCCAGAGGGCCACAGAATCATTTCCTATTCCCTTGAATGAATATTCATTAGAGAACTGACTGGAATTGGTGTCCACTTCCCTCAGGTACTCATCATTTAAACCAAACCCTCCTCCAGGCTGGGCTGCAATGCTGTGCCCTGGGGAAAGGGCCACAATTCCTATTTCTGGTGCATCCTATTGAGCTCACAAAGCCTCAGGACTGAGGTTTGTTCAGTTTGCTCTGATTGCCTGGCTGCAACTTTGTTTTATGAGGTTTAGCTACCACAACAATTACCAGGGTCCTACCTCTAATTTGTTTTACCTGTGTTGGCACAACCACAGTTTTATACACTGTTGTAAGACACAATTACTCTGTGGAGAATGAGCTATTTAGGAATAAGACCATGATGTGGTGTAAATAAATACAGGCCTTACCTGCTGACAGAGCCTTTGAGAGGTGGCTGCAGCAGAGCTGCACAGGCAGGGCACGACTAGAGACAGGACACCCTGGGAAGCCCAAAGGCTGGAGATCACTCACCAACAGTCAGACAGAGAAATGCAGACAAAACCCCATGCAGGGCTAGCAAAGAGAACAAATAACATGTTACATATGCTGACTTGGGATGGAACATGGAAGTGCAGACCAGGGGAGAGAAGGCAAGGTGTGAAAACACATTAGAAAGTGCACTGTAGAAAAGAAACCTCCTACGGCAGATTCCTCCCCACAGCTGACTCTTCACCAACCTGAGAGCAGTGGGAGGGTGGACATGGTTCCTACCCCTCTTCCTAGGGTAAGACAATTCCATCTGTATCATCAGTCTTCCTGTAAAGCTCAGACCTGGACTATTAATGACCAAAAGGTTACGATTTCAACTGTACTAATACTAAATTACTGGCTTGGCTATGTAAGGTGTATTTTCTCTTTGCCTGTAAAACAACAAAGGATGGCATCAAATGACTCCCAGGGGTGCCTTCAAACCTCAACCATTCTGTGAGTCTGATTCAGTCAATATGACTCTGTAATGCAACTACTAATTTTCCTTGATGAATTAGAACATGAAAGTTCCAATAATTTTGTACTTTTGCTCCTGTTTTCCACAGTGATAGTGACAACCATGATGTAAAATATAACTGGCATCATATATTCTTGAGACCTTTGCATGTACTGGTGAAAAATGCCACAGGAATGTTGCAAATCAAGAGAAACAGAAAGATGATATAACACAAGAACACACTAATTCTGAAAATTACCCTTCCTTTTTTTTCTATTCATCACTTTAACCTTGAAGTTCTTGGATGAAAAATGGCATGGAGCAACTCACAGGAGTATGGAAGAGTAGTCTCCTAAGAGAGTGCAGTGCCCTGAACTGGGCTGAGGTCTTGGAAAGGGGACTTTGATCTAAATGTTAAAATGGATGTGCTAAGGTCTTCTGCTGCCCTCAGAAACATTTCTGTCAAGAGAGAAGAGTTATCAGAAGTCGACACAAAGTCCACTTTTATAATAAGGGAAACTCTAGTCCAAGTAACTCTCCTGCTTGATTCAAGCTGAGCCACTCCAAGCCATTGTCCCTGTTCATGTGCTCAGCCTGTCGTAACAAGAAATCCCCTCTTGACAAGCTAAATTACAAAACTGCATCCAACCTGCCACATCCCAACCACTCCACATCATGCCAGCTTTCATGATTAGAACATTCAGCACAAAACCTCAGGGCAAAGATTTGCTTCCAGAACTTTTCCAGGGTGAGGATTCATTGAGGTGCCCAGGACTTCTTAGGACAAAGTGAGAAGACTCTTTCTACAACAATAAGTACACGTATAGAACTTCATGTAAGCTCTTACTCAGCGGAAATAAAACAGCCCCACATTCACTGAACAAATAATGGTGGCTGCTTTTAATTCCCCTTCCAAGTTAAAACCAGTCAATAGGAACGCTGGAACACCCAGTCAGGCAGCAATTGAAACAGATTTCTCAAAGTAAACACACTCAAATGCTTGACTTCAGCTTTCACCTAAATAAGCATCTTCAAAAGTAGCACATTTTCAAGCATGTGTTAAACAAAAACAGCAGCAGTCAACTTTCCATTTTAAATGAACAAATTTGTAAACTTGTTTAGAAAGAAGTAAATTAAGAACTGACAAAAATGACAGCTGAAAGCAGCATTCACAGTGGGTTTTTTTCTAAATATAAACCAAGTAAGACTGAAATATCTTCAGTTTCATTTATAAAAGCAAGTTAGATTTTTCTTTTTTAAAATCTACCTACTCCTATACAATTTTAACTGGCACTATTCAGTTTTAATTTTTTTTTCATAATGCTGAAGTTACAGTTCTCTTTTTTAAATCTACCTCCTTGTATACAATCTTAACTGGCATTGATCAGCTTAAACTGTGTTTCATAATGCTGAATGAATTGATTTTACCTTGCAGTTTCCAGTTATTTGTAGCTTTTGTGGCTCAGAACCTCAGCCTTACACTAGAACACCAAAAGCACTGATAAAGATATTTAATGAAAGCAGCACAGTTTTCCAGGGAATATTCCACAGAATTACAGGACCAAAAGGAAAGGACCCAGCAAGAGAACACCCGATAGATCAAGTACTTCCAACAGAAACATAAATGTGTCTGCTAAAGAAGAGCTCTCCCTCTGCTGTTTCTGGAGTTTTCCCCCCATTTTGTGGTTCAAACCTCCTGCACTCCCATGCACACACAGGGAATTTTATTTAAAATACATATGAAAATAAACCACTTTCAACAGAGTATGAGCAAATCGGCCAGACGAAGCATTTGCATGTATTCAGGACATAAGCTGGCCATTCACAAAACTATCCACCTTGTGATATTAAATTATTAGCAGGGATTCATGTTAGATCATATCTAAATTCCTTCCTTGCAATATTAAATCCATATTAGGAACTCCTGCTTAGAATACTCTTCATTAAGTGAGACAAGGGGCAATTTCATGTAGGCAGCAAATCTTTCCAATTCCCATTTTTCTAGTCCTGTCTTCAAAATCCCTCAGGAGTTGGTGGTAGGGCAGGTAACCTCCAGGTTACAAATCCCAGGGAATTCAGGGATCCTTTAAGGTTTTGGTTCTTTAAACAGCATGAACTCTCAGTCGTGGACACCCTGCAGCCCAACAGGGGATGTCTACCTGTCATTATCTGTGAACTTGAACTCAGCTTTATCTTCAACCACTTATAAATGGAAAATAAAAATCTATTTAAAATTGGACTCTTGATGAGGAAGTGCAGGAAAATTTTGTTTTGGTGGCATATTAAGAGGCTCGACTTTCAATCAGATTGCTTTAAAAGAAGGTTCAGATTCCAGTCAAAAAAAAAAAAAAAAAAAAGTGGAGAAGTTAAAAAAAACCCACCAGAAGTTGCTGGGATGCTGTGATAACACAAGCTGAATTGTATCCAACTAGCACACAAGTTTTGGTAGGACATAAGGATTAAGGCATTTAACACCTGCCAAGGCTGCCACAACACTGAAATATCCTTGGGAATTAATTCCAGAGCAGGTGCATCCCTCCTTTTCCAAGAGTGAAACTGTAAAGGAAAAGTGAAAACCTGTCCAGAAGCAATCAAGGGAAATGATGGAATCGAGGGGGGGGAATGTTGACAATTCACTTCTGCTTATTTGCAGCTCAACAATTTTGTTTGTATTGCTGCTTAAAACCTCTAGCTGCAGAGAAATCTTAATTCTCTCCAGGTGGTCATAGATTTGTTTTCACTCTGTGCCCTGAATATTTATTGAAGATGTAAGGCAGCAATTTGCAATAGATTATATGATCATAAACTGACAGGCTCCTGCTAAAGGTGCATCCTTTCCTCCTCACAGACAAAGCACTGCTCACATCAGGAATATGGAGCAGATGTGGAGCAGAATGTAAGACAGAACCAAACGGGTAGGACAACAACCAGAAACGCCTTGCTGAGTCTTCCTGTCATGTCTGTTTTAGTCTCTGTTTCTCCTACTGAAAAAAAAGTATTATAGAAATATAGGAGATATTATACAGCAAGAGACACGCAGATAAACCTCTTCACCTTAAAATTCATTAAACAGTAGACTTCACTCAATCCATACTCCTTTCAATTCAGAATTCCCTAGAAAAATCTCAGCTCAGAACCCAGTGCTTCTCATGGCCAGTGTTGAAAATCCCCATTTGATACTCTCCATCAGTCCAGACCTGAACCTGCTCCCCAAATATAAATGCTGCAGAGAAACCTGCAGAGAACCTAAACCTGTAGTGCCTACTTGTCATTTAATTGCTTTCAAATCAAACAGAGCCTCAACAAAATCCACAGACAAACCTGCAAGGAAATGCATTTCCACTATACAGACAATATTATGGGAAACAGTTACAATCCTGCTGCTCTTCTTTAAGATTTTCCCAAGTCATAAAGCAGCACTAAAATGCAAACCAGCAAGCTGGTCAGGCAGAGAGGGAAGCACGAAAAATTTCAGTTTATGCTGTGTGATGAGCTAAAATTCAAGGCTTTTTTAAGGGTTGGGGAAATAAAAGGCCCACCATAACTCCAAACGGGTCAGCACACAAATGTAAAGCAATACCATTTTAAAACACTAAAGGATCAAAATAATCTCTGCCCTCCTTCCCAAGAGGAATACAGCAAAGGGGGAAAGAGAAGCTGCAGGAGAAGCTGTGAAATTGTGCTGCAGTATAGCTACACGCTGCTCCAGAGCCCATCCACCCATTTGTTTGGGTCAGTCCAAGGCCAACGCTCCAGCCTGGCTGACAAAATCCTACTGAAGTGTTTCGCTGGGCTCGAGACTTCACCCATTTGAGCACAAAGGACTGGACCAACAGCTCCTCCTCAGTTTGCTGCATTCTGAATTCTTCTCCAAACTCCTTCAGAAAAGCTTTTCTTCTCTCAGAGACCACGTTGAAAAGGGGCATTTTTCACTGTTTCCCGAATCGTGTTACAGGAAGGATTTGGTTCCCAAAAGCAAGTTCCACTCTATAAAATCCAGGGAAGGCACACTGAGCATTAACCGGGCAGTTTCCTCTCTTTTCTGAGAAAGGCAGAAAAACTTTCCAATTATCCTGAAGGCAAATAAACCTTCCTTCCCCACGGAGACTACAGTAAGTTTTTAGTTCATGGTTATTTTTTGCAGGGACATGAGCCTGAAAAGAATCACAGAATCACTAAGGCTGGAAAAGACCTCCAAGGTCACCGAGTCCAGCCTTTGACTGAATATCACCACACCCACCAAACCACATCAGGAGATGCCACATCCAGTTGTTGTGAGAACAATTCCAGGGATGGTGACTCCTCCTGGGCTCCTGTTCCAGTGCTTAACCACTTTTTCAGTGCAGAAGTTTTTCCTAATGCCCAGCCTGATCCTCCCCTGGAACAACATGACACTGCCCAGTGCGGAGAGGCAACATGCCTGGTTTTGCACATCTTTATGTGACAGTGTCTCATTTTCAGGGTCCCCTGAATGCAGTATATAAAGAGACAATGTCCACATGCTCACCGGGCTACCTTTATCACCAGGGACTTCTCCAAGGGAGTGGCTCTCACAGAGCAGCCAGGGGGGCAGAGCTGCCACTACACAAACATCTGAGGATTAGCTTCTCTGGGTATTTTTTCTCCACAGAAATCACATTCAAAGTTATCATTCCGTGAATTACAGCTTCAAAACTGCTCAGATTTGGGGACAGCTTTTTCTTTTCCTCATCTGACTTCTCTGAAGTTGAACAACAATCACTCTGAGGAATACTCAGTGAATCAAGTGGCACAGAGCATAATAAAATTATTATTACTTTTATTAATTTTCCGTTAAAAATCTAGTGATCACCCACCATTTCAACTCCATTCCGTCCAGACTGGGAGATCATAACCCACACTTGAATACCAGGTACAAAGAACACTTACAATTCAATCGAACTATTTCACTTCTTTTGTGGCAGAAAAATTGCCTGGGTGAAGTTATGCACTACAGTGGCATAACAGCAGCACCACAAAGGAAACCCAAAAGGTCAGTTTCAAAACTGAAACATTAAAAAAAAAATAAAAATGTTCATTCTAATTCATAAAACTTTCAAACTTTACAGAGATACAGCTTGAATAGCAAAACCAGCACTGTGGGGCCAATCATTGCTGAGCTGTATAACAGTGCTGGAAAGGCAGCACCCTCCTTGCCTCGGAATTTGACATCTCTGTCATGCACAAAAGTTTTGAATAAAACTCTAAAAAAATAATTGGTCCCACATTATCTCACCTACAATAAGCAGAGAGAAAAGATACCCAGAGCAGGAGGCCCTTCACTTGCTTCAAAAGCCACTGGTGGAAATTGGAGGTGGCCAAATGAGGGCTAAAGGTAAAATGCAGTTTTGAAAGGCCCGGCTGTGCCACTGTGAAAGGAACTGCTCTAGGGGTGGAGAAAGTTTCCTGCCACTGAAACATTTTAATAAAACTGGATAACTTCCAAAAATGTAGGTTCCAGCTCGGAGTGCCTGGCTTGCTGCTGGAACCTCAGAGGTAAATTTGCTGGGATCAGATTAGATGGATCAGCAGCAGGAAGTTTTCCACCAAACCTGTGAGAATAGATCATGCATATCTGGGTAACATTCCATCTTTTTGTATTTCAACTCATTTGGTTTCCATCTGTAGCTATTCCCCCCCCTCCTCACTCTAGCTTGGAGCACCCACTAGTGTCTACCAAGCACTCAGACAAATTCAGGGAGAGGGTCTGGACTGAGCACAGCACTGCCCTGACCAAGTGAGAGGCAGAAAAGCTTAGGAAGAATAACAATAATTAAAACAAACAGACAATTGCCCATAGGCAGCAAACACTGGGCAAGGGACAAACCTAGAAATGGCTTTTGATAAAAGATGAAGGTGCTGGGCAGAGAAAACCTTGTGCTGAATCTCCCCAGCAGGGAAGAGTGTAGGATTTTAGACTATTTTCTCATGTTCCTAAAGGCCAGGATTACATCACCTGTTCCTCACCCTCACCACAGTACAGAGCACTTGGTGGCTTTAGGGAAAACATTCCTAACTGTCCATCCTGTGTGGCTTGGGAAAGTCACTTAGTCCTTGTTCTGGACTGCCAGCCACTGTATCAAATGGCAGCAATAGTAATAAAATTGTCTATTACTTGTATTTGCATCATGTCCGACCAAAAATGAGAGGAGTTTTATGGAATCACTTAATACTAATAAAGTTCCTTGTACAGTACTCGAAATGTGCTGCTCACTTTGCTGGCCATTTGATATAAAGATATAACTTAACTGAAAGTAAATTTAATAAAATTTAGACACTCCAGCTACTCCCATGAAGCCATCTAGAAGCTTCTTTGCTCCTGTGAATCACTTTATTAAAAAAACATTCTAATTGCTTCTCACCATTTGTCTTCTCTTCTCAGACCTATTTCAGCTAAACCAATAACATGTTTGAAGAGTCCCAGGCTTAAAATCAGCGAGCCCTTCTGAGGTGCCCACTCCTCCCCATGTAATTGCAGAGAGAGATGTATTATCTCACTGTACTTAATGGCCACAGGCAGCTGAAGCACATCCAAGTCACTTACCAGCAATATTTATAGAAATACATCATCAAACCACAGATCTCCAAGTCAAGTGGCACAGAAAACATTCCCCACACAAACATGTACCAGTGCAAAGGATCAATTTTCCCAATGTAATATTCATAGTACTTTTTATCTTCTACTACCAGAGAACATGATTTTTATTCCATTTAAACATAGTAACATTAGGAATTTCATTAACTCTAAGATTACACCTACAGAAAATCAGGTCCAAATGAATCATAGAGAAAAATCTAAGAAATTACACTCTGTTTGATCAACATCTCCAAATTCTTGCACTTTCCCCTCTTCATATACAAATTTTTTCATGAATTCCTCTCTCACATCATCAGTCACTGCAATATACAGCAAGGTCAGCAATTTAATGGAAATGCATAGGAACCGGTTTCATAAAATGGCCAAAAAATATGAGTTGGGATTTCATGTAACACAATCTGAAAACCTGCATTTATTTAAGTCTCCGGGTTTTTTCCTCTTTGTCATACTCTTTGGTACTTTTGACAATCATAGATAATTTTCATTTCCTGGAAATTTCAGTATTTTAAAGTCAGTCTTGTCCTACTCACCCTCATAAAGAGCCAGCCTCTGACACTGATCAATGATAAATTTAGCACGCCATCATTCCCAGTGCTAAACTAAGAATAAAGCCCCCATTAGAACTTGGGATTTTATGCCTGTTTTCACTGAGAGCAGTGGAAAGTCTTTAAACACACACATAAATAAACTGGAATTCCCTTAAGCAATGCCTCTGACAAACCATCTTGCTAAAAAATTGCCAGCTCTGACATTTAAATCCTGGTTTGCCCATGAACAGCAAATGTGGAACTCACTGTGCTGGTCCTCCAGTCCCTTCCCCTCAGTGAAATGAAGTTGGTAAAGCAGATTCTGATGTGCCCTTCCAAAAATGCCTTGGCATCAACTACAGCCACCACGTCCTCCACCTCCAGCTTCTTCTGAGGAAAACACCTCACCTGACCTTCTCTTTTCAGGTCCTCACAGAGATAAGTTACTCAACTTCATTCTCTTTCTCACACTCCTGGGTAAGGCAGCATTAAAAATGCCACTTTACCTAAACAGAAGATTCACAGTCTAAAGATTCCACTTTTTTTTGTCATCAAGATGCTCTTTATCTGCTTTGGCCAGTTGCCCAAAAGCCAAAACAAACCTCTAAGCGTAATTATGATCTGTCTCTATGATGGAGAAAAAAGAACACTCCAAGAAAAATGTTATTTGAAAAATTAAAGAAACTGAACTTGCTTGAAGGTTTATTTATTCTCAAATTGAGAGAAAAAAAATCATGGCACATGGTAAATCTATTCTTCATTATTTGTCAATGCACTGAGTCCCTGCAGTTGAAAGACCACAGAAAATTATTAACTTGATAAAATCTATGGAATTCAAAAACGTTCCATCAGACATTCGGCAAGAAAATATTATCATACTCAGCACGAGCAATATTTAAGCAAAAATGTAACGTGAGGTTAAAACCAACCTCAGCAGCAGGTTTCTAGATCATTCCATTTTGAATTGACCACTTCATAACGTAAGAACTCAGCTTTAGGGAGCAGAACAATTGCTTCAAGGAGAGGAAAACGAACCTCAATTACCCTTTCTTATTCACATCCTCTTCCATATGTTCAAAGAGGCTGCTGGTATTTGGCTCTAGACAAGAAATGCAAATAAACCTGCTGACAGCAACAGCTACTAATTATCACTCAGAATAAATGAATACAGCCAGGATGGAGCCACTGTTTGCCACCACATTAAAGCCTGGACAGGTGGGTTTGGATGTGGAGGAGGATGGTAAAGATGCAATTCCCGTTAATACATTTATGGAGTAAAGGTCCAGTTCCCATGATGTGGAAAGCACACTCCTCTCCACAAACTGCTCTTCCAAGGAACACATCCACTGGATCCTTAAATCACTGTCCACAACTCGTATGGGTAAGCCAATCCCAGCAGAATGGCTTCTTTGGGGGGAAGATTTACAACAGTGACACAACATCCACATCAGGATCTCAGTCCAAGGAAACACAATGTATGTTCACATGCAAACTTACATTTCTGACTAAACCACTGAGAAAAATTATTTCCTCCAGGTAGCAGCTTTCCAGATCTGGAACAAAGGAGTCTCCCTTATTTTCAGGGGCAAAACAGTAAGGAAAGAGACACAATGAGCAGGATTTATTTGATATGTGATTTATCTACAGTGTTATCTACTGGGCTCTGAAGTTATGAGGATAAGGGTGAAGAGATCTTAGTACAGAGTAGTAAAATAAAACATACAAGGTGAAAAGAGAGGAAATGGAGGGAGAAAAGGGTGAATTAAGCAATAAAAGAAAGGCATGCTGGGGAATTGTAGATGGGAGGCCCTTAGCACTGCGAAGGCACCCGTGGAACTGCACAAGTTCAACTGTGGGAGACTAAAATTAGTTCAAGCAAGTTCTTAGAATATTGAATATGATTTGAATATCCAGCTAAAGATGAACATGCAGCCATGAGTTTTAGTGAACTGATGTGGAACAACTGACAAATGCAAAGCCACTGCCTGGATTGTACAGACGCTCAATTTGAGGGCCAGTTTGGGGTACACTAAGGAGCAACAGAATTCAGAAAATATGAAATAACAGCAGTTTCAGAATGAAACTTGTATGCACAATTTTGCTTTACAGAAAAGAATAACCCAGATCCATAAAATTACTCTTAATACACTGGCAGCTTTTCTTCAACTGTTTGGTGCAAGATACACATTGCATTGAAACTCTAATCTTAGACAGTGTAATATTTTCTTCTCTGCACAGATCTTGAATTTGAGCAGAGCTCTCTCTGATCCTGCCATGAAACAGCTTTACCTTGTGGAGTCAGGTTGGGTAAGGCACAGTCACCTGCAGTAAGGCAGCACCTCTGTGACACTCTGTGTTTTGTTTCACACTCACACAACACAGGATAAAATAAAATCTTGATGATGCTTTCAAAAGCACATGAATAACTTCACAATCAATTGATCAGTGGATGCTGGCACTGGAGAACCCCCCAGCTGACCAGAGCTGCCCTTCTTACTTGGTCTGCCCAGTTCTACTTTCTGGTGCCTTTCAGGTGCTGCCACCACCTCTTCCCAGCAGAGCAGTTGCCTTCACCCCAGCCAATTCCACACTTAAACACCTGAAATTACCATCTAATAAAAGTGAGCATGGCAAAATTCCATGTTAATCAATGCTCATAAATGAAACGGATGGAACTACTGCACAGATCTTTGTAAGGATGAAGTCTGGAAGTACATTTGGCCATAAAGCTATACACCCAGAACTTTTACTGTAATGGAAATCTTAATATCAAATGCTTCAAAGAATCTCTAGTCACACAAAAAACAAGTCTCACCCACATTTTCAGGTAAGAATTCTTGTGTTGCAGAGTAAGATTTTCTGCACTTAAGGGTAAATCAGATGTTTTAAATCTTGCCTAGAGCTTTTTTCAGAAACATAGTTGAGCTCACTGCATCCAGAACCTGACAGGACTGAGCAGAAGTGAGTTAAGAACTGAAGACATGCAGGCCAAGTGTTGCACTGTGGAAAGAACAGGCAGTGCTGAGAGAAAAGGTTTATTAGCTGGAGCCCAGCATGATAATCAATATGCTACAGGGCTTCTGATTCAGACCTGGACAATATACTGTCCTTCCAGGAACACGTGCAATGAACCAGAGTCCACCTGCAGAGGAGGTGAAAAACCACTTTAAATTGGACATTCAGACCAAAGCCAGATGTGAGCAGGGAGGTTGAGCACAAACAGAAGGCAGTTCATCACTGTGAACTAAGTCTAATAAGGAGGGCAGGTCTTCAGGGGGCTTATCAACCACACTCCTAACCCTGGGTCCTGAAATATTTTCCATCTGGCAGAACAATCCTGAGCATTCCTGCAGCATCTCAACTGCCAGAGGATCCACAACAGGAACAGTGTAAGTGTACACAGATGGGAAACAAGGAAATAAGGCACCTGAAATACAGAGTGGTCTTTGATCCACAGCCAGAGTCTGACCCACCTCACCTGTTCCCAGTGAGAGAGGAAAACTAAACATGCAAGAACTCAAAAGAGCGACATTCAAGTACCATATATACATATATATACACACACACACACATTCTGTATTATATACTGTTATTATGAACTTGTGACACACAGCAGGTCACACCCTGAGAGCTCCAGGCTGCAGGAGGGGATCTCTGTCCTCTGGAAGAGCACTGCGAGGAAATGCACCATCCAATGCAAGCAAAGCATTCAGAAAACACCTCCATTTCTAATCGTAAAATCTCTTCCAGCACTGACTGGACTTTCACCACCCTGTTCTAAATGTTTGTTCTAATCCTCCCTCCACTTCAGGTTTCCACCTCAGCAAGTCTTCACACGAGCCCATCTTTACTTCTCCTCCATTATTTTAACCCAGTGCCCCCCCCCCTCCTTTTTCCCCCTCACTTTCTATACAGCCAACACGCTCCTGCATCAGCCAACTTCAGGATCAAGATTTTTTTGCTTTCTTAATGTCCTTATGGACATAACCACCTCCTGCTGATCACACAAGCTCTGCTCACTGTGCCAACTTTCGTTTTTCTTGGTTCATCTTTAAACATGGAAGAGAGATAAAGTGTGGCTTCTACAGGCAATCATACCCGCCCCTGATGAGACATTGGTCTGGTTAACAGCAGGGTATCATCACTTGTTTTCTGAGTGACAATGCAAAAAAGTCCAGAGAAAAAGGTGCTTTTGGCAGGCAGATAGTGAATCTATCCAAAGCTTTTCTATCAATACTTTACAACATTTTTAATGTCAAATAAAATGGGAAAAATGGGGGAAATAGGAAGCACTTAAAAGTTGTAAAATGTGTTGAATTGAAACTGCAGATATTACAGTGATAATAAAATACCAGACACGATGAATTTATTGAATTTATTCAAATCCAAGGGGCAGTGTTTGGGTTGGGTTTTTTCCCCTGGCTCTACAGAATAGCTTTAGTTAAATAATTTCTTTGTGTTCTAAAGCACAGTCCTCTCTGGGGCACAAGAGAATGTTCATTTCGTGATGGAACCATTTGCAGAAGAGGAGAGGAGAGGCTTGGTGAGCAGAGATTGTGTGGAATACTCAGCTGCTTCTAGAACTCAAACACTTAAAGGAAGGCAAAGCAGTGCTGAACCAGGCAGAGAAAGGAAGTTAAGAGCACTGAGACCCAGACGACTCAAAAATTCCTGGCTCTCTCACAGACCCAGATCATAGATTTGGCCAGACAGGTACCAACTGCCAAAAATCCATCTCTGCCTCGTTTTTGCAGAAGTACCCTATTTTAATAATCCACTTTACCCCAAAGGAAACTGCAATTTTCAGCCAGGAAGGCAAGAAAACACACCATGCTGACCTGGCAAAGGTTGATGTGGCTCATGGCTCCAATGTGAGCAGGGTTCAAGAAAAGTGACTCGTTTTCTGTACTCTTATCACAAATGCAATTACAAAAAATAATATCTCTATTATTTTGATAAAAATCAGCTTCGGAAATGAAATAGGTTTGTTTGGGATTTTTTATCTTCTCCTTCACAAGTATAGCACTGAATTCCAAAACAGAACAGTGTGGAAGTAAAACACATAACCTGGGTTATATGTTTGTGCCTAAAATCTCATTCCTGAGTTCACATTTAATCAACCAAAAAGAAGGAATCCAAATTTCAATAGCACTCCACAGATTAAACGTCCACACTAATTTGAGCAACATACAGAATTATTTAAAAATAATAAAAAAAAAAATCCAGCTTCTTCTGTTTAAGGGATTAAACTTAGAATAGCTATAAGGCTTATGAGTAAAAGGAGTTTGAGCTTCAAGCATCAACAATATAAAGTCTATCCCCATTAAGAACATACTTTCATATAGCAGAGAAGAGACTGAGAACGGAACAGAAAAGAAGTCCAATTAAGGCCCATATCTCAATACACTGCTGACTACATCAGAAAAGATACATTAAAGCCAGTGTATTAAATTGAATTAGCTCTATATACTGTATTGTAACACTTCCCCCACTTACTGATAGTGCAGAACAGAGCAGTTTTATGAGAGCACTTAAACCTCCCCAGTTTGTGCAGCTGAATCTCCAAACTGCAGCTCACATTCAGCAAGCAGAGGAAAACGCTCCTGTACGTAGGAGTTTCACAACAAACAAATAAATCAGCCAGATCCCTTATAAATTATAAACCAGCCCTTGTCTGCCACGCAACTGCCCAGTAATCACTGTCTGTGTTTAGCAGCTCAAACCAAGGTCTTAAAAAACCCACAACAAGCTTGCCAAGTTTTCTTGGTCCGGCTGAAAGACTTGTCCAGTTCAACCCTTGATGGGGTTGGTTGTTCAGTTGGAGTTAGGCAGCATTTCTTAATCCCAGACTTGTTCCAAAGAAACCATGGATATTACACTAAACTGAGATACCTTGATGAGCAATTCTCCTTTTCACCTCGTAACTAAAAGGAACTACCAATGAATTACCATCACGGACTGTAAGGACCAGATCTGCACGGACCAGATCTCTGAGCCTCAAGTTCATAATGTGTGAAATGAGTGTTTCTTGCACCACTGAGAAGAACCAGCCCACAGCAAAAAATCTCAGCTTCCAGGCACAAAGATCAGCCCAGAATTCCCTGGGTTAAAACCGGCCCAGTGTTTGCTGAGAGATTATGACATCTGTTTAAATTTCTCGCTGCAGCTTTTGCAGTAAGACAGACCAGTTGAATATTTAAGCACACTGCAGTGTGTTACTCAAAAAGTACCAGATTCAGCCTCAAAACAGACCCTCTCACACACCAGTGTAAGCACAGCAATGCAGGGCTAAGCAGGGGAAACTCACCCTTTCACAGAGATGCACCTACAACAACCCAGGGGTTTAGGCAAGGCTTAGCACAGCACCCAGCAGGGAATAGCAGGAGAGGGGACCTGACCAGAACACCACACTGTGATATTCTACTCAGCTTGAGGGGATAAGCAAGCTTTATGATGAGGTCATAAAGCAATTTTTACACTGAATTTATGAGCTCATTGTACAGTCATTTCCAGAAGCCAGGGACTGCTTTATTAGAAGGCAGCCTGCAGCAAAATTGAAAACGGAGATTGCAGAGAAGTTTGACTGCAATACTGGCAATATCCAAGAGTGAAGCACAGAAATTGTAAGGCAAACAAGTAGGGAGGGAACATTTAAGTATGAGACCTATAAATATCTGAACAAGGACATTTCAGAATCAGCAACACGAGAAGCATTGATTTACATTCATTTTCATTTGCAGAATTTCACTTTTATTTGAAGACAGGCTTATGCACAGCATGCAGGATTGAAAAATAACTACTACTCCTGAATATTCACACCAGACACCTATTGCTAAATCATGAATAAATGACAGCAGAGCATTTTCACCACATATACAAATCACTTAAGATCTACTTTGTTTCTTGACTTAAAAACTCCCACTTGATTCTTACATTAGTCCTTGTCAAACCACTCTAACTGGCGTGAGTATCACAAGGTAAAACCTTCACACACAGCCCAGCCACCATCCCAAAAGGCATCGTGAGGGACACAGACACAGCCCCAAAGTGCTGAATTGTTCTGCAGCAACAGAGAGAAACTGAAAGATCTTTTAAGGGGGTTCCAGGGTACTCGAAAAGAAAGTTTTGAGGCTCAGGGTCAAAGGGAGCCTTGGGTCATCTCTCATGCACCAATCCCAGTCTGCTTCATTCCAGACAACAACGTTCTTCCTGAGCAAGAGCATTTCACAACAAACACATCCTCATGTACCCAAAGACACCCGTCTAAAACCAAGTCCAAAACCACAGCACATTCCTCAGGACTCAGCCAAGAAAACGGGACCACAACACATTCCAGTTCTATCTTTAAGGGTTTAATTGCCTGGGTTGTTTACAATAACCGCTGGATTCTGTGATTTGGAGTTTGTCTAGCTTTTATTTTATGCTACTGGTGGTTCTTACTGTAAATAGCTTGGAACTCCAAAGCATTTTTTATCCAAGTAGATCGAGTTATTGGTCTACAGTAGTTTAATTGGGACAAACTGGGATAAGGTTATTATGTATGAGCATATCAATGTGATAAACAGAAAAGACGTTATAGAAATGGACATTTGTTAAACTGGAATGAGCCACAACAGCAAATCACAAACAGTGATACCTTACTGTGGTTTTCTCTCTCTCACCTACAATACAGCAATCTTGTAAATATTGGAAAAATATAAATCATATTTTTCCTGTCATGGATGTTGTCCATAAAAAAATCATCCCAATGATAACAATTTAACTAATTAAAAATTTAATTTTGCAGACTTACTCCAGAGCTTTACCCTGTTAGTTGTTTTAGCACCCTGGTTTTTATTTTCCCTGCCTCTATAAATCATCTCCTCTAAACACTCCAAAAAGTGCAAGGTTAGTCATTAAGCCTGGTTTAGACTAGATGTTAATGCAGTAAGTTACTCATCCCTATGGGAGCTGTACGTGAGCCAGCAAAGAACCACTGATGGAAAGTGTCTGCTCCCACAGTTCTGATCACCTGCACGGTCCTTCCATCACAAAATACCAACTAATGAAACCAAAATTCATTCCATAAACCCACCAACAGGATCCAGCATGTGCATTCCCACCAGCCTGTCTTGCTGTTAAAACCACTTACTGTTAAAACACTGTTAAAAACCAAGTTCTTGCTTTAGAGCTCCCCAACATCCCAGGAACACCATCACATTGATCACTGGGAACCTGCAACTTCCTGGTTGCCAGGACAACTGGCCGACAAGCAGAAAGTGAACCAAAAAGCTGCTTTTTTCAATGTATTTGGTGCAAAGTTCTGCATTTTGAGATTTTTCAGTCCTGTTTAGGAATAATATTCCCCTTTGCTGTCCTGACTCAGAAGTGTCTATAGATCAGATATTCTGCACAAAGTTCAAAATTTAAACATTAATGCTAGACATTTTGCCCACATAAATATCAGATTGTTTCCTCAATCATGCTGATTTCATATTTATAAGCAATTAGGAAATACCTTGCTATGTCACAAAATACAAAGAGAGCTCTGACTAATTTTTAACACCTTTCCAGTGCTGCAATCATGCTTTCTGTACTGCACAATCAAAGGATGATGAATTAGCAGTGCTAGTGGTCCAAAAGAAACCTAGTTTAAAAATAACAGTTTCACCCGTTTATTTATCAATAGAACTGTAAATAAACTCACTGGGAAGGAAGCAAATTCACATGCAAAGTCACTGAGAACAGCAAAGCCTGTGTTTGCTTCTCAGCCCTGTACAACACTGGCTCTGATTTCTGCCTGGAGGAGCTGATGCAGGACAGATCCTGGAGGGAATGTCAAACTCTGCACAGCACACACAACATTCCCAAAGACAGGGAAGAGAACCAGTGATGTGCTACGGTCCGTTTTTTACAATCTTTCTTATTTTCATCTTAAATTATATCTGCTGCAAATCTGACCAGTATGAAGCTAAAGTTATTTCATTGCTCAACACAACAAGTTTACACCTTCAACAGGTAAGAAGTGGTAGGATCTTCCAGAGAAAAGCAGAGAGCAGCTTCAGGCCAGGGCAGCCTCTCTGTAAGCACGGTGCAGCTTCCACACAACTGTTCTTTCATCCTGCTACTTTTATTTACTTTTCCTTTGACTCTCTCAACTATTCTGTTTTATTACTTATACGAACACCACTACAAGGCCAAGGAAACACTAAGAAACCCAAGGAGTCACACAGAAGCACCTTCCTGCAGAGTAAATAGCACGAGAAAGCCACATGAGGTGAACTGACAGTTCCCAAGTACCCCACACTGATAACCAGCCCTGCAATTTCCACTGCCAGACTGATCTTTCTTCACCTCTTTTTGTTTGTTTGTTCCAATAAAACCATCCAAACACAGAACGCCAAGCTGTGTTAAGAAGAAAAACCAAAGGGAAAAATTTATGAGACAAGGAGGACTTTCTTTCTTAATCCCACAACACACCACAGCACAGTGCAGTGGAAACCACAGCCTGCAGTTGCTTTGATGCCATTCCCTCACCTTCATGTGGCTGAAGTCCCCAACTTTGCTGCTCTCCTGGGGATTCAGAGCTTTCGTCTCCACTCTTGGCTTGACAACCTGCCGGAAGGGGCTGGAGAGGGGAAGTCCACTGACACTGATCCCATCTGCAAACAGAAGAAATGGAATTACTTTTGCTTGCCTAATGTTATGTTTTATTCCAATGAATCTGTATTATCAAAGGGAGAGAAAAGACACAAAAAGTAGTATTAACATTTTATACAAACAGGCAAAGCAAAAGGCAGAGATTATTTTGCCGGTTTTCCCTTCAAGCCAAAAATAATCAAACTAGAAAACACCAAAAATTCAGTGACGATCACAGGAAAGGACTGTGAATGCATTTGAAATACCATAACAGAGATTATGGTTAATACAAAATCAATGTTAAAATTTAGAGTTTTCAAACAGAAGAAAGATAGAAGCTTGTGGTTTTCCATGACAGTGACCCTCCAGCTGCTTAGGATCTTTAATTTCTGGTATGAGGATTCCTTTTTCAAGTATATATTGTGGAAAATAATAGAAAATAGAGAAGTCATGTTCTGTACATCTACTGACGTAAAAACAAATAAAATATTTCTCACATATCACGAAGGCAGAACTGAGGTTTACACTGCAAAAGTCAACAAAAAGCCTAACAGAAATGGGTATCCTTAGAGGAATGTCTTCACTTCGGTATTTACTATCAGTCTGGGTACTGGGGATAGAAAAGCAATAAGAAACAACATGACAACTTAATAGTACCTGTTATTGCCAACAACCTTGTGCAACTCGAAGGTAAATGAATACACAGCAGCATATTTGGGTTCCCCAACCCAACCACGGCCACATTCTAAGCACAAACCAACAAAACGTGTGAAAATTACTGCTGAATCCAAAGCGTCAGAGTAACAAGAAAATCAAAATAATGAAGCCTTAATAGATATTGAAACCAGATTCACTATTTTCTTTTATTTATATTTGCACCCGAAGTCAAAAAAAAGAGCAGGACTTTGTTTCTTTAAGCCATTCAGAGCAACTGCAATCCACAAACACCAATTAAACACAACCAAACCTGCAGCAGCCATATTTTTCTAAGTTGCACAAGAAATAAGGCATCAAACCCCTCCTACACCAACTCCCAGCACCCTTTAAAAGCCAACTGATATTAAAACGAACATATTATTAATAAAGTCTAAGATTTGAGGCAATAGTACACTAAAAAGTTCAAGACCATGTTGCCAACAAAACTCATCATGAACACATCTGATTGCAGGCTTTGAAATCCACTTTTTAAATGAAAATTAAAAGTTTTGATGGACGAAAAATATTCTTTTCCAATTGATGAATGATTTTCACTAGCTCTATATTTGGAAGAAAAATTGACACTGATTGGTGCATAAAATTGCAAATTAAAACACAAAAAGAATAAAGCATGAAAAACTGCATGGCATTAGTCAGATTTTCCTTTTATTAAGGCGAGCGCTCTTTTCTTTGAGAAAGCAATAGATAATACCTAAAGGAACATCACAGACATACAACTAATGCCTTTCTTAATTAGTTCATCCTTTAAAACTGCAGTTTATTTTCATTTTCCATGTGGAAAAAAGAAGACATTAGTTTCCCTTCTCTGGGGAGAAGGAATTTTTGAATCTCTCTAAATTGCACCTGAGAAAGGAGGATTTATGGCAAAGGAGACCCTGATACTGCCCGAGGAGGGAAAGTCGAAGGTAACCATTGCAGTGATCAACTTTCTGTCTCAAGCCTGTGGCACTCACAGAACTTAATGCTGGCTGAAGAAAACAGTGAGCATCAACAAAGCACTTCACCAGAAGTTTAAATTATTCATATTATATTTTTGAGACTTCATACGTTTTATTTTCTCTCATGAAGTTTAGAGAGGTGAAGATGCCGAATCCTCCACAGTTTTCTTTTGTCCATCCCTACTGTTAAACAGTTTGTAATATAAAAAGAACAATTGTCTTTCTACTCTGTCCAGAAATTTTCCTAATTTCTAGAATCCACCTTGAATATTTCCATGGTAACAGCACATGACCAACACTTTTTCCATGGTAACTGCAAAAACACAGTTTGCCTTTCCAACATCCCAGTCACTGCTGTCACAACAGAGCAAAATCTCTTACCAGCATTCCCCCTCTGCTCTCAAATGTTAAGTAAATTGTCAATTTAACTTCATTAGCCACTTTCCCAGCACACTGCGCAGAAGAATCCCACACAATGTCGTATCTGAATGAGGGCAGGTGCATTCAGGGAGCTGAACCTGCAGATTTGGAACCCCTTGACTGAGCACTGAAGGAAGAGGTGGCAGGGACAGCTCTTATTCCATGTAATGACGTGCTGGACAACAGTCAATGGCCTGATCCAGGTGACAATACTGAATACCCTCTTCAAGAGGTGCATCACAACTATGGTGCTCTCCAACTCTGCAGCAGGAAACACTTAAAAACTATCCCACTGATGCCAGGACACCACAGTTTGGATTCCAGGGCAGTCTACAGGTAACTGGCAACACAATGTCACATGGAAGAGAGCACGCAATTTTAGGGTGAGCTGCTGCTTCTTCCCAGAAGAACTTCACACAACCCCACAGCAGCAGAGGGACCCTGAGGGACACAGACAAGGAGGAATCACAGCATCAATTAAGCTGGAAAAAGCCTCTGAGATCACTGAGTCCAACCTATGACCGAACACCACCTTGTCAACTAGACCAAAACACAAAGTGCCACATCCAGTCTTTCCTTTAAACCTTCCAGGGACAGTGACTCCACCATCTCCCTGGGCCCATTCCAAGGATGGCAGGAGGGGCTGTGGGTCCGGAGCAGGGATCCCCCCACAGCCCAGGGACATTCCCTGTGGGAGCTGTGGCC
>JAWWMO010000083.1:147270881-147346184 GCA_035047845.1 Dendrocincla fuliginosa
CCCTGGCACAGGTTGCCCAGAGAAGCTGTGGCTGCCCCATCCCTGGAAGTGTCCCAGGCCAGGTTGGACAGGGCTTGTAGCAAACTGGGACAGTGGAAGGTGTCCCTGCCCATGGCAGGGGGGTTGGAATGAGATGATCTTTAAGTCACTTCCAACCCAACCATTCCACGATTCTGTGTCAGAACTTTTGGAAAACACACAGCTTGATCATAACATATGAAAACTAAATACCCCCTCAACACACTTGTTTATTTTGTCAATCCATTGCCTGAGTGAAGTTTCAAAACAGAAAGCCCCTTGGTAGGCACCATCTCCTAAGAACACTGTAACAGCTTTAAAGGACTTTAAACATGCACAAAGACAGAAAAAACAACTCGAGACAGGAGACAGACTCTGCTTGCTGAACTTGAACATACCTTTTTTTTTTTTCCTAGAGAAAGAGAATTGTATTGTGCTAAAAGTAGGCAGAGTTCTAGAAATTTGCTTTTTGCAGCAACAGAGAATGGGACAGCACGAGAGTACCCAGAGTTTCAGGCAACACAATCCATTTCAGTGTCTATATTGTGGGTGGGCACTGAGATGCAGCTCCTCCCTCTCTCAGAAACATCCTCGGGGCTGTGGCAGGAGAGCCCCCAGGCAAAGTTCCTGGGACTGCCCCAGCTCCCTGGCTCGCAGGAGCAGGGCACAGGCAACACAGCCATTACTGAAACACCATCTCGACGTGTTTGTAGAGTGCCTGGTACAACTGATAAAGGCTGAAGTCCCAAGGCACTTATATACTCTTAAAAAACCCATCCTGTATCAGTGAAATTACGAGACAAGATTATTTATCTAGATTAAAAAGCAGCTGGAAGAGAAAAAGGCACCTTATCTTCTTTAAGTGCAAAAGATGAAATCCAAGAAGAATTCTGTAGGAAAAGTTCTCAAAAATTAAGAACACTTTTTAAAGTTACACAGTGGTGAATTTATGGAGGACAGAGAAGTGTTTGTGGTTAACAAAACAAAACAAAAGGAAAAAGCCTGATTTACTCAAATTAGCAGTACAACCAAAGTGACACCTTCAAACTGCAGAGCCAAAAAAACTTCTGAGAAATGAAGTCACTTCGAAAAACTATTCTGAATGAGTAAATGCTAAAAGGCAACCAAGCATAGTAACATGGAAATGATAATACTGAAACATCTCAGAGGACTTCCATCATCATCATCATCATCAGAGATACCATTATCCTAATAGAGTCCTTCAGGCTACTCAGTTTCTCAGACCTGTCAATAGTCATTTAAATTCCAAAGCAGGTATGTTTCTAACAAGAGAGATACAGACAATATAATGTCTATAGGCTTTGTAAGTGCAGGAACATTTTGGAATGGATAAAATCTGGCCATTTAAGCAGAAAAGCATCAAAGTGAGTATGAAACATATACTGGCCTTGCATAACAATATTAAAAATATCGAGATCAATGCTTTTAGAAATATGCTATAATTTCTCTTTTTTCCCCAGAGAAAGGAAGGAGAGACCTAAGGCGTAGACTTACTTCTCTCTCAACACGTAATTAATTAGTTCCTTTGATGAGTTTGTGAATTTAAATATCCTCACACCTGTCCTTAGGTTCCCTATACACAGAATAAATGAACATTAACATTTTACATAATGAAGCACTCATTGTAGATTAACTCATTAACTTTGCAAAACATGATCCCCCTGTAACAGGAGCTTTTCCAAAAGCCTGCTTCCCACAAACATGTTCCTGTGTCCAAAGCAATCCGCAAAGAGCAGCTGTTGTTCTCCTCCCTTTTGGCACCAGGGAAATGCTGGATTTCAGAAATTACAGTAGAATGACCAGAAGGAGATTCCATTATGCTCATAATGTGGGTATCCTGCTGACCTCTTCAGGTGACACAGGCCTTGCTGCCTCAGCTTCCCAAGCCTGCCTGTACCCAGAGATGAAGTGTTTCCTCCTGTCCTTCCCAGTGTAAGAACCTCAGGATCGAATTAAATACACGCACTGACCTTCCTGGCCAGAGAACCAAGGACAGCAGTGGAGGAAACCCTGAGACACCCAGGTGAGGGACAAGAGAGCCACAACTTCAATGGCATTGGCAGCAACCAGGTCTGCATGGAGCTGCTGAACCTTGGTCAATGGACTTCAAGAATCACAGAATTATTAAGGTTAGAAAAGACCTCCAAGATGGTCAAGTCCAACCATCAGCCCAGCACCGCCACCAAGCTCGGCACTAACGCCTGTCCCCAAGTGCCAGGTCCACATGGCTTTTGTGAGCACTTTCAGCGATGGTGAGTCCACCACCACCCTGGCTAGCCTGTTCCAATGCTTTCCAACCCTTTCAGGGTAGAAATGCTAATACCCAAACTAAACCTCCCATGGCACAACTTGAGCCCATTCCCTCTCAGCCTGTCTCTTGTTACCTTGGAGAAGAAGATGACTCCAGCCCATTACACTCTCCTTTCAGAGAGTCGAGGAGAGCAATAAGGTCTCCCCTGAGCCTCCTTCTCTCCAGGCTAAACATCCCCAGCTCCCTCAGCAGCTCCTCATCACACTTGTGCTCCAGACCCTGCCCCAGCCCCACTGCCCTTCTCAGGACACACTCCAGCCCCTCAATGTCTTTCTTGTAAAGAAGGTCCTGGTCTACTTAATCCTCATTAATGACATGTCTCACTGCCCATCTCTTCAAAGTAATTAATTCCAACAATAATAAGCCAAGGCAACTCAGGCTGTGACACGAACCCTGAAGGATGGCTTTAATGGGAAGCACATTCTTCTGAAGAGTATCTGGCACATTATTTGGCTGTATTTGCACAAACCAGATTCCCACAATGGAAACCTATCCAACCCAGACAGAATTAGTGTCATCACACTGACTCACAGCTAGAACCTTACCACACTTAATGACTGGGCAATAAAATGTCCAAATAAATTCACCATAAATAAATGGGAAAAAACAATCCTGAACTCATTTGTACAATAAGAGGCTCTGGGTACATCTTATTGTTCAGGAGCAAGATCCTGGAGCTGTGGTTCACAGATTCACAGATCTCCCAGCTCAATGTTCATAGGAGTCAAAAAACCAAATGACAAATTGTGCTTTACTGCATGATTGTAAGGCAAGTAATATAAAGCAAAATAAATAAATTAGGTCACTGCAGAAATACTTAGATCACCTTTCAAATAGAGTGTATGACCTCCCTCAAACACACAGAGCTGAGAGAGTCCAAAAGGGAAAGGCTGAAGAGTAGAACAGTTTCCATGAGAGGGACAACTAAGCCTTTAGGAATCTCCAGCCTGCTGTGACAGTAACCTGAGGAAATGTATAAAATCACAGCTGCAGGTACCATGTTAAGAACATGTACTGTCACCTCTGCCATGCAATACAAAGACCTGGGGACACCAGGACACCAGCCAGTGCAAAGCTGCTAAAAAATAATTTAGCTGTGATTCCTCCTGCCACGGAATGTACTACGGTGCTGATGGGGAGAATGAAGAATTTTAGGACAGAGGAGCCCACTAAGGATGACTAACAGTGTCTAAAATCAGAGAAACCATATTGGGCGCTGGAAGCTCCTGAGATACCGAGTGCTGGAGTCCAAAAGCCTGCAGGGAAGCAGCGTGTATGTGCACAGCTCTCCCTGCATTCCCCACCAGGCATCTGCTGCCAGCCACTCCCAGGGCCAGGATATTGGACTGGACAGTCATTGATCTGATCCTCTACAGCCACTCCTTTGCCTTTGCTTCCTTTAATCTAGAAAAACATCCAGCATTTTTCTTTACGAGACAGTATGCCATCAACACACACGAATTACATCAGCAATTTCGACTGATAACTTGGTTTACTTCCCAATTGGATAAGTGTATCATCAGAAGCATCAGTAATTTATCCCTTCTGTACCATGTCCTGATTACAAACAGTGTAAAAGGAAACAATTTCAGCAGCAAATGAAAAGAGATGAAAGTAACAGATGCCCTCTTAAGGGCATTACTTTTAAGAGACTAAAGTATTTTGATCATCATTTCTTCAAAAGAAAAAAGCACCACAGCTACCTTATGATTAAAAGTCATGTCATAGTTGCCATTGATTTTTCTGGCTCTTTACTGTTCTTCACATCAGGCTCTTATGTACCTCTTTAAAAAGTGCAGCATTTGTAAAGTTAAAAGCAATACATAAAAAATAAAGCAGCAAGTAAATTGTCAATACACTTAGCATCTCTAATACCATTTCCAAAGTACACAGAGTCCACAGCACCCACAGCCACCACAGTTCTAACAAAACACTCCTTTATCATCACTGACAGAGGAAGGGCTGAACTGCTTCAGTTACACAGCCTTTCAGAGAAGGAGGAGGCAGAAATAACAAGGTAAAAATGTTCAAAGATTTTGTTCATATATGGCCTCATAAGAGCTGGATGCAGGCAAACAGCAGAAGCCCAAACTCAAATCCCAAATCCCACAACTGCTCGGTGTCAGTACCAAGAGGTGTGTTATCTTCTCCTCCTACAGAGGATTTGGTCTGTATGTTATTGCATCTGAGAAACTGCTGGGCTAGTGCAGCTCCAGAGCACTTTGGAGACTGGGCAAACAAAGGAATTTTGAAATATATATATGTATGTCTTGTGTGATTATATATATATATATATAAAGCTTTTACATTTCCTATCAAGGGGCATTTCTCAGAGTCTCTACTCCTTGGCCCGTGTTTTCACAGTATCAGGGTGTGCTCTTTCTCCACTACCAGCTCTTTCAAAGGTTCTAAAGCAAACCTGAGTGGAGCAACACTATGGGGTTTGTGCAGTCAAGCCCTAAAATATTTTTTAAATATTTATTTTACACCAGGGAGGTTTCAGAAACAAAGAAGTCTTTTCATCATCACTAACAATTGATATAATTGCTGTCTAAATGCATTTGCAAGATAACTCACAGAAATCAGTCCTATTCAACCTAAATAAGCTCTGTGTGTAATTTTGTTGTATTTTTCCTATACTGAAAAAATTTGTTTGTTAAGGATCACTTACAATAGTAATGTATATCTGCAAATGAATTCTGGGAAAAAATGCAAATTATACTTTTTTTTAAAATACAGGAATATCTTGTTCTGTCAAGTCAATTTAATCAGTGCAAATGTATCAGGCAATTGAAAAAATACAGAGTAGAGCAATTACTCCAGCGAGACTGTGTGTTTATTACAAAAAGGAAATCCTTATTACAAGTATCTGGTACTTGTAATTTCAAATAATTCTAATACAAGCAAACAGTGCAGCTTTTTTTTATTCAAAGTAAGTTTAAGCACATGACACTTTCTCTGCAGTACAAACATGAGGGGGATTATGTCCTACATTTCAGGGTGTCACTTCTGCCAAAGCCACATTCAGCAATGACTAGGAACTCTGCAATCTTGGGCAACTAAAGAATCAACCCAGTGTTATTTCTCTTTAAAGCCCACTAATGTTTGTAAATTATTTGTCTTTGTCTTCATAAGGCAAGGATACACAGAGACACATCAAAAACACTCTGTCAGGCAAGATTTAAAAAGATAGCAGGTCTCATGGTGGGAGAGTCAGGTCAGACTGTGATGCCCACAGCTGTCACAAAAATTCCCTCTTCAATCCCTACAGCTCACACAAGGCTTGTCTTTGCATCACAAGACACAAAGATGCAAAAAACACAGAGCACAAATGGCACAGCAACGAGAGGTGTGTCTCCCAGAAGTACAAATAAACCATCCCAAACAAGGAGAAAGGAAAAACTCACCATCACTGAGATCTTGCAGAAGGTTTTCCTGGCATGAAAAGTCCAGCTTCACTTTTATGTTTACAATGAATGTTGCAATTTTTCCAGGTTTTAGAGGAAACTGGGAGAGGGTGTCTTCTAGATTCCAACTCAAGAAATCCCCATACAGCTTCTCTGCATCAAAATAAATAAATATTTCATGAGCATAACCCCCACATTAGGGAAATTTCAGTTTAGAGCTGTTGTAGAGTATTAACTGATTTGTCACATTCTGCTTAAAATATTCAGAATTAAAAATGAACGTAACACTAGAAAGACAGAGAAGTTCCTGGATACTGACACTGACCTGGAAGCACATGGATCACAAAGTTCAAAATATGAATTTAAGTGAAGATCACTACCAGGGAAAAAACATTGCACAATGGGCAGCATTAAATATACCCTTCAAATACAGCCTGAAGGGCACCTAAAAGTTCATGTCCTTTTGAATCACACAGACCTCAACCCAGGAAGTGTCACATGAGTGCAGAGAACATTTCATCAAAATATTGCACCAAAATTAGGTCAGTAAAATGTCTGAAGCAGCTGTAACATCATTATTTAGTTACTTTTTAAGCAATGGAGAGGGCTAGGAAGACTACTGGCTTTCATTTTTTAAAAAAGGCCTTTCTTAAAGCTGAGAAGCACAAAGTGTACAAGACCCAAACACGAAGGATGCTGTCAGACAGGATTAGTCGAGTCTAAAAGATACCTGTTTGATAAATTATTTATCATTGGTCCGTATGAGATAGGGGAGCTGTAATTATTAGCTCCTCTCTCCTAAGTCTGACATCCTGCAAGGTAATATGAGGCGAAAACACCCAGGATTTACTGCTCATCAATACTGGGTGGGGGCTTCTGTTCTGGCCAGTCAACCCTCCCCATCTAAAAATTCATTAATATTTGCAAGACCATGCAATGCTAAACACTACAAATAAAGTCTATTAACATAAAATAAGCAGAATGGTTTGACTGGGAGAATCCTAAAAATATATTTATTAATTTATTGCAGCAAAGCATTTTATCTGCAAAGTCTGCTGGAGAATTCTTCTAAAGGCTCATTTCACCACAGCTTTGTGTAACAGGGACCACACAGTTCATCTCTCCTTCATACCAGGCGACTGGATTTAAGGGCAGGTTAATTTGTTGGCACCTCAGAACCTTCCCAGAGCCATCACCCAAAATCCACGTGTGAAGAAATAGGGTGGGCAGGCTGCCTCAACTACAACCTACAGTAAAGGATCCTTCCAAAAAAAGCAATTGCAATTCTAAATAATGTTGATTTGCACATAAAAAGCTGTTCCTTAGAAAAACAGAATGTTTTTTCATCAACTTCTACCAAAACAACAACAGCTTTGCTTGTAATATCTTTTTCTCAGAGACCACCAGGTGTTGTCTTGTGCCTTTCCACATCAGATCAGTAGTACAGATTTCTTTACAAGAACAAAGGTGAGGTAAAAATAAAAAATCTTAATAATTCTTTCCTTCAAGTCACCTCCACCTCATCTCAGGATTTAGCTGTAACCGTATCATTGTTCTGATTTTCTTCTATTTTCAAGAAAAAAAAGCAGCTCAGTAAGTATCTCAGCCTCTACACCCTTTTCCTGACAAGTAAAAAACAATATGCTAAAGGAATGATTTCCCTGAGCACGAGCAGAGAAGGAAATATCCCAAGCACCTGAGCACCAAGCTGTTCCAGAATGGGTTTTCATGAAGTAGATTTATTTGAAGATATTACTTTTGAAGTGAGAATAGCCCTTGCAGATACTCTCCAATTAACACCTGTAATTACAACACAAGATCCAAATGCTTGAGCTATAAGTTAAGCTGTAGAGGATAATCCAGTTTATATTTATCTAACGCCAGTTCATATTTTAATAATGTTCACCTTGTTCAGTAACCATTACTACAGTGAATTACACTCTGGCTTCAGGCCCTTCAGTTCAGTGGGAGATTCTCTGGGACAAGCCTGCCCTCAGTTCTTTTACAAATCCAAAATCTGTGTTTAGCAAACACCTGAAGTTAAAACCAACTGTTAGTCAAGAGTTGCAAAGAGTAACTTGTTTGATCATTTGACTGGATACTAAATCACTAAAATCCTAATACCATAGAACAGCTTACCCACAACCTCACTTTGGGTCACCCCAGGGCAATCTAACTCTTAACAGATGTTAAGGTGTGCCAAAAAAAACAAATCCACACTGATATTTTGCACAGAGAAACTCTCTTTGGAGATCACAAGAACCTCAATTCATCAATTCTTTTTAATCTTCAGCCCTGTGGTAAAGCTGGCTTTTTGCCAAATTTATTTTTCATGGTCCATTTTCATGCAAGCACCCCAAAATAACTATCATATGAAATAAATAACCCCAAATGTACAGGCATTGGCATTCACACTTCCCCTAGACCTGGTAAATAGAAATGAATCTGCTGAGATTTTCACATTCTTTTCAAAGTAAAGGTATCCAGCAGAGTTTCCTCTAGACAATTAGCAACTATGCCTAAAAGGAGAGAAAAAACTACTCTATAGTCACGACCCCTTTGTTCTTTATCCTGTGAGTGGAAAAAAGAGCTAGCAAGAATCATGTAAGGTCATGATTTGGGTCAGTCAGAGTGGGCAGAGAGGACAAGAGAACTGAGAAGCCCAGGGAGAGAAACCAGGGCAGCAGGACGGGGCTGGGTCACCCCCATTCCTTGTCCTGCCGTCACCAGGATGTTTGGACTGACGGGAGAAAAGCCTTGCCTGCATCCCCACCCTCCACGGAGCACACCCCAACTCCAGTTTGAAAGACTTGACTGTTTTCTTCAGGAAAAAAAAGGTAAATACATCTGTTCCAGGATAATCACAGTCCTTCAAATGGGTTTCCTGGACCTCAGAGTAGATTTTTCCCTTGTGGTCCAGCACAGCAGAACAGCTGAGGCTGCAGGCACTTCTGTTCACATGTTATGGGAAGAAGAGAGGTGAACCGAGTTCTCTGTGTTTAAATTCCAGAGGTCAGTCACTCCTAAGAAAGATCAGTGAGGTTTTGCTTCATCAGTGTACAGGTCTCACTCCCAAACCCAGGAATGCCTGGTGTGCTCTTCTCAGGGCCCTGAGTCTGGAAACATCAGTGTTACATTTGCCCCTGAGCACATCGAACAGTTGGGTTATCAAAGCCTTTGGACTGCACTCTCTGAGACAGAACAAGCCTCTGACAGGAGCTGACTGGAGCCAAAGGGTGGGAAAGGCATCCAGTTTGCACATGTCACCTTTCCAAAAAAAGGATTAAACTGTCTGACCCGGTGAGGGACAATATGAGGTGACACAGAGTTAACCTTGACAGTGTGGACGTGTGATGTCCAACCCACAGTACCACAGCCTGGCAGACTGAGTGGTGCAGGGAGACACTAAAAGCCATGACAGACGTGTCCATTGTGGCAACATGACAAGTCCCTCTTGCTGATGTGCCTCAGGATCTGTTCCAATGACACGCAGCTCCGAAAGGACTCAAAAACCCTGGGATGTCCTTTATGAACTGCACAGGCTGAGCTGCAAGTTCTGCTCATTCATCTGAGGGTCAGAGTGGAAAATCCAGAGAACTGAACGTGAAAGTAACAGCAGAAAGTAGGAGAAGGCAAGTGTGAAAAGTCTGATCTCCAGAGGTTCTCATTAGCAAGACACCACTGAAAACAAACCAGAGAAGTGACTGGCTGTAACAGCTAACATAACAAAGGAGGAAGCTCAGGTCACTAATGCCAGCCAGTAATTCCAACAACAAAAAGAATACTTGCCACTTGCAGCATTCATCCCTGTGCTGAAAGCTGCAGCCCCAGATACAGAAAGTAGGGAAATGGAGTCAGACAGGCAGGCATGCAGCAGCTGCCAGGGATTTACGAGGAACTGCCAAGACTAAAAGAAACAAAGCAAATCAGGTGAACCAAAGAATGACTGAAAGCTCTTTTTATTTGGTTGAAATCAGGAAACTTCTCAGGGGCTCCCAAGGTGACAGGCAAGCTGTGGTCAGGCAGATGTAGGGGTCTAAGAGCTCTCAAGGAGACCTTGAGCAGTTTAAATCAAAGGCACATTTCAGCTAAGGACTCATAAAGAACATCCAAGAGAAAACTTCTTAATGCACTACAGAGAGTTCATAAGGGTCTGTGTAAGCTCTCAGCTTGATGTGTAATATCAGAAGCTTGTGTTGCTATCAGAGATGGTTCAGTGCTGCATCCCCATTAGTTCCACACGTGTAGTTAGTACTCACTGACCAAAAGCAGCTGCTGACATTACAAATCTTTAGTTCCCTGTTGATCACCAGAATCCCACGTCACTGCACCCTGAGCCCATCCTAATGCACTGGAATCAATTTATGATCTTAACTAAAGAGGAAGAGAGCCCATTAAAAAAGGCAAAGGTCCATGCCCAACACAAGACAGACACTGACCTGTGGGAACAAGTCCAGAGGAGGCCACTAAGCTGATCAGAGGGATGGAGCCCCTGTGCTACAGAGACAGGCTGGGAGAGCTGGGGCTGCCCAGGCTGGAGCAGAAGGCTCTGGGGAGACCTTAGAGCCCCTTCCAGTACCCAAGGGGGCTACAAAAAGCTGGAGAGGGACTTTGAGGGCATGGAGTGACAGGACAAAGGGGAACTGCTTCAAACCAACAAGGAGCAGGTTATGGGGATATTGGGAAGAAATTCTCCCCTGTGAGGGCAGGCAGGCCCTGGCACAGGTTGCCCAGAGAAGCTGTGGCTGCCCCTGGATCCCTGGAATTGTCCAAGGCCAGGCTGGATGGGGCTTGGAGCAACCTGGGCTAGTGGAAGGTGTCCCTGCCCATGGCAGGGGGGTGGGATCTTTAAGGTCCCTTCCCACCCAAACCATTCAACGATTGATTCTATGGTCCTCTGCAAGACCTACACACAACCACATCTGAAATAACACAATTCCCACATGCTTAATGTGGACCATCAGTTCTTTTACCATGGGCAATCCTTTCCAGCACTTGAGGTCACACCCACAGCACAGCCAGGTAAAAAGTCACACTTATTTCAGGATGTGTTTTCCTGCAATAACATGGCTCATCTCCAGCAGACAGTTCCAAATACAGGGGTGCATTTCACGCCTGTGAGACAGTGCAAGAAGCTGAAGATTCTGCCTGACAGGACCCTGGATCAGCTAATCCAAAGTCCTGCTTTCAAAGGAAGGTGAAGATGACCTCCAGTTGTCCCTGCCCTACGCAGACATTTATGATTCTATGACTCAGATGGCACAGTTCTCACACTCTCTCACAAATACCATTCAGTGCATCTCAAAACTCACTCTCATTTCTATTTTTCTGAGATAATGATGTAAGGGTTACATTTTTTGAGGATGAATGCTTACAGCTTACTCACCAGAAATTTTCTTTCTTTTATATGAAATATTTTAGACAGAGAAAGAAAGCACAGGACCAAGTACAATTAAAAGTTTTACTGAACTCATAGCTGAGTCTGTCAACTCTTCTCCTTTTTCCCCACTGTTTGTAACACAAGTTGTGATGGAGGGATGATTTTAAAGTTGACATGAGTCTCTTTTTCCAACATTCTGAGCCAATTAACTGTGTAATATTCCATACAAAGAATCTGATTAACACGTGCCTCACATGCCCTTATATTCCACCATTTAATACATTTCATTACATGAAATTCACCATTTAATAGGAATGCTCTGTTTGGTGTTTCCATTCCACACATACAGCACCCAGCACAGGAGGAGCATGTTGGAATTACTGAAATAAGAACAGTAAGTCATCATACGTTTCAACTTCTAAAATTATTCCTGATAACAAGTCTCAGACCGAAAATCTATTCTGAGATGATTGGCAACTCCTATTCTCTCAGGTTGCAGAGAAGAGGATACTCTGGTATAAAAAAATCACGAGCCTGAATACTGAAATGAACAAAAATCACAAGGTATCACACTGCATTTTAATGCTCTGGCACCGACAGAGTAAGACCTGCAGTAAAATAAGGTATTTCTACTGTCAGTAAAGATTATGTAGCTTGTCAGCTGCAGTTCTT
Source organism: Dendrocincla fuliginosa (assembly GCA_035047845.1). NCBI lineage: Eukaryota > Metazoa > Chordata > Aves > Passeriformes > Dendrocolaptidae > Dendrocincla > Dendrocincla fuliginosa. The sequence continues at coordinate 147,282,691 of JAWWMO010000083.1, forward strand.
CTGTTAATATCATTTTCATTGCAATGCCTCAGAGGACAAACCAGGAAAAAGAGAATACATCACAAAACAAAGGCAGGATTCACCTATCAGGCTCCTTTTGAACACTAACGTGGACTGAGCATTTCAGGAGAATTAAGTGTACAGAGGGAATGTGCCATATTTCTTCCACAGCTTCAATTATTCCTTTAACTCACAATAGCTTGTTTTATTTATTGTCTTGTCTTTTAAAGTCTTCTATCCCATTCTTTTCTTACTGCTCACTGAGTAAGATGGAAATACGCTTATTTACTTCCACTCCCTCAAGTAGGACAACATTACTGTGGATGGTAATTTATTTAATGAACTAATCAGCATATTTAGACATAAGAAGAAAATAATTTAGACCAAAGATTCTTCTTCTTTCCTAGTCATTGCCTGAGGATTTTTTCCCCAAGTAACACTACAAAGAAATGCAGATTTCCAAAGAGCAGGTGACCCTTTGACACGCAGATGGTTCTACAATTGTCTTTCTATATTTTCTTATATTCTCTTTCATTTCTGTATTCCCACAATAAAATCAAACTGAATTATTTCAGTTCTGTTATGGGGACTGTGATACTTCGCCTAAACTCACCTAGAAGTATAACACAACCAGTCCTCCTTTTACCAGAGAAATGACCATTATTATTCCTAAATACAATCCAGCATACACACCCTTGGTGTTGACTGTTTTTGCTGTGACCTCCAGCTTCTCCAGTGGTTCTGCTCCAATATTTTCTAATTTAACGATGAGCTGTTGGGTCTCTCCGTTGTAAAGCTGGACAGACACATTAGTGGAGATTTCATCCCCTGAAGAAGGCTGAAGGGTATGAGCAGACCTACAGAATTACACACAAACAAAATACTGTGATGAAAATGTTAAAAGCCTGGTCAAGTTACTCTATTCACTATTCTTAGAAGCTACAGCTCTGCAACCTTGAAGATATTAGATATTATTTTCCATTTTCACTTAAGCCAGGGTCATTTTTTATAACCAAAGTTAATAATTTATGCCTAAGACAAGTTGGATTTCAAACAGTATAAAATATGTATTCCTAACTGTGAAAACTTGTCAAAATTGCTGCAAAAGCTGTAGGAAAGGGAAAAGAGATTAAAAAAAAAGCAAGAGCAGGTCATTACAACGAGCAGTTTTAGTGGACAGTGCAGGGGACAAACCTCATGGGATAAATTCCCTGTGTGGAAGGTGAAGTGGGGACTAGAAATGAGCTCTTGGGAGCAGGAACGAGGGAAGGAGGTTGCACAGCAAGACAGATGGGCACAGGGGTCATTTCTGATGGTATTTTTGGTGCCATGGTCAGAAGGCACCCAGGATACTGACATAGTGACCAATAAATGTGCTGGAAAACCCAGGTGCAGGAAGGTTTTGGCAGGTATTCCTGCTGCCCTTCCCTTCCCCACTGTCCCCCCTTCCAAGATGAGCAGCCTGCACAGACAGGAGCAGATTCCAGTCTTTCAGAACACAGGGGTGACAAGCACTTGAAACACGGATCTTTTGATCACTTAAAATGTGCTGTCACTCTGAAATCTGGCCATGTGGAGTGACAAGACAGAAGGAATTTCATTTCTCCCCTCGTATTTAGACAAAAGTATCAGGGGATTGCACACTAAAGTGCAAAACAAATGGTGCTTCCATCAATTGCTGTATAAATGTGCATGTATTTATTAGTGATTCTTCTGGATGGAGCATTTTTGCCTCTTCTTCTTTCTTCTGTAAAAATTGCATCTGCACTAGTAATGATGCCTGGGTTGGATTGTTAAAATTCAAACAGTGTTTACAAACAGTAAATTCCTGGCTTTATACATTCCTCTTTGCCTCTAAACAAGGTTTTGAGCATAAAAGCATTGCAAGGTATTTCAGGATATTAGGTAAGAGGAAGACCCCCTAGCACCTGGCACACTGACCTGCAGCTTCCAAACTTTCTGGCTCTTGTGAAAATAACTGGTATTTGTCTTAGTTTAGCAATACTAGAAGCCTTCTCTTATTTTATTTATAATTTTCTCATTTCCTTCCCTCAATTTTCTTATAGACTTTTTCCTTCAAGACCGTTTTACTCAGTACTATAATGTTTTAATATATTAATAGTATATATGGCATATATACATTCATGCAGAATTATAAATACATATAACAATGAAAAAAGACACAAATAAAATTGTTCTCAAGCCACAGCAAGCTTCATTGCAGCTCCTGCTAAATTGTTCTTATTTAATTGATCTCCCATGACACAGACCAACAAAACAAACCACTTTACCATTCTAGGAATTATTATTGCAGATGTGACTATTTACCCAAAATTACTATCAGCTCAACTGCTGAAGAAATTATAAACAGCTATAAACTTTTGCCATTTCAAACAAACCTTTCCCTTGCCATTTCAAACAAACATACCAGCAGTTTCACCTACAATGAAGCAAGGCATTATCTCAAGTATTCAATAATAAATGAATTTTGTAAAAAATTGAGAACAGTCAGCTCAGCTCCTGTAGATAACGTTCCACATCATCAGCTGAGCATTGACTCACTAACAGCAGGTATTACACTAATTTAAGAGTATTTCTAAGTCCTTCTGGGTTTCAATAGCCAATATTAATTTTGGTTACAGTCAAACCACACAGCTTGCATCTCTAGCAGCACCTTAAGAGGGAATTTACCACTGCAGCATTTTATTATTTTGCTGTCTTCATCAGGGTCCTGCTTTTATAGCTTTGTAAAACACCACCATCAACATGGCCTGACCCAGACCAGAAAAGGAGAATTCAGTATGGAAAATCCTGAAAGCCGTGGTGAAGAACACAGTAAAATAAATTTAAATAAAATTACATCTCTATACACAGACACAGAACTCTGATGCTGACAATCATCCTACAGATCATAAATGGAGCCGAGATCTTCCAGTCAATGGAACAGGCCTTGTGGCACCCGAGCCACCAAGGCAGCAGGAACAAAAGGCTGTCCCCTGACCCCTACCTAAAGGAATACTGTTTAAATAAATAAATAAAATGGTATTTTCACAACTATTTGTCAAATATCAGCTGGATGGCAAGGCTCTCAAGATACAGTGATCAACATGCAGCTTAGGAGGTCACTGCTCTGGCATCTTGAAAAGCTTCAGAAATGGAACTGAATCCGTGCCTTGCCAGGGCTCTCTGGAATCATGGAATGAGTCAGCCACACTCTTCACAAAAAAGCTCCCAAACCCACACGAACAGCCCACACGTAGTACTACTGTGTCCTTCTGGGTGAGGGTATAAGGAAGTTATTTTAGCTGATTCTTCCTGTACCTCCTAAAACATATTCCTTCTGTGTTGTGGTATTGAGGTTGGGGCTCTCCTGAACCACAGAAATACTGAAGCAAGGCCAGAAGGGGGTTGTCAGAATGATGAGGAGGTCAGAGCATGACACTGGAGTTCAGGGTCAAAGAGCTGGGTTTGTTCCATTTGAAAAAAAAAGAACATGGATTACCTCTTTACTCCAAGATTTCATGAATTGGTTGCCTTTAAAGGATTAGTTCCTTTCAAAGCATCACTTTAATAATGAATAACCATTACACTCTCTCAGTTAATTAAATCTGAAAATATTTTCTATGGAATTCTGTGGGTTCAGGCAGCAAAACAAAAATTTCTGGAGTAAATAGCACAGATAAGAGTTTGTGTCTTAGTTTACTAAATCACTACTTGCATATGATGGAGGTTTTATTCAGCATGTGAGTAAACACTTAAATCAAACCAAATCAAACCACCCTTTAATTCAGTTTCCCACCTGGGAAGGGAGGTGCTGATCTGCAGCCTTGGCAAAGCTGGAATGACTTCCACAGTGCAGCCATTGGTCTTCACTCCCGGCAGGTTGTCCAGAAGGCAGTCACTGAAGACTCCAAAAACTGAGGTATGGTAACCTGAAGTTTAGAAGAAAACACCAGTATGTTGTGAATTCTGTTTTTTTCTGAAAGGTCTAAAAGTACTGAGCCTGCTGGGAGACTCTTCACAGCACACAAATACGTAGAAGGTTTTCTAAACCCCTTAAATAATAACATTTTAGAACTACATGATGACATACAAACAACAGACATGTACAGCTCTGCCTCTGGGACATCAAAACAAAAGAAATTGTGAAGAGCCTGTGATTTTTATGCATTCAGAGCATTGTGGTAAGTTCTGTGGGATTTTTTACAAGATCAACATCACAAGCCACAGTGTAGAGAACACCATTTTATACCTCATCACCAAATTCACCAGTGCTCAGAAAACGCGTTACCCTTCAACGTATGCAAACAGTTTCCTATTTCCTCCAAAAAATGTTTATAGCAAGGAATCTCAACTGTATCCAGAAGGATAAAGGAATCCTAAAGGAAATTATGAGGGGATAAAAATAAACATGCATACACACACAGAGACCTGCCAGGAGAGACCACAACTTACCCTCTTAAAAGTTCAATTTAGTAGAAAAGTACCTGTGCCCTCTACTCCTTACCAGGCAATCTTTATGAGCTATATCTGAAGGGGAATTTGATACATTGACACACAAACAGCTTCCAAGTGCAGAAATCAACTCCCCTATTTGCAATACATTTTTAGTATGTGGAACTAAAAGCAGAAAACTACAGCACAAATGTTCTGAATGCTTTGATGCTATTCTGTATTCACTGAAATATTCCTAAAAGAAAAAAAATCGAATGAAAAATCATTTTATGAGCAGACAGAGAAGCACTTAAGAAAAACTCGGTGAGAACAGAGTTCCTCCAGGTTCAAAGTCATCTTCTTTTAGTGTTTATTAAAATGATTCTTGTCCTGGAACTTTGTAGTTGAGGAACACGTACCTAAAATCGTGTGTTGGTAAGATGATTCAGCCCTACTACGTGTTGAATCCATCACCTCCCCACAAACCTCCTTTTCTAGGAGACTCCTCTGCTTGTCTTCTGCAAAGGCCCTTTAATTTCTTACTTACTACAAACACAATTTTATTTAGGGTTATTAATGAAAGGACCGCTGGACCGAAATAGACTACACACACACTGGCTAAATTGTTTCTACAAAAGCAATCTGCAAACATTTCTGTAATCTTACAGGAACATGATTAATTAAGAAAAGAGAACTGCAAGATTATCTTCTGCATTCTCAGGAAGAAGTTGAAGTAATCCTCCTCAGAAGCTTTCCAAATGAGAGCATTAATAAAGGGGAGTTGGAGTTCATTACCCTTCTCCTCTCCCACATGAGATACTGTAAGAATGTGTTTGTTACTGCTCCTGCATCCAAGTGATTTATCAGGCTGTTTTTAATGAAAGCAAGAACAGAAATGTTCCCTTTTTTGTTTGCTTTTCCCCTTTTCCTCGCTGAGGAGAATTGCAGAAACTCCTGCAATCCACAGGGGTGCAAGACACGTTGTTCTTCTGGGAGAGAGTGGCTGGAGCCGTCCCTTACCATTGACAGTGATCTGCCCCGTGGTTTGGGGGACACCAACGAGCGTCACCGGATAGAGGCCGGACTCTGCAGGCAGGGACAGAGCTGCAGGAAGGGATTCGAATTCCACTCCAGTTGTCAAGAGGCCCTGAAAAAGCCACATCACACAGAGAATCCATTTGAGATACGCTTATATTTTTATGCTACATACTTACATTTTAATCCCTCACATTACATCATCCCAACTTTTATGATTTATTCCAGTTTGCTCATAGAAGTTTTTCTGGGTTTCAAGTTCCAGTGGCTGCAGTGTGCATCCAGAATTACAGCAAGATTTGTATGCAACAGGGAAATGTGTTTTGGGATCTGAAGTGGGAATGATGTATGAAAAACTAATAAAAATTCATACCCAAGCACAGCAAAAAGAACCAGTGATATCACCTGCATGGTGCTGTTTTGTACCTACATTTAGCTGTACCCATGACCTTACTTATGTATTTGACATATTTTGGACAGTGGAGATCAAACATCCAACAGCAGCTCTTGCTTAGCTTTAATTATCCAGCCAGAAAATATTTTCTGTGGGGGAAAAAGAAATCACTATTTACAGATAACAGAGCAAGTCCAGCTTTACTGTCCAGCCTCAACATTTCAATGAGCTGCAATAAGGCATTCATTTTGCTAAACTGATCCTCTCTCAGTTATTCCCTTTGTGTCAAAGAAATCTTTCAGCATCCTAAATTTAAAATGTGGCACAAAAGGAGAAATGAAGCAGAAAAAAAAATGATTTCAGAAACTTTGAAAAGCAGCGTTACTGTCCTTAGTAGGCTGGGGCCTCTCTTTGAGCTCAGTTAATGAATTTAAGATGCTTGAGCACAGAATGTTCTGTTCCAAGTAAGAAATTTAATGTTGAAAAGCATATAAATCCAAGTCAGTGGCTGGTTTTGTACGCACATCTATATCTATTTTTTATTTTTAAATGAAGATGCTGCATAAATATCTCCATCAATTAACGCATTAAGCACAACTGGATTAAACCTGAGCTCCATGAGGATGCATTACAGGAATTCAGAACTCTGTGAAAGAGGGGCATTTTATTTTTGTAAAGGCAGATGAAAAAGCTCATGGTTTGAGCCACAGGGAAACTGAGGGGCTGAAGAGTGAACAAGTAGCTGAAGCAGCAGCAGCATTACCTGCACAGTGCCAGAACCCCAGCCCTGCTCCCTCTGCAGAGCCCTCTGACTGCTGGTTTATCAACCAACCCCTGCCCCTCCTGTCGCTGCAGAGGGAGGGGAACCCTCCCTGTTTCTACTTCTTCATTATAAATTAGTAAAACTGATACTTGTCAACACTGTGGCGGGATAACCCACCCTGGTGAGACCTAAAACCCAATCAGAGAATGCACACAGGGCAAGCCAAAATGAAAGCCATGATGCAAATTCACCTGCTGGCCCAGGGCGCTGTCTTGGTGTGAAATTGTGCCAAAACCAGCCCAGTTCACCAGCTTCGAATGCACACCCTGCTTTGGGAACAGGATTCGACTGGTCTGCTGGCCTATAGATCTGTGACTGCCACTCAATCACTTTATACTGTAGAAGTCCATCCCCTTCCACACATCAGGTTCTTCTCACATAGCCCTTCCTGGGTGTGTGTGGAGATTCCTCCCCTGGCTGGGGATGCACTCCAAGGACACTCCTGGAGACTGAGAGAAAGAAATCTCCCCACAAGCCGTGGTATGGGTGAGTTACATCAAATCTCCACTTAATAATTATTTCTTTTTGCTAGTTTTAATATAATTGCTTCAATACTCACTTCAATATAGTCCACTACCCTATCTTATACTACTTTATGCTATATTATACTCTACTGGTAGATTTTTAGCTTTTTATACTGTGTAGAAAATAATTCTGATTAAGATCTTTCATCTGATCATTTGTAACAATAAATGATTCATTTTATATAAATATTCTCATTTTGCCAATCATTAAAACCTGCGGGACAAAGTGATTCAATCCCACCTCTGTAATTCCTTAAATTCAAACCACTGACATAATCTGAGGCTGAGATTTGGTTCAGCCACCCCAGACTCCTCTCTGAGAAGGGTTTAGAAAGCCAGGGAGTCCTTTCTGCACCTCAGGACTCAAAGGCAGGGCTTCTTTATTAAATTGTCTAAGCCTTCCACTCCCACCCGTGACAAGTACTTCCAGAAGTGCAAGTGGCACCACCAGAACCACCCAGCCCATGACTGACACCTGACCTGTCCTCCACAAGAAGTCTTCTCTTGCTCTGGGAGAACCACCAGCAACTCTTCTTTGAGCAATTCCTAGACAGGAACCAAAACCAACCCACCAGCACTCAAAACCTAACCAAATTAAAAGCCATTCTCAGAATTTCTTCCCTCCTCAGAGGAAAATGACAACCCTCTGTGTAACAACTAAAGAAAATGCTTTTCACCTGAGATTTTTAACAGCAAGCTCCTAAACACACCAGAAGCTCAAGAAAGCAAACCAAGGAAGTTTGACAGGTTCTTGATTTTTCTTCTACTCAAGATCTGATGTCATCAAGATTATAACATTGAAGCAATAAAAAGTTTTGTTCTACATTACTTCTTTGTAGACTTGACACTCTTGAGACAACACCAAATTCAACCAAAGCTGCTCTTGCCTTGTGGAAAGGTGAGTTGGAGAACTCTCTCCTTGATACTGCACAAAATGCAATTCCATCACTTTCCTTCAGTTATAAGTAAATATTGTGTCAAACCCTCATTTCTACTGAATTTCTGTTTCCCTCCAGTTTCACATGGAGACCTGAGCTGTCAGAAACAATCTACAAAGACATAAGTAAAACCTGATTTTACCTTCCTATATGTTCACCACCGCGTGTATCAGAGCACTGACACTGTTTGATCCCCACATTAATCCTTCCAGTGAGAACCAGGGGGAATGTTCACCCTTCAGTGCTGAGGCAGCCTCAGTGTTCAGCCCCAGCATTCTGCTTTGGCTTTGGCTGAAGCAAACCTTAGAACACAAACAAAGGGTGACCCCCCCACACACGACAGAACTCACTTTTAAAACAGAAGGTTTCTGAGACTATTTTTAGCCCCCAAAACACTGAATTATCACTTAGCCAAATATTCAAATAAATTTCAGTTATTCAGGATTCACCTCAACTAAAAACTTTCATCCAAGGACTTAAAATCCTACAAAGCCAGTGATAAGGAAAAAAAGCCTCCAATGTCTTGTTTACTCTCAGCTACAAGAAATGTAAATAAACAGAACTGACAGGCACTCCTAAATATTATCCAATGAAAACCTTGAAAACAAAGACATTTTCTAAAGAACAAACACAATGCAAATGCCAAAACACCTGCACTAAACACATACCATGCCTGGACTAGAAATTCAAGAGCTTCAAATGCATTATCACAAAAAGGAGATAGCAGCATTCGATTTCCTCATTTGCAGAGTCTTGCTGTTCAGTAATACTTTAAGTTTTTAAAGGTAAAGATATTAAGAAAGCATTAAAACTCATTGAAATGGAAAAAAAATCATTATAAACCTCAACTAGGCTTCAGGCTTCCAGACCTAAATTGAAATCAAGATACTTACCCTCAAAACTTAACCCACACAAGTAAGTTTGAAAAGACAGTGACAGATCAGGAATGTCTGAAAGACATTTTATGATCATTCCTTGCACAAGTGTCCAATTCTGCAATATCTGCCCAACACTGCCCTCTGGTGCCTGAGATTTTGTAGTTTAGCAGGGAAAATCTAACCAAGGCTGAACTATTCTCACATCCTTTACCTGAACATATCAGCCACACTCCAAAACAAAGGAAATGCATTTGATTTCTTTTCCTGAGAGTCTTATTTCACATAATAATATTTAGTAATCACTGCTCTTCCTGACCCCACAGGAAAAGATCACTGATAAACAGTAAGGTTTCCTCCAGGGAATATCTGAATCACACACACAAAACATTAACATTTCTTTGTGCTCTTATAAAACAATTTCAATTGTCTGAGAGTGAATATAGGCATGTTTTTATCACAGCATGCCTTTCAATCACCTCAACTCTCAATTTAGTTTTAGGGGAACAAAACAACTTGCATGTAAATGGCAGCATTTGGGGATGCTGTTAAAAGAGTGTGTAACTGCTTCTCTTAGGCTTTACTTACCAATCCCAAATGCAATCATTCTTTTTTTAAAGCAACACAGCCTTCAAAGTTAGTTTTCATGCTGAACATACTTTTATACCATGTTGTCAAATACTTGAGACAAAAACTGTCAAATATTTATTTTAAAGGAAGTTTTTCCTACGATTTCTAATAAGGTTATTTTAGGCAGACCCAGAAAAACACCAAGCACAACCAGTTTTATTCTTCTCCCTTTCACCTTTGTGTGTGCATTCTTGCCCAATATAGTCCCTATTAGATGTAGTTTAGCAATAAGTAAATATTCTCTCAAAATGGCAGAAACAGTAAAAGATATGAGCTCAGGAAAGAGCAGCTCATGGAAACAATTTGAACCATCATAGGCCAAGAAAAGGGAGTGATTATACATACAGATTTCTCCAAATTTTAGATGGTATTTTGAAACATCAACACAGAGCTCTTGGCTAATACAACAGTTTTGATGTTTGAAAAAAAATCTAACAGCTATTCTTAAAGTATCTTTAATCAAAATAGCACACATGATTGTTTTCAAATAAATACAGGACCCAAGCAGGAGGAGAACTACAGAACAAATACTTTTTTCTTGAAAAATTACTTAATACTATAAATTACAATATTCCCATGGTTTGGGGTAGCATTTTTTAGTTTCTTGATATCTATTTATTAAATACAGTTTACACTGCCTGTAGATCTTGTAGCTTTCTTAAAATATTGGCGGTATTTTCTGCAAGTGCAGAGAAAATTCCTTCCCTCAATATATAACATTGCCTCAAAATTTCTCAGCTTTGGGGTTTGCTTTTAGTATGGAACTTGAGAAACAAAGAGGAAAAAGCAGCTAAAATCTTAGAGGGCTTAACACACTTTGCAGTGCACCTCGATTTTAATAGTGGATCTCCCCAGAGCGTACCATGATTTACTGCTTAAACATTTGTCTCAAGGTGCAAAATAAATCTAGTGGCGATTTCCCAGAATTTTCTGGATTTTTTTGAAGGCTTGAAACACGAACACCATTTTTTCCTGGACAGAGACCTGCAGCAGCTGTGACAGGGATGGAGGTGATCCCTCCCCACCTGAGCAGGGCTGTACAGGGATGGATATTCCTGGGAGAAAAGGCCAAGTGATGCACACACTGCTTTACAGCTCCACATCCCATCTCTGGGGACTTGGCTCCAGCACCAGCACAGCAAAAATATTCTGTCTAATCAGTCACAGCTACTCAGGCTCATTTTTGTCTCCCTCATTCTGCTGATTTAAGTACCTGCTGAGTTTTGCTAAAGTCTTTGTTCTGATCACCCCCATGATCTCTCCTACTTCACTTTATTGACTAAAATAGGCAGTTGTTGGAACTACATCCCTTCCACATTCAACGACTGAACATTTTCATTTCCCATTTTACAAACACTGTTGCAGCTTCCAGTGGATCCACCTTCCAAGTGGGTGGACAGAACAGAAACATGAAACAGCAAAAGGCAGAAGAGGAATACAGAAATGGGACAGGTGTGAGGTATCTAAACAGAGCCCCAAAACAGGAATATGTGTAACAGGAAATAAACAGCAAGAACAACAAAGATGGGCCAAGAGCTTTGAGAACAATAAAATGAAACAACAGAGAAAATCAATTTTTCAGGGCTTACCATCTGAGCAACACCGATCAAAGTCCTGTGTCCACAGGCTGATGTCAAGTCTAGAAATTCAATGCCTTTTACTTAAGCACACCTCAATTAACCTACATGTACTCAGCATTAATACTTCAAATAAAGAAAAAGCTCAAGGAGCCTTTCCATGGGTTAACAACTCGTGCTCAGTATGAAGTTGTTTACCATCACAACTTTCATCCATAACAGACAGAAAGACACAGCAGAAGTACCATGGTAAAAGCAGTTCCAGAATTCATTTAGCATGCAACAGGTAATCTGTCAGAACAACAAATCTAAACTGTAAGGTGAGGGAAGGGGGAAATCAGGAAAAAGGAGTAAGACTATAGATTTCAGGATACTGACACGTTGGGAATGGTGGCCCTCAGAAAGGGTAAAGGAAAAGGAAATCAAACAATGCAGAACTCAAAGGAAAACAGCCAGTGATTGGGAACAAGTTTGAAGGAATAAGTTATATTGCAAAGGTGAGGTGCTGAGTCGGGCAGCAAGAAAAAAGTTGTGGGACAAACTAGCTGAAATTACCACTAAATGACAGAAAAGGATGCACTTGCTAAGAAACTGAGCCTGTGAGAGTAAATGACCTGAAAGAATGTGATACGTGATGAGAAATCAGACAGGGAGAGGGTATGGGGACTGCAGGCACAGGTACGTGCTCATAATAAAACAAACCATCTTAAAATATTAAACAATGCTCTGAATTATTGAAACACAACCCAAGTTTATTCTTGTGATAAAGTAATAACTATTCCCACGTTCCAGAAAGCTCACAGATGAGACTGGAAATCACAGCTACTTAGGCTGGAGGGAAGGCTGGAAGTCCCCTTGCTGTGCTCACAACAAGGGTAACTTTGGGGGTAGTTTAGGTTTGTCACTGTCCTATACCCCCAAGTTTTGAAGATTTCTGAAGCTGGATAACCCACGTTCTCTCTGGGCAACCAGTCCCCGTGCATGATCACCCCTGTGACTGGAAAAAGGGAATTTTCATGAGGGAAGTTTTCCATGGCTGCATTCACTGACTAATCATAAATTAGTAAATTAAAACATCCTTAAATCAATTTATTCTTAGATAAAGTCCTTTCTGATGTGCAGCTTCACAACTACTTTTTCTGTTCATTCCTAAAAATCTTGAATCCTCCTGAAAGGCTTAGAGAAAATGCTCTGAAGAAAGCAGTGTGTCAGCTGCCAAGAATGAGTTTTATTGTGCTATAAGCACAATCTTTGGGCATGTTGACTTCCCATGGAAAAACCCTTTATTATATGTGGAGCATTATCAGTAATTTAGGTCAAATTGCTTGACTAGACACTGCAGTAGACATATCAATTAAAAAAACAAACAAACAAATATCGTGGGCAAATAAATGGAGGCTGATTCACTTAGCCTGACAGAACACAGGCTCTAAGAGATGAGATTTATCTTTAAAGCAATATTAAGGGTGAAAATATTTAACATAAAGGACTATGCTGGATTAGGGCTGAGTAGAGATTAAGTTGGTCTGATGGAGAATTTTTAAACTTTAAGTAGATAACGATTTTTTTTTAAAAAATCTTGTTAGCTGGAATAAAAAAGGGAAAGAAAAACCCCACAATTTCCTTTGTTTCAGGATACACTGCAAGCAGCCAGCTGAAGTAGCACAGGGCTTGGGTTTGAGCCTTCTAACTTTACATACTCCTCTGGTGTTTTAGCCTTTTTTCCACTCCCTCCTGACCATTTAACATTAGAGTGTTTTCAAATCACATCCATCACTGGGAACAGCAGATCATGAGCTGAAGCTTCTGTCAAAACACAAAGCTCCTCAGAACTAACTATTTTAGTTCATCAGATTCTTAAACTGTGCTCAAGATGGGAAATTAAAATGCAAGGATGAATGTGTGTTTTTAATTACAGGAGCAAGTGTACAATAATTATTAGGTTTCAGGATATAATTGTTACTAGAAAACCAGTATATGTAAAATATGTAGCATGAGTTCTAGTCAGTGCAGAAATGCATGGAACTGATTTACAGGTCAGTGCCAGTAAAGCATTTAAACACTGTGAGTGGCAGAGATTTTCATTTCAATACCTCATCACCAACAAATATGAGAAAACTGACAACACTGCACTGTTAAACTGATGTTGTGCCGGGTTAAACGACTCATTTAAACTGTTTAATTTATAGAAAACCATATCTGAAAGTCCAAATGAGGGTTTTTTTAAAAAAAAATAACAGAAAGAGAAGACTCAGAAGATTACATACCATGTTTTCTACTCGGAGCTCAAAAGGCATTGGGTTGTACACCATCAGCTGAACTTCACACACATCTCCCTGGACCCACTGGAAGTCTACAAGAGATGGTCACAGAATTAATTAATGCAGGAACTACCTAATCACAGTGTTATAAAAAAGTAGCAGCAGCTGAGGTGTCAGATTGCTATCATACTTAATAACTCTCTGTAATCTCTACAGCCAAAGTCCTACTCAAGAGCATGGTGGGACACAAGCTGTAAATCCCAAGGAAAGGAACAGGTTAAAGGACTGGCAACATCCATTAAACAGCAACTGTGCTCCAAAGAGCCAACATTACATTGGCTAAACTTACTGAGGCATCAATTCAAACCAGGATTTAAACACATCCTTCATGTTAAGCACTTACACACTTGGAGTCAGGTACAGAGTACACAACGTCTTGGATATTTAAGACTCAGATAAGAATCAACCAGGTAAGAAATGAACGTGACAGGAAGAAGGATATTATAATTCCTCATATAGACTGATGATATGGAGTAAATAAAGGATTATTTTAAATTAAGAAGGAAACCACTGCTCTCCAGCAAGATGACATCTCAGCTTCCCCCTACTAATTTTCTTTGGGAAACAGTAAGTGGTTTGGGAGATGCTGTGGAAGATGACAATAGGATCTACAGAGCACAGACTGGTTTTTTTGAGGGTCACAAAATGAAGGCTTGACCAGTAACACAAACTGTTAAGTAACTTGTGAAAATATTTGGGAAAACAATGAAGTAAAATATGACAGGTAAAAAAATGTACTTTCAGTTTATATCCCACGACAAGAGACAGATTCAACTTCAAAGATACTTCACCCTGTCAAGTTTAAAATTTTGAGGGTTTTATAATTTAAGGAGACAAGATTGGATGGGGCTCTGAGTAACCTGGTCTAGTGGAAGGTGACCCTGCCCATGGCAGGGAGGTTGGAACCAGATCATGTTTAATGTCCCTTCCAACCCAAACTGTTCCATGATTCTATGAGGAATTCAGGGAAGTGAGGTCAGCAGAAGAGGTGCAAGATCTGAGGAACTATTCAGTGCAGAAAGATTATTTTACATCAGCATGTCATAATCTTTTCAGCCCACAAGATCCTTCAGCCTTCCAATTTATCCCAGTTAACCACATGAACCTGATGTTCAGACCTAAAACTGAATGGGGCAAGTTGAGGACCTGCAGTCCAAATAAAAAACAGGTGCCTTATCTATATTTGCTACTTAAATCATGATTATCAGCTAAACTGTAACATGCATGGATTACCTTTTACTCATTTACTCAATGATTTTAACATACATCACTAGCATTTTTTACTAGGATATTAGAAAATGTCTAGTAAAAAACCTGGATTATCAATATTAAGACTTTAATTCACAGTTGAAGCCATCTGTACTCTAATTGTGCATTCACAATCATTTACTATCTGATTACATTTTGCAAGCAATATTAAAGAGCTCAAGGGAGACGTACTTAATGCAAATGTTTAACTCCAATTAATGCTAGTGGAAATTAAAAACATACATCCAGAGGTGTTAATGGGTTATAGTACTGTGAAACCTGAAGAGCAAACTGTTGATTAAAACAAAACATTCAAATGCTATGAGATGTTCTGTACATTTATTATTTAATTGCTTATTAGTGTTCACAATGTCTTATTCTGCAATCCTCAAAGCAACTGGTGACTGCTCTACACAGGTTTTGGGGCACTGAAGTGAACCATGATGGTTTCCTACAGCAACAGAGGCACTCACAGCAGCCTCAGCAGGCACTTCAGTCCTAAATCTCCACCCTCCAACAACTACCACACCAAGGAATGTCTTTTCTGAAAGTGTTCTCAATGCCACCATGTTACAAGGGATTCTGAAAAATCAGAAAAATATGTTGGAAACCCTTGATTTCCCCTAAATGCAAATGCCAACCATTGACTTGCCTGATGCTTTAACGTCTTTACTTCCAGAAAAGGAAGGATTCAAGGCTCGTTTCTTAATGTTTACCAGGATGATCCCTCCCCCAGTGCTGAAGGCTCCCTGAGCTGCCCCTCCCAGTGGAACCGAGGCCATGGGAAGCCGTGCTGAGAGGGGAGACTAAACAAGAACAAGCAGGAGCTGACATACCCTGCAGATCAACACCTGGCCTCATGGCTGGTGCTGGCACAAGGGCTTTGGTTGCTCCAGCCACGGGAAACCCTTCACGGGACACAGCCTACTGGGGAAGGACAAGATCCACCTACCTGGGAGAGGCAGCAGAATCTTCACTGGCAGATTGGCTGACCTGCCAATCTTGCTAAAAACTAATGAACTTGCAGGGGGTTTGTGTCCAAAACTGTGACCAGGACAAGGCCCTGCCCCAGGGATGACAGAACCAAGGAGCCCAGGACAGGCTCTGCATGGCTGGGGAACAGCCTTGCTCAGAGGGACCTGGGGGTCCAGCTAAACTTGAGCCAGCAGAGCCGTGTTACAGCTGCAAAGGCAAAGCTGTGCCAGGGCAGGGTTAGGGTGGATATTTGGAAAAGGTTCTTCACCCAGAGGGAGGTCAGGCACTGAACAGGCTCCCCAGGGCAGTGGTCACAGCACCAAGGCTGACAGAGCTCAAGGAGTGTGTGGACAACACTCTCAGGCACATGGTGGGATTCTTGGTGGTGTCCTGTGCAGGGCCAGGAGTTGGACTGTGATGATCCTCGTGGGTCCCTTCCAACTCAGAACATTCTGTGATTCCATGAGACCAGATCCTGGGCTGCATCCACAGACTCATTACTAACAGACATAGAGATATGATCAATCTACTCTACCCTGTGCTTGTGAGGCACAGCTGGAGGTGCCGTGTCCAGTTGTGGGCCCCACAGGTCAAGAAAGACACAGACAGACTGGAGAGGGTCCAAAGGAGTGCCATGACCATGATCAAAGGGCTGGAGACCCTGCCTGGTGAGGAAACACTAAAGGAGTTACATCTCCTCCCTGGAGCAGGGAAGGCTCAGGGGAAATCCCATCATGGTATTCCAGTACTCAAAGGGCTGTGACAAAGCACAGGGGATCTTTCTTCTCAAGGAGCCACAAGAAGAAGACCAAGGGCAATAGGTACCAACTGCCCTGAGAGAGGTTTCATTTTCCTCCTGAAAGATTTAATTTTTTCTAAGTAGGAACAATCATTCAGTGGAACAACCTCCCCAGGGACGTGGTGAAGTCCAAATTGCTGGAGGTTTTGGAGATGGGACTGAAATACTCTGAAAAACATGCCAGGTCAAGGCTACAAGCACTGCTTCCTCGGAGGAAAAGGATTTGATAAGAAAGGTAAAATGAGCTATATTTATTTCCTCCAAAACAGGTATGACATTAGCTGCCACATGGAACTATGTTATACATTCTTGCTGCTTTAGACTGTCAGCACTCAAAACCAAAAAACCACTTCATGTCAAAAATCAGTAGGTTTATTTCCTAGAACCAGTGTACTATTAAAGCAATTTAACCAGAATATAATTATCCCCTTTATTGTTTCCAACCAGAAAAGCTTATCAAGTTGAAAGCTGAAAACATTTCAAGACTTTGTAAAAGGGTTTTGTTTCCCTTTGGTTTGTCAACAGAACTTGATTTCCCTTGCTGTAAAACAATAATTTAACCAAAATACAGTGCACATATTGCCATGGAAGAAAAACAGTTCATTTGTTATTGTTGTTTTTAATTAATGTTAAATACATGTCCTTAGAATAGTCTCATTTGTTCCAAAGTTTATTACATTTCTCAGCTTCTTTCAAATGAAGTATCTGATTTTATTTTGTATTTTCTTCTGTTTGCTAAACTTTGAAACACTAGAGGCTTTTAACAGTGACTGCACTGTGTATATACTTCAAAAGACAAATGCTTTACAGGATCAGAAGCAGTTCAGACATCTTTGTGGGCTAAATACAAACCTAAAAGGAGAAACTTCACTGCAAAATGTAAATTCCTACAGTACAAACAGCACCAAAACAAATTCTAACTTGAACTGTGTCAAAAAATGCAAATTCCTTTTGTATCTACCAAGGAGGGAGAATACAGCTGTGTGCCAAGATTGGGAATGGGGTTTTATTTGAATGAAAAAAACATGACAAGGTATAGCTGAGACATTAAACATTGCAAAAGTAATTGTGATCAATCTTTCAACAAAATATTAGGAGAAATCAAGCAAGCACTTTACGATGTTCCCGTATGTGTGTATTTTAAAATGTATCCTTTACCTAATTCTTCTTTCTTATCCTTTCTCCTCAAAACTGAAGCAGTGCTGCAACAAAGCTGTGCCAAGCCAGGTCCACCCCAGCTGCCAGATCCCCATCTCTGCCCATCCCAACCATTCTTGTTTCAATTATTTAGTGAATATACATTAGAGAACAGGCATGTTCCTCTCAAGGTGAGGGTATCCCCTTAACCATAGTCAGGGGGCACAGTCCAAGCCCTGTCCCAGGACATGGCACAGGAAGAGCCTGTGGCACCACGAGTTGGAATGAGGAAACCACAAGGACGTTCCCCCAGTGCTGGCCCTGCAGGCCCAGCCCCATCAGAGGAACAAGGAGCCAAGCTAAGATGAACCAACCTCCTGCAAATTTCTGTAGTGAAGGTTCTACAATCACTTCTAGTTCAAAGTCACACCACTCCTTTTCCTTCCAACATTAATATTTATGTTAAAAACTGTCCTCCATGTCAAATGCACAAAAGCAACACAAAGAATTGCCAATATCTGTAACTTAATGCAGGATTTAAAGGAACCTCTAATCTATTTCCAATGGCACATTTATTGCATTGAAGAGCTTTATAATAAAATAAACAATCCTCTAGCAGAAAATTACTAGTATTCCAGACAGGCTTTATAAGGGGGTTTGGATCTTGGCTGAACTGTCCTTAAATAAAAGTGACTAATCAGACAGCTTATCATTTTGAGTATAAGTTAAATCAGAATAGGATATTAAATCAGAATTGGAAAAAGAGGAAACCACAACAGTGCATTGCTCAGGGCACTGATCACTGGGGTGGCAGACTGTGCCACAGCTAAGTTTTCCCTGATTTCTCTTTTGTTTAAGAAAGAAAAAAAATAACTTATCTCTTCTGAAAATCAATGTTATCACCTATGGGACTTTATTTCTCTTTTGAATATGAAACTGTGCTCCAGAGAATAAAGCTTTGCTCCTTTGGGACTTCAGGTTTAAAAGCTGACTATCTCAAACACAAGACAGCAACGTTCAGGTTTGCTTTCCTTCATCACAAAACATTTTCTAATTCAACAAAAGAACAGAAAATACTGCAAATTCTTCTTACCTATTTTCTTATTTCGTTCTTCCCCACGACTGTGTGCAATAATTGGAGAATATATGAAGGGGCTCTTGGTTGACACATTCTGACCAAGCAAACTTTTCATTTTGTGAGGTCGGAGACTGGTTGGGAGGTTCAAGAGCTTCACAGACCTGATGAGTAAAAATAATTTTATATTATTTTATTTATTCTATTTTGTAAGAGATGACTGTGATAAAAATGAACTGAATAAATATGAAATGTCAGTCTGACATTAAAATACCTGAAATAGAAAGCTTGAAGTAAATCCAAAGGGAAAAAACAACACAAGGGAAATGCAGACAGTTTCAGAAAGCTCTCAGAAAACACTGAACAAGAGAAAAGCATCTTCTGTAGAAAGCAAAAGCAGACAGGATCAGTGATTTGAATTCCAGCTCTTAATTTACAAGTGCAGACTGACCAACAGACACACCAGGACTCCAGTGCAGAAAGTAGACAAGTATTTAACCCAAACCCAATCAAGAATCCAGACAGGATTTCACTGGACAACATGATACAAATAAAGAACTTCTCCAAGGCGAATACAACTGATTCTAAACAGTGAAAATGCACAGGGTGCTGCTGGAAGACAGGAAATGTTCCAGAAATTGGAGTGGGTTTGTTGGACAACCAGAAAGTAATTACAAATAGACAGAAATCAAATGATTTATTAGACTATATCCCTGTTAGACACAATTCCCTACAACAGCATGCAGGGAAATCACTGGTCTTCCAATGCTGAGGGGAAATTAAAGACTAAATTTTGGGCAGAAGAACAAGCAATAAATTGATGGATATTCTGTAAAAGCAACAGTATTGTAAAAGTCTGTAAGACACGTAATTACTTCGAGTCAGGAACTCAGCATAATAAAGAACAGATATATCAGCATCACACTAATAGAAAGGACACACGGGAAACCAAGACAACGTGTTTCTGCTGAAAACTAATGAAGCTGTAAGAGTAGCACAGACATGTTATCTCTGTGATATAAAACACTTGATATGGAGTTACTAGAAAACACTAAAAGTATTTTGGAACAAGAAATAAATCACATCCATATATTATGTGTTGGTGATACTTGGTGTCAGCACCACAATCAAATGCAAAATCACAGGCAAGCCTGAGGAATAAAGAGAAACTATGAGAGATCACTCATATTTCATATTTTAAACCCCTTCTGATAGAATTTTGCTAAAAATCAGAATGCAACGTAGGCACTGGTGGATAATCTGCTTTACCTTGAGGCATGACAGTGGCAGGAATGTTCTTCAGCCACCTCTTTGGCAGCTGGGCCCTCCCAGGTCAGACACAGAACAGGCCAGATTGTTTAATCCCTTTGTGTGAAAAGCTTCAGTCCTGTCCCCTGGCCTGGCCGGACAACGCAAAGGACTGACAATTAAGAATTACAAACTAATTTCACTACCTACCCAGAAGACACAAAATCTTGTATTTGGAAAATGTTAATTAAAAACAACATTGCTTAGAAGTGAAAGGAAAATAATTTTTAAGAAAACACAAAACACTGCACTAAAGTAAACAGAGGGAAGGGGGAAATGGCACGGAGTAAATTTAAAGTAGTAAAAAAGGATATAAGGACAAATTAAAGCACCAGTGGTGAAAAGGAAGAAGATTTTTTCTGCTTTTAAGTGTACCAGTAAGATAATTAGCTTTAGTACAGTTAAATTATGAAAATGGGAATAGTGCATCTAGTAGAACAGAAAGCTCATAAGTTCTATATTTTTATCTGAGAAAAAACTAGATGGTGATTTCATAATTAACATGAGTAATGCAGTATAAAGATTTTGCCAAGCCAAATCTCTTCTATTGCTTTTTAAGCATGGGGGAGAAAGTAACAGTGCCACTGTGTTCCTGTTTCCCTGTGGCATTTCAATGCCTGACAGTGTTCTGATTGACAAATCTGCATCCAAAATAAGCACCTCGCATTAAATGGATGAAAAGCTCACAGACCATGAAATGCCAGCAGTAAATAGAAGTCATCACCATCAGCGAATGTGTGTTTCTAGAGGGCTCCAGCATGGCTTGAATCATTTGCTGGGGTTAGTCAACATTGATCAAAACCACATTTCCCCACATTTACAATTTATGTCACGAAAATGAGCACAATGTGGCTCCGGGAGCTCTGCAGTCCTGCAGCATGGCTGGCTCCCAGCTGGCTGGGCAGCTCTGCAAGACACCAGACCTGCTGGGCACGTGTAACCAGAGGCTTTCCATCCAAACACAACTCATATCTTATTGGAGTACAAATTTTAATCACTCTGGCTTTTATAGAACTTTCAAAAGACAAGGAGGAGATGAGCACAAACAGCAGTGCTTAACTGGTAAATAATGCTGATGCTAAATGATGTTAATGTTGATGTTCCATCCCATGGTAAAACAGTAGCAACTATTCCCAACATCCCAAGCACAGCCAGGTCAGCACAAGCTGAGAGTGTAAATGAAGCACCTGGAAGGTGAGGAGCTGCTTAAAGCCATGCCTAGGAATAGCAAGTAACTATAATGTGTTTGTCCCCTTCTCTCAGCACACAAAACGTTTTAAGTGAGAAAGAGCCTTTCCCATTGAAGTCTTGGGAATCTGTTGGCAAATTTTGACTGGCCTCTTCTCCCAGGAACAAGGAACAAGATAAGAGGAGATGGCCTCAAGTTGCACCAGGGGAGGTTTACATTGGATATTTTTCAAGAGGAATTTTCTTCACTGAAAGGGTTGTCAAGCACATCCTGCCCAGGTAAGTGATGGAGTCACCATCCCTGGCAGTGTTCAAAAACTGTCTGGATGTGGCACTTGAGGACGTGGTTTAAAGGTGAACACGGTGGTGGTGCTGGTTTGACAGACCTTAAAGGTCTTCTCCAACAACTCCCTGGTTCTACAATTCTAAATGCACCACTCCTGTAAGGAAGGATTCAATCAGCACTTCCCACATCTTCCAGAGCTCAGTTTTCTTCACTGTTCAGCATGGAGAAGAACAAGTGCTATGGAATACATCCATGACAATCCAGCTCCTCCATGGTTTAGCAAAATCCCCAGACTAATTCAGGGATTAAAACACCACAGATAAACACAACACTGCTTCGTTAGCACAAATTAAGGGTTAGACTCCTCAGGGACCTTCTGCAGCTGTTTGACAGCACAGACACCATCCCCACTCAGATTAAGGAAGGTAGTTTTGGTTTTAGAATGTGGAATAATAAGATCATTCCTAGAGTACAGATCTGCAAGTCACTGAGAAGCTAACAGCATTCTTGCTCTCAGAACAAAGTATTTTGCCTTAAAAAACTTTCTTATGGCAGCTTTTGCTCAAACTTCTGTCTACAATCACATAATTCAAGTACCAGAAAAGAACTCCTAGAAGTTTGCTTAATTAGATCCCATTTTTTAATACCAGTTCATTTTTGTTTCTAAATAAAACAAATAAAAGGCTAGGATAAAATTTGCACAAAGTTTATTTCTCTAAATGTTCAGAAGCAAAAGAGGCCTCCTTCATGTACTTATCTGGAAAGGAGTGTATTTACCAGAGATCTCATCTAACCACACAAACAGGGACCTGAACTTGTCACCAGACAGCTCTGAGGCCGATGGAAAAGTCAGTACAGTCCACATGCACTTGGAACTCGCCTCAGCCTACAGCAGATATCCAAACTATGTCAGAAACACCTGGAGGTGACCACCTACGTGTCCTGACTGCAAACATGACCTACCACAGTCAAACCTCGCTAGTTTAGTTCCATATGCAGGATGTGGGGAAACAAATCAACCCTGTGGTCAGCTGATAACAAAGCAGTCAACCGACCTTCCCACTGTAACACATAGTTTTGAATCACAGAATGTCCTGAGTTGGGAGGGGACCCATCAGGATCATCCCAGTCCAACTGCTGGCCCTGCACAGGAGAACTCCAAAAATCCCACCGTGTGCCTGAGAACGTTGTCCAAATGCTCCTTGAGCTGTGCCAGGCTCAGGGCTGTGACCACTGCCCTGGGGAGCCTGCTCAGTGCCCAACCACCCTCTGGGGGAAGCTTTGGTTTTAACAGTTAAGCTTTTGGGATTGTGCGTCCACATTCCTTTATTTTCAAGTCAAGGAGGTGACACCAGCTACAACCTTGTACTTGGTCCAAGCAGGAGACAAAGGAGTTTCCAGGACACCACTGGAAACAGTGTGAGCATTCTCATTCCACTTCCAATTCCAGCTGGCCACAGAGAGCCAAACCTGCAGCTGCCACACAACAGTGTCCGTGTGGACAGAGCTACCACCCGAAAGGCACCACAAAGAGTTAGGCACGGTCTCTTTCTTCTCTCAAAGTGGGAACAGAAACTGAAGTTAGAGGGAACATAGTAAAACCAGCTCTATCATGAAAAATGGTCACAGAGTAAAACATTAGTGTTAGTTTTAGAGACTAATAGTAATCGGAAAATAAATATAATTTTCACTCTTTGGTTATATACTGTGTTACCCCACTGTGAACTAGAACTCTTGCTCTGTGAAATGTTTGATGACATCCCACTGCAAACTCAAATCTCTGAGAACTATTTCAGTAACTTCTACCATTTTTACTTCCTGAATAGCAATTATCTTTCCTTCAAAAAAGAAATATTTTCTTCTGGTCTTCTATTATCAGTGCCCAGTGGCTGCTTTCTGTCTCTCTGACTCTCTCTAATGCCTCATGCCAGGCTTTAATCTAAGCAAGTTCCTGTTCTCTGGCCTGACTGGGTGATGTGCCTGGGCACACGGGCACAAAAAGGAACAGAGAATTAGAACAGTGAAGGTGCCAGCTTGAAAATGCAGCACCTGGAAAAGAAGAGCTATAAAAGGCATCAGTTCCAGCTGAGTTCCAAGCTCCATGAATGGAGACAACATCCAGCTCCTAGACCTTCAGCATCAAAGGGATCAGAAATCCAACTTAAATCTCAGCTGTAGTTACAAAATACTTTCTTCCAATTGTATCAGAAACTCTTGAATGACAGCTTTAAAAAAAACCCCAAACCTCTCTCTTTGTTAAACTAAAGGCCACAAAGTATTTTCTGCTCAAAGGCTCTATTTTTGCTTAAGAGCTTCTCAAAACAATGTGACATTTCGACGTTTTTCCATTTATTGTGATCAACGTGCAGAAGCTGAGAAAACTGCATCCTTCCAGTATCCTTTAAAATTTGACAGGTGCTGTGCAAAAGCTAAAGATTGTATTTTGGGGTCTTACCTCACAATAGGCAATTTGGTGAATGGAACAGGAGGTAACTTCAAACCATCTGGAAGAGTGATGACTTCCATTGTACCAGGGCATTTTGCTGTGTAGCTTTCCAAGCTCTGCGTTACATCTTTCTTTTCTAGAAAATAAAATTAAAAAAAAAACAAACAATTTCAAACTCACATGTGTCAAAGATTTAAGTTACGACCTGAAGTTTTATTTGGGATTTTTTTTGGTGGTTATCCAAAATTACTCCAAGGGTACACCAATTTTTGCATACAGCAGTTGGAGTTATGTTCCAGAAGCTTCAACAGATGGATCAAATATAATTAAGTGACCTGTAAGAAAAAGAGTTTTCTAGATTTCTCAGAATTTGTCAAATGCCAGACTATACCTACCTTTTTTTTTTCAGGGTTTGGGTTTTTTTTTTCACAATACAAGTTTCTACAATTTATCTGGTAAATCTACATATCCAACACAATTGGCCTCATGCATGTTAAGGTTATTAATAACAGAATTGTATGGGAACAAGCCCTGCTCTGAAACTTTAGACAAAATAATATCAAAGACAAGGAAGAGAAACAAATTACTTTTGATGTTACCTTGTGTGAAAACAACCTAATTCTCAAAAAAAATTGTACTGCATCATGCTACTAAATCATAACAACTGATAGAAAAATTTTCTTTGGTTTTGCTTAGAAATACAAGAATAACCCAAATAATATATGATCATTTGAATATCTTCAATAATGTTTATTTTCAATAAGTGTTTATTAATTTTATCCAACAATTGTTCTCAACATGTACAATTTTGTCTCCAGAAGAAAAAATGTCTTTTAGGAAATATACAACCTCAACACAAAATTGCATTTGATCTTTAAGGGCCCTTCCAACCCAAACCACTCTGTGATTCCCCTGATGAAATTCTCTGATGAAATGGGAGCCTGCAAACAGAAATAAGCCTGGGAGTGTGTTTAGAGGGAATGAGACAGCTGAAAACTCTCAGACCTGTATTAAAGCACAATGAACATTCACAGAATCAGTGATTTAGGTTGGAAGGGACCTTGAAGACCCTCTAGTTCCAACCGCCTGCCCCTTCCACTACACCAGATTGCTCCATGTATGTGCCAGCAATAAAACTAACTACTTGACAACTAAATTGTTTCTAAAAAATACTTCAAAGACCAAAATGCTCAATGATAACACAGAACAGAAAAGGGGAGTGAGACAGCAACTGCTGCTTTCCAAAACAAGTGCTTCGATGGGTGTGGTGGGTTATGCAGCAGGTTTGGCAGCGAGGGATGCTCTAGGTGTGGCCTTTGGGACAAGAGACCACAAATAGCACCATGAGAGAAACTTCCAGCCAGACCCAAAAAGGAGCTGCTGCTGCCCCAAGCCCATCAGTTTTGCTGGTGGCATGTCCCTGGTAATGTATTTAAGAAGGTAAAAAATGCTGCATGGCAGCTGTGAGAGGGAGGAGTGATAAAAACCTGAAACAGCCTGTAAACCAGGCCAAAAGCACCAAAAGCTGCCCAAAGCACCATCCTGGGCCTCGAAAGGCACAAACACCCAGCAATGTTTGTGCTGCCCAATCCATCCAGCTCAGTCTCTGAGCTCTCTTTGAAAGCACAGGAGCTGTAACCCCCTGCACTGCAGAATGAATGGCACACAGCCCACACGCTGCCTCGCTTGTGTCACTGACCTCTCTCTCCAGCCACTCCCCATATTTTAATTTCCTACAGGACATATTCCCCAAAACACATTATTAGACATCCACATGCACTCAGAGCAGGATTTGTAGTGGTTCAAGAGTGAGTATTTTCATCAAAATTTCAGATTCTTTGCCATGTCACATGAGCAAGGGCACCCTGTGCAAGCAGAATCCACCAAGGAAATTTCACAGCTACTAAAAAGGATGAAGAAAATGCTAGAGCATGAGCTTAATTGTGCTTGAAACTGGATACTCTGTCATTCTGGAGAACTGGCCTTCACCTCCCATTGTGAAACACTGTTAGTGATCTCACAGAAAGCAGGCTGCCCCTTGCAGAAAGCATTTGTTTTATAGAGTTTTGAGTGGTCCTGGTTTTCCATGGCAGTAGTTCAGCGAGCTTTCCACAAAGATGAGGCCAAACAATGCCATTTCTCCATGTTGATGTGGTAGGAAATAGTTTCAAACACGCTGCTGCCAGGCCAGCAGATATATTTCTTTCCTTTAGCATCTCAGCTGAGATGCTGAAGGAATGTACATGAGCAGGACATATCAGCAAGTGTTAACGATGCAAAAGAGCAGGAGCTGCCCAATCCTGGCCAAGAACTCCTCAGGATCCTTCCCGACCCAGAGTTTGGAGGATTTCTGTGGCTGGAACAGTTATCACAGACACTTATCTTTCTCTTTGCAAAGAAGAGACAGAAAACAGCTGCTTTTGGAGCTCCGTAACCATCCTGGTGCCTTCATGTTTGTAGAGGGCAGCAGGAAAGCAATCACCACTTGATCCTGTGACCTGGGAATTCACCTCAGCAGCTTTAAAAGCCTGTCCCGCAGCTGGGAACGCCACTGGACACTCTTGTGCAGGAATTAGAGACTCGTTTATTGAGTGAGAAGTGGTGGGTTATCTTTTCATCTGCAATAACTACTTTCATGATTTTTTTTCTCTCTTCAGTTTCTCTCCACACTCCCTGAAAGATGAGGATCACAGAATGGCTGTAAACCAAATAAAGCTGAACAAAGCCACAGTCAGGAGTGGCACTGGAGCACAGACTGCAGTCTGTTCACTGTAACCTCACAGCACAGTTTCCCCATTTCATACCAATTTGGTTTTGACTCCTTCCGACAACAGAAAATTCTGCAAGTCCACCCATATTCCTGGAATTTCATTGCTCAACTGCTTCCCATCAACACAAGCAGCACTGGCTTTGTCTCAAAGCTGATTCAAATCTCCTCCTAACAGGGCAACACAAGAATCTGAAAGCTTCAGGTGCACAGTTAGAAACCATTTGTGACTGAAACACGAAAAAGCAAAGCGTTTCTGCTCATTTCACAGTCAGATGGAGCAATATTTCACCATAATGGAGACATTGAAAAATCAGGCCAGGAGAGGACAGAAGGTCAGTTATAGACCAACATTTTTAGGCCCTTCAGTTTGTGTGCTTGAACAGTATCACACAAACAGCATTTCATGCCTTGGCAGATAACACAGAAAATTAGAAGAACACAATTGCTATAACTGGATATTTCAGCTTTTCAATATTTGAAGAAATTGTACACATCTGTACTCAGGCTCAGCCACTACCCATTGAAAACTAAGGCTAATAGTAAAAATGCAGCATTTGTTCTCCGGCAAACAATTGGTTGATGTTATTTTGATCAAGTCACTGTGTCCCTTGCAGAACAACCCACAGCCAGGTGGGACAGGAAAGAAGAAAGGGATCATTTTATGTCTGAGCTGCCGATCACACTGAAAGACAAACAACTTCATTTCCTTATGTGACTTGCTAAAATATTGAAAAAGGAAGTCAGAAAACAAATAGCTCAAACAAAGCCTTCTACTTCAGTTTCCCCTGGTGATAAGCCCAGAATGAACATTTTCACAAAAAAACCTATACCTAGGGGTTTTTGTGATGGCTGAACTTTTCCTTTCTCCTTGAAAACAGAAAATAATGGTCAAAAAGGAGAAGTCCCAGGAGAGCCAGACCTGGACCCAACTCCCTCAGGACATGGACCCAAACACCTCCTTAATAAATTACTGGTAACATATAAAAAGACAGAAAAGTCAGTCTGACAAGAAAAAAAAAAAACACACAAGAGAAAGAGTAATTTCTGCCTTGCAGAAACATAGATATGGCCTTCCAGTACCCGAAGGGAGCCAACAAGAGAGCTGGAGAGGGACCTCTGACAAGAGCATGTAGTGATAGGACAAGGGGGAATGGCTTCAAACCGAGACTAGGTTTGGATTACACTTGAGAAAGAAATCTTTGGCTGTGAGGGTGGGGAGCTACTAGAACAGGCTGGGCAGAGAAGCTGTGGCTGCCCCATCCCTGGAAGTGTCCAAGGCTGGGTTGGACAGGGCTTGGAGCAACCTGGGCTAGTGGAAGGTGTCCCTGCCCATGGCCGGGGCTGGAAGGAGAAGATCTTGAAGGTCCCTTCCAACTGAAACCGCTCTGTGATATTTCCTTCACACACACACAAAAACCCCTGAAATTTGCTTGGTGAGCCTTGTTACAACCAGAGAAGAAAAAAAATGCCATATGTGCTTCCAGGGAATCTCCAGCCTCACCTTGCCATCAAGACACAGTGTCTTCTTTAAACTAAAACTACCACAAAACCTGTGAAGACCCTCAAAAAAGCTGGAGTAGAAATTGAGGAAGAGGCAGCAACACCTGCTCTCCCACCCCGTTAACTCGGAGAGGTGTTGGGAGACACCACTGCCTGCAGTTTTAGGAAACAACCAGCACCTCCAGCACTTTCCTGAAAAATCCATGGAGCAAGTAAACAGGACTGCAAAGTGCTCAGAGATCCGATCCTTGAACGAGCTGCCTTGAGAGCAAGGCAAGGAATCCTGGGCTATCTACTGCAATAAAGGGGGGGTGTTCTCCAAGACTCCAAAGCTACTGTCACATGGAAAAAAATAAAGGCACTGGCAGAGAATGAATCCCAGCTCTTTAAGAAATCAAGCAAAATAAATCTCTACATAAATACAGTAGAATATAACAAAATCCACTGTTTCATACAGAAAAGAGCAGAAACAACAAGAAAATAGTTAACCTGTGCTACCCAGAGAGCCAGACCCGCTGTCGTGAACAGACCATCCTGAACTATATCAAAAAAGTGACTCCATCCACACAAAGGCTTCAGTTATTTGCTGTGCAACAGCTCAGCTTTGAAAAGTAAGTTATCATTTTACTACCAACCCTGCAGCAAGAGGATATATTTTAAACACAAATTAAAATAGCTGTCTGTTAGAAGCAGAACATTTGCTGCTCCTAAGGTGACTGGCACAGAGAGAAAGGATAGGAAGAGACTGACTAAAGACACCACGAACTTCTATTACAAGATTTTTAATAATTATACAAAATGTGTACACATGAAGTCCCAGCCAGTTTGCACAAAAACATTTTTAGGTAAAATCTCATGAAAAATTGACACAGCTGAAACCAGAGTTCAGAGAAAGAGACCATTAAAATTTCAGTATCTAGCTCTCTACCATTTCTGGGAACTTCAGATGTTTGTACATTTTCAATACTAAGAAATAAATATTTTGTACATAAACCACTGAACAACATCAATCATTTTCTCATGTTAAGAAATACCAGAAGATCTACCTTTACAAACAGAGTGGAGCAAATAAGGCACAGATAACTTCTGCAGCAATAAAAACGTCAAGGGCTGTTGCCAAGCTGCTGGTGAGCAAGGTAGGTTTTGCAAAAACTCACAAACCCAAGGGCCTAACTGATAAACCAAACTGATTCTGTATTTTGGGTGGAAGAAGCAGAGACAGAAGATGGCAAGAGCAATGTTTTCCCCAAGGTACAGCTGTGCAAAGTCCCAGGAATTTGGCCAGAGATTTATCATGATTCAAAGGGTCAAGGCCTCCACAAGTGATACAAAGAGACCTTTGCTTGAGAAAAGGACAGTTTAATTGTTTAAAAAACTAGAAAACTGCCTGAAAAGTTAAAATGAAAATATGTCAGCTTTCTGACCTAACATACAGTTGAGTTTTCACACCCTTCAGGAAAAGCATCTCTTCAGTATCACTCCTGCCTCGCTCATCTCTTCTTAGCACATCCAGCCACGCTCAAGGGAGATCGCATGGGGAGGTCACCAAAGCACAGGGATGAGCTCTTTAAACATGGATATTTCTTTTCCGTATAAAGTGCCACTTTCAACAGCAGCCTTGAGTCCAGTGCCTCCCTTTGGATTTGGGCTAAGGAGAGCAGTATTTGAATTTTAGAAATACAGCATCTTCTAAAATAGCTCCCTCTGGTACAAAAGGATTAGCTCTGAAAAACACAGCACAAGTTCTTCACGTCTTCATATTACCAATTAAAGTGCATCTTCCCCAAAGGCATCTTTCCTATTCTAAAATAAAAACTTTCCCATGTGTCTTCATCTGCACACTTGTATCTTTTCCCTCAATTAACCCAGTCAGGTTTCTTTCAGATCAGAGGCATTGATCTGCAGACAGGAATTTTGAGCTAAAGCTCAGAAACCTCATTTTGCTCACGAGTGACTTTAAACAAATTAATAGTTAATTCTGTCACAGAAATGCAGTATTTTACTGTAAGGAGTGACTGCTGGTTTGCCCACAATCTTGGGTATGGTACTGGCGGGAGGTTTTGTCTGTACCTCAACACACAAGTCCAAGCACAGGTAAATCACATGTGAAAGACTTCCAGGTTTGTCTGTAATGCTAAATATTTGATTCACAGTACATGATTTTTTCTTTCAAATAGCATATGACTTTAAAAAAAAAGCTGGTTTTCATATTTTGCACTATGCAAATTTTAAATTAATTTAAAATTTTTATCCTCATTGCTAGTTTAGTCCTTTTGATTTATTTATTCCACTTCAAAAAAGAAAATCACACCCTGAAAACCATGTATTTCTGGAAAATAAATTACACAGTTTGAACAAGGTTATTTAATAAGTCAGCTTGTGTCTAGAAAACACAAATTCCAGAGAGAGCTTTTAAAAGATGGGGTTTAAAAAGAAGCAAGAAAATAGTGTTGCAGAAAACCAAGTTTTGGGAGCAAGAACACAAAACTGTGCCAAAGTTTGATAGCACAAAACTGAAGAAAACACAGAGCTAGATGAAAAGCAGCAGAAGTCATGGTACCATGATGAATAAGAGGAGTGAAATGACTTCTAAGGAGCTTCCTCCTACTTCATGCACAATCTCCAAAGTCTTTCATTACAATGTGTCAGAAAGCATTTATATTCAAGCTTTTTTAATATATTCCATCTTCCACCACACTGTGCCACTGCTATACATCAAACACATGAGGTGACAGGTCTGTTCAATTACATTTTTATATATATATACACACACATACACTTTTCTATATATATGTACACAGATAAGATATGGCACTATGCTGAAGCTGTAAAATATTTCAAATTAATGCCTAAGAACCTACCAACCTGCTATAAATACTCCCTGGAAATTACATTGAAGATTTCAGTCTCCATCCTGAAATCAGTTAATTTGAATTTTACAAGAACCAACCACAGTAGCTCCTTTTTTGAAAGGTTTATTGGTTGGGCAAAATCAACTTGCAGGTACTTTGTCAACTAAAATCCAACGCAGAGCATTAAAACCAGTTCATTAGTGTCAGTCAAGTAAATCTCACTTCAACTCAGAAGTTTACATCAAGTTTTTATTTGCATATATCCTCTGTTCAGTCTGATTAAAGCCTCATTCTTTTCAGCCCTTGAAATAATGAATACCTAATACCTCCCAACTGCTTGGACACGAGGCTGGGGTAGAGCTCATTTCCTTCTGTGGTTTGGAATTGTGCTGAAAGCAGTGTTGACAATACAGAGATGTTTTTGTTATTGCTGAGCACGACTAATCAACTCTTCCCCCAACACCCTAATCTCACTCACTTCTTGTTTCTTTCCATCTCTTCTAATCACTAATTAAACAATGTACCAAAAGGTAATGTTTGGTTTGGGTTTTCTTTATAATTCAGGAACATTCTATTAACTAAATCACACTCATTTAAATGCTCCATCACTCCCTGGAAACAAGTCATGCTTCAAAGATGTTCCAGCTCCTTCCCATCAGATCACAATTATTACAAATAAACACCTATTTACTGGAGTTTCTTACAATGTACCCAGTAGAGGGGCCAAGTTTACTGAACTCCAGAAGGATTCAGATGACGGAATTTGGTTCAGCCCACTTCAGGAGAAGTGCTGATGACCAGGATCAGACATCTGGTCAGTACTGAGACAGACAAATATGTGTAAAGGGAGTGCTGGGTCTTGTCAAGAGAATCCCTGGGATGGCCGGGATCATTAGGATAACTAGGATAAAAACACCTCAGGTAGAAGAATTTCCATCCCTTTCTGAACTCTTAAAAATATGCAGGGATGCATTTGCCATTTTTAATTTTGAAATGAGAATGAAAACAATTTAAGGAATCCATTAACTGCCACTGTTTGCAGCTTAGCTATTTAAAATTAAAATTCTTTTAGCATCTTTGAACCTTATCTGTTACCTGAAATTTATTACTACTCATTTTACTGTTCAGATCACTTCCCCACCATAAACCATTTCTAATTACACTGTGAAATAATTCCATGGATTTATCCTCTGTAGGGGCAGGACCAGCCTTGGAATTTTCCTTCCTTAAAATGAAAACCTTGATACAAATTCTCTGATAACACAATGTCTCTTTGCAGCCCTCAATTACCTTTCCATCCTGGCAGGCTTCCTGCCTCTGGTGAAGTTACTTGGTTAGTTAGTTAGTTATCATGAGTTCAGCAAGTTACACCTCAAAATCTACTCTGAGCTTATGTGTGTATTTTTAACACTTAGAGTCGTGTTTCCTCTAACCTAAATATGAAGAACAGGAGAAAAAAAGAGGAGCAGCACTCTGGGAATAGGCAGGAGAAATGGCAAAAGGAGGGGAGAAGTGGTGAGTGACCAGCTCCAACTGGAATGATGGGCTGAACTCCTCAGGAACTCGTGGTACAGCATCTAAACTGGGGAAAGTTGTTGAGTCACATCAAGACACAAACAACAGACCAGGACATGGCCAGGTGAACAGAGTCACAAGCTGCTCCAGCAGTCCCTCAAAACAAGAGGTGATTTTAAACCATTCCAGAGGAGCAGCAGTTATTTATGGGCTCACAGGCTATTCTTATCCCCTTCCCCAAGGAAATACCATTAAGTCAAATACCTGGGGGGAAGTAAAGCTCACCAAGTGCCTGTGCAGCTTCAATCCATTTTCCCAGGTTTGGATGGAAATTCAAGACCACGTTTCAAGCAAACATCCTCAGAAAGTGAACCTGGTCCTTACACTTGAGGGCATTTCCACCTTCACTTCTGGTGCAGCTGTCAATTTTCATGAGCACAGTTTAACATTCCTCCTTGTTTCCCGTATTTCCTGATTTGACCACAGCAATTTGAATTGAAAGAACACCAAGTGGATGCACGTGCAATCTGTTCTATAAATAAAACCATCTCAAACACCACACAGTTTCCTCTTCCAAAGGTGTGTGTTAGGAGTTGTAAGACACCACGTCTGACATCACCAAACGGGGCTCACCATCATTTCTGAAGACAAACAAGGTTTGGGGTTCTGTTCTTAGCTCAAGCTCACCACTTCTTTGCAAAAGGCACAACCTCCCCGTGGCAGCTGACAGGTCAGCCAGGACCTGAGCACAGCAGACTGGGAAGGAGCATGGAAAGGTTCTGGAAGTGCTCTCACATCTCTCATGTAAAGTCCCTCAGCCACCAACAACTCCAAGTTGTCAAGGCACCATGGGGGTGCCCAGCCAACACTGACATGTCCATCCCAACTCATCCACAGGACGAGGGGAACTGGAACAGCAATCAGCAGAAATTTCGGCTGAAAAGGCCAAAGGCAAAGATCAACACAGAAAGATTCTGGTGGCTCTGTTTCTAAAGAGTGTTCCTGCTGATCCAAGGAATTTGATTCAGCAGAACAGATGTTTGGAGATACCAAAGGCCTTGCTGATGGTGTAATGGTACCTCTGCTGACAATCCAGGTGGCTGGAGAAGCAGCTAAAGGGTCCCAAGAGAGCTCAGTCAGTCATGCTGGCTGCATCCAAAATTGATAACCATGATGGAGAGAAGAAAAAATACAGAACATTTGTCTTGTCACCTTTGCCTGCAGGATAAACAGGTAGAACTGGTGTCCAAAGGTCAATGTGCACCTTCATTTTGGCCCTCACAATCCCAAACCCCGGGCAAACTGCTTAGGGAACCAAACTCTGTCCTAAAGCCTGGTTACAGAGGGCGCAGCTGGAGCTTAAGTAACATTCCATGGTTTAAGAATCCACCACACAGAGGAAGGACAGGAAGGCACACTAGGATATTCCAGCAAGTTCAGTTCTCACCATCACCTACTGTCAACTCAGGAATAAAGACATCCAGAACACCAGCAGGTGAAAAATTACTTGTGCATGTTCAATGCAGAATCATCACAGAGTCAGTATTTAGGTACTTAAGTACACACCAGAAGAGCAGTGAGATCTCTGATGTGAAGGCTGTCACCTAACTGGAAGGCTGGAAAGAGCTCAAGCACAACAATGATCACAAGAAATTGGCAGAGCTACACTGAGAAGCACTGGAAAGTGCACATTATTTCCCAAATAATACAATTGCTAAACTCAGAGGATCTTTAACAAACTGAACTAGTTCACCAAATAAAGGAGCCAACTCAGAGTCTCTGCACACAACACAAGCCATGGTCCTTTTAAGCAGGGGGAATATTATCAGGAAAGACCCACAGTAAAACAGTGGAGTTTTCCCTGAGTATCTGACCTTACCCAACTCAAATTCACTGAACTGCACACACAGTCCTGTTTCAAAAAGCATTACACAAAAGCCAGATTTAATACCAAGCAACTTTGCAACAGCACATTTTAATTCTTATTTAAAGAAAGTGATTCTCAAGGGCTTGTTAACACTAGAACATAATGGCTTGACATTAGAGGTTTAATGTAGAATTCGGTGCCTCTTTTTGCTGAGCAGAAGACTGCATTTTACATACTTATGTAACTAAATAGCTTAATTTTAAACCAGATTCTTGGCTTCCATATTGTTAAACTAGTGACTGACATCTCTCATTTACTTGATGATGCTTTGATTTAGATTTGTCAGGATGCTTTTTTGCAGATTCAAATAAATTCAAGTAAACACAGACAAAAGTTGTATTTTAAAGGAAGTGTCATTCAATTAAGACATTAAATTTTATTTTAAACACAAAGTAGTTTTAACTATTCACTTGTGTCCCGTGAATGGAAGCAAGATCTTCTAATTAATAGATTTAGATTTCATTGTAACAACTAAATCTCATCTGATTGAAAAAGAAATTTTTTTCTGTTTTCTGAAGTGCCAGTATCCCAACTTCAACTGAACTAGTGAATGCACAGAATTAGATAAAAAACCAGAAAAAACTCCTTTTCTGAGTCTAGAAGCAGCTAATCCTGAGAGAAACAGGGTTAGAAGATCAAGTCCCAGGGCCAGATGTTTAGCTGGTAACTTCCTCTCAGCCTACATGTTTTCACTTCTATTTTTCCTATTATTAAAAATGATCTGCAAACCACCCAAACTTTAAACACAAGCATAGGATTTAGCATATTATCCATAACAAGCATTAAAATTATGAAGTTTATTTAAAAAAGAACACATTCAAGTAAAAGCTTAGTTTTCAAAAGAGTGAGTTTTTCCCCCACCTACTAATTGGTAACTTGGCAACTTTCTTTGCAGCACAGAAAAACAGTAAAATCCTACCATTCTTGAGCTCCAAAGCCACTGTATTATTTCTGTTTCCCAATTAAACCCTCAGTTGGTTAAGAAAACCTGGGTGCCTCATTCATGTGATTATCAGAGAAGAATAGCAACTACAAAACCTTTTTAACAGTTAAAGGAAACAGTTCCCAGCAAGTAACAAAATCCTAAACATTCAATCATCTTGCTTTTGTCCTTTACTACAATTCAAGATTGAAGGGAGTTTGTTGCTTCATTTTTTCCTGACATTCTGGTATTTTTAGAAGAACTATAAATTTAAAACAATTTTCTGTGTTAAGTGGACCTTTGCACAACATCAGGTTGGACTTGATGATCTTGGAGGTCTTTTGGAACCTTAATGATTCCATGATCACACAATACCAATCTCAGAAGAATTACAAACAAATTACAGGCCAGAAATAGATTTCTGGCACTGTCATCCCCTCTTTTGCTCCTCTGGAACTCCACTAACCGTGCCTGAGCAACAGGCTATCAATAAAAGACATCAAACTCCACAGCAAGTTCTATTTTGGATGTACTGAGGGGAGAAGGACAAAAAATATTCAACTACTTCTCAGACACATGGGAGAACATTTAGTTCGATTCCTCAAAGACACAAAACATCCCAGTTATCTCAGGTCTTACGGAACTGGGAGCTTTACTCTGACAATGTCTGGAGGCAAGAAACACACAAGCTGCTTCTCTTAAAGATTTCAAACCTTTTTAGGATTAGGGATCAGCAATAAACATGGACATGCAGAGTGGAATTGCTTAAAACCTTTTCTCCAGCCAAACTCTCCACACCTGTATCAACAAAGCTTCCGTAGAAGTCCTGGAAAATCCAAGGACCTTCTGACAGTAAATAAGATCTACGGACAGAAAGATCATTTATTCCACTTCACCAGTTCTTCTCCTTCCTCCACTACTGATTTGAGCCAGGAAGGAGAGGGAAAGAGCAAAGTTCTCTGCTGCAGGAGTCACCAAGGAGAGACATTTGGTCATAACTGAAGGGGAAAAGAAAAAACCCTACACTTTTTCACTCCCATCCTCTTTATGTAAACAAGGGGATAACTGGAAAAAAAAGCAGTTTTTACCCAGCTTACTGAAAAGCAAAAACAATGTTAAAAACCTTTCAGCACTCATTAAGCTCACCAGTCTCATTAGGCTGGGTAATGAACAAGTCAGTCTGAAATATTTTCCCTAAGAAACATAACACAAACACAACAGTTGTCACTTGGGGCTTTTCCAGGTGATCCTCCAAATGCTGCATGGCCCTTTCCCCACAGAAGGGTCTTCACACACATCGTTCTTGTTTCTGAAAAATCATCCACAGGCACACTCATTCCACTGGCAAATTTATCAAGTCCCATTTAAATTTATTGCTGCATTAAAAACCAAAAAATTGAAAGAAACCACAAAACTAAGAGAAA
The DNA here is from genome assembly GCA_035047845.1 of Dendrocincla fuliginosa. Taxonomy (NCBI): domain Eukaryota; kingdom Metazoa; phylum Chordata; class Aves; order Passeriformes; family Dendrocolaptidae; genus Dendrocincla; species Dendrocincla fuliginosa. The sequence continues at coordinate 147,319,614 of JAWWMO010000083.1, forward strand.
CTTAATCCTGCTGCCCTAGTTAAACATTTTAACTCAAGCCCATCACATTCAGCTTCTACAAGTTAGAAACACAGAATGGTTTGGGCTGACCTTAAAGATCATCTCGATGGATTCCCACCACTAACAAATCTCAGGCACACCCAGAATTCCCAGCTCTGTTACTGCTCAAACTACATGCATTTCAAAACAGACTCGCCCTGTTGGACTGTAGGACAGAACAAAGTGCAGATACCCCCTTCCTTTGGAAGCCCTACCTTGGTCAGAAAGGAAGTCCAGCATGGTCTGGAGGAGGAAGGAGAGGTGGCGGACGCAGAGGGCGGGATTGCCCATCCTCCTGGAGGCGTAGACCAGCTCGTGGAGCAGGCGCATCTGCACTGCAGCCCAGCCCCGGTGGGTGCCTGCAGGGCAAACAGGGGGTGAGCACTTCTCAGAGCCAACGAGAAATAACAGGGGTTTTGGTTTTCTTTCTAGAGTAAGCAGGAATTTCATGTCACTCCTAACAACCACCCAATGGAACTGGGAATTACAAAATGCAAGTCTCGTACTCAAAACAAAAATTAGGATCTTCTGAGTTTGATTGAAGATCTAAACATTAAAACAATTTTTGCTTTATATGCTTATCTATAAACTAATAAATGTATCATTAAAATTCAGAAAATTAAGTTAACACTTCCCATTGAAGGAAAAACAAAATTATACTTAAAACCTTTGAAGTTTTGTGTTTTTTTTTTAATTTTCTGGACAACAAATTCACTGCATACACAAACTTAATTTTTATAGAAATCACAACATCACAGAATGGTTTGGGTTGGAACGGGCCTTCAAGATCATTTTGTTCCAACTTCCTCCCATGGGCAGGAACATCTTCCACTATCCCACGTTGCTCAAAACCCCATCCAGCCTGGCCTTGGACACTCCCAGGGATGGGGCAGCCACAGCTTCTCTGGGCAACCTGTGCCAGGGCATCACCACCCTCACAGGGAAGAATTTCTTCTTAATACCCAATCTAAACCTCCTCTCTGCCACTTTGATCCCATTCCCCCTTGTCCTATCACATATATACCACATATCCTTGTGCGAAAAAAGAAAAAATGAATTCCTAACTCTCTTTAAAGATCAAGAAATATTTTCTCTAAATGCTTTCCTGGCCAACAAAAGTCAGTAAAAAGCAATAAAACTTTAGAAAAAAGACTGAAAATCCTGATTTTCAGTCTTTAAAACCAAAGTTTTATGCTATGAATTATTTCATATTTGCAAAATATCTGTGGTAACAACAAATAGATGGCCACAGTGTCTTTCTTTCTTCAAAACAGTAATATGCAGCACTCTTCTTACTTAGTAGTAAGCAAGAGCAATAATTCTTAAATAACACATATTCCAAGATATGCAATATTTCATAAACTTCTCATCAGCCTTCCTTCTAATATCACCCTTCATCATTTGGCAAACTGCTGCAGGAATATTTACTGCAGCCAAACCTGGACAGTTTATATTTTGCACACAAAAGCCTCGTTATTTTTCATGTGTGAAACATCCTTTCTATCAAGCAGCTCTTAAAGTTTACAGAGATCTTTCCACGTGCCTCTGAAAGAGCTATTTTCGGGGTAAAAAACAAAGCACTTCAGCACAACGTAAAGGTGAGGTAAAAATGAAAGATAAACACCAATCATGTCACATTTTCGTTTTTTTTTTAGTGGTACCTTCTTGCAGAACCTTCACAGCCTCTTCGCCCAACACGGCCCCACCTCAGGCCACAGGAGACTTTTCCAACCCATCCCTTCTTCCTACACTCTTGGTGTTTTTCCATCTAGTTCACTTGGCATTTTCTACCTCCTCTCACATATCATTTCTTTTTTGTGGCCCACCCTAACCATTCCCAAATAGAGCTCAGTGCTCTGCCTGCTGCTCCTCTCCTGCAGCTGCAGCCTTTGGGGAATGGTCCCCAAACTGCTGCCATACAACACAATGCCGGGTTTTGAGCTACCCAAAAGGAGCAGCCCTGCCCACAAGGACTTCCCAAGCTGCATATTAGGTGTCTCTGATCTAATTTGTGGGAAAATGGCACATATTTGACCCTACACATACAGATATAATTCCATTATATGTGTGCATCAGTGTCTATATACAAGGATATGTAAAAGAATCTTTGTTCTTTCATTATAAGATCAAACAGCAACAAATATCAAAGGAAATACAATTTCTGATACAAAACTTGAGGCTACTTTAATTGAAAAAAATATTCCAAACCAAAATAAGACCTTTTTTTCTTTTTACTGAGAAGTGCATAATCAAAACAAAGACATTTCTGAAAAACAACAGAAATTAAGTTTTCATAAATAAAACACAATTACTTGCTGCAAGCAGAGGAACAAGGCAACACGTTGAGCAGTGCCTTGCAGAAATCTGAAATTATTACAAAATCACAGAATATGCCGTGTTGGGAGGGACCCACAAGGACCACCAAGTCCAACTCTTGGCCCTGCACAGGACAACCCCAAGAGTACTGACACAACCCTAGGAAACAGTGCAGGCACAGTGTCAAACCACTGCCCTGTGTGCTGTGCTAGTTCCAGACTAGTCTTCTGGTGCAGTACGAAATCTCTCAAGGAACTTAGAGAAAGGCAGCAATGCCCCGTTTGCCAGAGACACGTACCTTTGCTGAAATCCTGGGGATCCAGGGACAGGCTGTACCCAGGGAGGGTCTCCAGCAGGAGCTTGTAGCAGGCCCTCCAGCCGGGCTCGGGGATGCTGGGGGCCGCGCACTGCATGGCCGCGATGCGCTTGAAGAAGGCGGATTTGCGGTGGAAGCCGATGCGCTCGTACAGCTCCGAGAGGATGCTGTAACGCTGGATCTTCTCCTCCTCTGAGAGCTGCCATTGCCAGCGAAGGGAGAGAAGGATTTGGGTTTAATCTGAATTTTAAAGCGGGTGTGAGTTTAGGGAAGATAGCAGGAGGTGGGGGGGAATGTAGTAGACATCTCCAGCACCGCAGAAGGCCGGGGATTTTGCACATGACAGCTTCTACTGCCAGGGAAACTTAGGCTTGGTTCAAAGCAAAGATGGGATTCTGCAGCAACTTTATTTGTCAGTGGTACTAACAAGTAAACAGCCAAAACAGTCAGTAATAGCTAAACAGCTCCACATTGTATGGAAGATATTTAACAAGATCTTCATGTGCATAAAAAGAACGCAACAATATACCACTTCCAAAATTTATTGGTTTACTAAGCTAAAGATTCTCATCCCTTAAGATTAAATCTAATCTTGAAATCTCAGGCTATGAAAGCAAGAAACTGCTGTCTCGATTTTTATGTCTCCAATCTTGTAAAGCACAAAACTTTCATTCCATGATACTGTGCTGAGATTTACACATGGTGAGACTGAATCACAGAGTGGTGTAGATTGGAAGGGATCTCAAAGACCATCCAGATCCAACTCCCCTTCCACTAGAGCTTGGCACTCCATCCAACCTGGTCTTGGACACTTCCAGGGATGGAGCATCCACAGCTCCTCTGGGCAAGCTGTGCCAGGGCCTCATCACTGCCCTGCATGGAGTAAGGTTCAAAGGATATTAATGTGCTCAGTGTGAGCTTTCCCAACAATGTGAAAAACAATGTTAAAGTAGCAAAACATCCTAACAAGATCCAGACAGGCTGCTCTGCTGAGTCAAGCACTGGAACAGCTGCCCAGCTCTGGAGGGATTTAAGAGACCTGCAGATGTGGCACTTGGGGACATGGTTTAGTGCTGGGCTTTGCAGTGCTGGGTTAATGGTTGGACCTGATGATCCTACAGGTCTATTCCAACCCAAAGGATTCTATGAAATGTATGGAGACTGGCAAATAGTGAGGTGGAATTTAGTTAAAGCCTTCTTAGGCTTAAAGATGAAACAAACTTGATAAGGAACTACCACCACGTGCTTCTTTGGCTTATCAATATATTGACACAAGTCCCAGGTAACCACTCTTTCCCCCCTTTGGGCTGAATGAGGACCTTGCTTTGGAATCAGACAGACAAAAAGAAAGTCTGGATGATACCAAGCACTTCCAGCTCCACATCCCAGCAACCAGCAATGCGGGCCAATGCTGACACCTAGTGCACAGGATCTGGCAGGCACAACCAAAGGCTATAAAACATACTCTAATTCACTCTAAAGCTCCTAACACGTTTTGCAAAGGCGTTTCAAATGACAAACTTCATCCAAAAATAGCACTAAAGGACACAAACTGCGTTTCTGCAACTCATTCTTCAAAACTGAAAGTCTCAATCAGTGCATTTAACTTCAGAAACTAAAGTCTTGGAGAGTCAAAGGAAGATGCTAACCACACTGGTTAGCTTTTATAGAAATAATTAGGTCTTAATTGAAGCTTTAAAACATCTTTTAGGCCCTTAAATCTTGATATAACTACAAAAATAATTTGTTTTTAAAATTCTCTTCTCATTTTGGACAGAGAGATATGAGAGACCCCAAAGAGCTTTCAGAGGGTACCATGGCCTTATCTGACAGCTCAGATCTTCCTATTTCAGCAAATCCTTAGGAAAATTTAGGATCATCTTTGAAGCTGAAGTTATTGAGTTCAGAACTGCCAAGAGCTGTAAACAGGTAACTGCCCCAAGGTGAAAACTTTCAGGAGTCAATTCAGCTGGAAAGAACACGAGGCATGAAAAGAAATTACTGAACAATTTTTAATGAGTTCCCAAAACCAATCACTCAGAGAGAACAAGAGGTGTCAGATAAAAGTTTCCTACTCCAGCAGGAACAACCTGTTTCAGCTTTTTCTTCTCTTTTTTCCATCTATGCCATTTTTAAAAAGTTAGAACAAAAAAAATATGGAAGCAGAGTTGACAAGGGCACAAGCACATGATCACAAAGCTAAAAAAGCTTTTAAAAAAAAACTTATCAAAAGCTATTCCTCAAATACAAATACTGTCAATACTCACATACCTATGGAAACTAAATTCTTTAAGATGAGAGAAGACAGGGCAGACAGGAGCACTCACTGATCACTGAACAGCTATCAGAGAGGCCACAGATTCCCAGAAAGTGGTATTTTCATTATATCTGAGCAAGTTTTTAACACTGTTACCCAACTTGTTGCTTAATTGTTGCCCCCAAAGTTACTCAAGCTGCAGGAAACTGGTTTTTTATCACCACAAAGACAGCAAAATTGCACTTCCCTGAGCACAGTAACGTGTTACCATGCAGGAATTTAAAAGAAAAAAAAAATGGAAATTTAAAAAAAAAAGGAGGAAAAAACCCACAGAGATACTCCCAGTAATTAATCCTGGGGAGAGTGCAGCAGGGCAAGAGTGGAGCATTCACAAACATCTTTCCTCCCCTTACAACTTTATAAAAGCTTGATGCCTGTAAAGGGGCTGCAGAGCAGCCACCACCTGAAGCCACAGCAGCTTTTACACCTGGTTGATTTTCATTTCACTGCCACAGCAAACCAGTCACAGCTGCACCTGCTGGAAAGGCTGCAGCTCACCAGCCCAGCAACAGAGCCAGCCTGTTCACAGCCTTGTTTGGAGACAGGCTTTCAAAAATGCACTTTTTATTTGGTTTTTAATTATCCCTTACTACATTAAAATTTTATAACCTCTCTTTCTTTGTAATTACGTTTTACAATTTACTCCTCATAACTGGATGCAAAGTTAAGTCTTACTACCCTGCATCTCATCAGAAAACACCAATTACATAATATTACTAGACTGAGCAGGAGATTGAATTTATGGAGAGAAACTAAGTTTCCCTGTTTATGAGTCTTACACTTTTAATCCTGTGAGGTGTCTTTGCTGCTGTTGAATACTGTCCTACAGCTTTACAGCATGACTCCTCTGAGTTAGTTCAAATTATACCATAATTATTATTTGCTTCCATGCTATATACAGGAAATCTTGAAGAGCTGTAAAAATAATTCCCAGTCATACCTCTCTTTATGGAAATAAATATTCCCCAGCCTTGGAAAAATTATCTTACTCCTATTTCACATAATAAATCCAGGTTGCTTCCAGCCTGTGCTGGTTTAGGCTGTACTGGTAGAAGGTTTACTGGCAAGGTTTGATCAGGGCACGTGTTTCTTGCTCCCAAGCTTTGTGCTTGTGTATTAACTGCAATACTTATCAGCTACTGACATGACTTACATACTTTGCCATTCAACAGGTCTTATTTTTATCCCTCTAGTACAAAGTGGAAATTGCAACATCAGGGTGTCAGGGAGGAGAAGAGGGGATTCTCATTGCGGCAGTAAATGCTTCCAGAAGAGAAACATCATAAAAGTAATACTGGAATTTGCAGGCCATGAGAGTAACAGCACCAGAACAGGAAGAGAAAAATACTGTCCCAGCAGCTTACAGGAAAGGTGCAAAGCAGCCAGCAAAAGACAGATTACAGAATTAAACAGAAGGCCCTTGGCACTACAGGAACTACAGCAGTTAAGGTAGTCTGTAAAAAAATTAATGATTTTTATGAAAGCTTATCCATTAATTAATTTCTCATTTATGTTGAGTTAGAAAATCGACTCCAGAGAAAGGATTCTCTGCAAATGAAAGAAGGTATCCTACCTCCCTCATAAATCTGCTGTCCCCATCTGGGTTTAACAAGCTCAATGGTGTGGACTTGAACTGCTCATCTTACCAAGATGGAACAGCAAAAACCAAAACCAGTGACAAACCTGACTGCTCTTCATTAGCTCTTCAGCCACTGCAGGCTCTCTGTAAGCAGTGACACCAAGCCTGAGACACTGATCAGGTGTTAGTCCTGCTGTGTGGTGGCACTGAGCACCTTTCCACAGGTCTGAATACTCATTTTCTCCCCTCAATTTCTTCTTGATTTGACTTAATTAAGTCTCTGCTTATCAACACTAATCAGACCCTTCAGCTGACTCTGCAAAAGGCCATTCCTGATTATTCCTGATTTGCCCACGGTTTTATTGAATGAGATGCCATCACGAGAATTAGGCAAATCCACTGCAGATGAGTCCCAAGAGGCTGTTTTTTCCCTGGTACAACATCACAAGAGAACAACAGCAGGATTTTTTTTTCCTTCACAAGGGAGAACAACCATTAGTCTTTAACTTCAGACTAAGCCCTCATGTTTCAGATGAACTCTGAATACCTTTTAAACCAGACTCACAGATGTGAAAATCCTCAGGAGCCAAGTCCTAGTGAGCAGGAAGGTAGAGACAGAGAAAATAAACTGAGTCTCCTGAATCTAAGTAACTTTCAGTACATTCTGTAAAAGAAGAAGAGAAAAGTAACCAGACTTTCCACACCAACCTGACGAAGGTTGATATAAACTGCATTTTGCAGAAACTCAGAGGCTTCCATGCTCCTCTTCTGTATTGCAAGGACTCTCACTGCCTTCACACAAGCTTCCAGTTCAATCACACCAGCGTTCTTGTACTTGGAGAGGGAGAAAATTAAAATAATAGTGAAGTATTGCACCTGTAAGATTTTATAAGCATTTCTGCTCAGCACATAGATCAGCTGTCACATCTTCCAAACCCAGCAATTCCTTAATGCTAATGACTACACTGTTAAATTATCAACATATGCCCAAGTGAAAATTAAGGTGCCAACTAAAATGTTATTATGCAAAACAATCACTTTCAGCCTCTTCACTCATTTCTCTTATTCTGAGACACGGCACAGCTTCAGTCAGAGTTCAGATGAGGAGAAAGGCTGGGAATATTAGTACCATTTGGGATAGGCTCATATATATGGGGGGTGTGGGTGGTGTGCCTGCAAAAAAATTCTGCCTCCACAGTACAATAGGTAAGTAAAAATATTTTTATTACTGCACCAGTTTTCAGCTCAAACAGATTCGCTGATGACAAGAGAACTACAACCCACTCTGAGTGTTCCAGTACCTGTTCACAAATGTTTTGTAAATGCCTATTCAGTTATTTATCTCACTTAGGGAAGGCAGGAGACAACGTGCAGTGATCCGTTTGAGCCCAGACAACAAACAGGCAGTTTTCCACACAAACAAGCTGATCTGGTTGTTTCCTCACACAACACTGATACTGGACACTTGAGCTGGCTTATCTCCTGCTGAAGTCAAACTCTGTTCAGGGATTTATCAAGTGTGAGAACTAATGAGGGAAAGAAATCCCCTACCAAAATGCAGGAGTTAATCTACCAAAGCAGCTACAGATTCCTCTCTTGTGCATTTGTATCAGCAGAAGCAAATCACTGGAGATTGAATGCACTTCGGAAGGTGCTACAAAAGTTTCTTCAGGTCAGTGGTAACATAACAAATAAGTAGAAAGTGCTGCTTCCTGAACAGTAGAGCACTGTAGGTCTTGAACAGACAGAAGGGATCTGTGCTTGCCTTGAAGCCACAGATCAGTCACAATACAGCTCTTTGGTATCTGCAAGTGCAAATGCAGTGAAGCACAGTTATTACTTGCTGAGACCATAATGTACATTATTAAAATTTAAATATCCTGCCCTAAGCCCAAAGTCCAGTAATTTTATACTTCTAGAGAAATCATACTCTTTCTAGATGAGCAATGTACCCTTAAGGTAACATTAAAAAACTGAATGCACCCTTGAGAATTACTGTTTTATTGATGGAGTCAAATTTATCTGGCACTATGCCCCAAACTATCACCTTTCATTGCTCCTGACCATAAATTAACTCATGGACACAATTACCCTGTTTCATTTGGAGAGCCTGCCTTCAACACCGACATGGAAATGCCCATTATATTTACACAGCTTAGTCTAAAGATCCTTCTACATCAAACATGAGAGACACCTGAAATTAAAAAGTGATTCAAGCATAAATAACTCCACTGCAAAACATGAGACTTATCTTTAATGCTGATGTGGACACTGAGCCACTGCTGTCACAGTATGAAACAGTTCTCTTTCTTTCCATATTATGAATGCAGACATTAAGCTCCCTTACCACCTTAGGCTCTGAGCACTTGCATAAAAACCTAAAAATTCCTCCAGCTGAGCTGGAAACTGTTTTACAAAGTTCACTGCACATGCTTCAGAGGATTCTCCAAAACCAAAGCCACAGAATTTCAGTGAAGGTTCTTGCAAATGAGCAGGATTACCTTGCCATAGTAAGAAATGGCTTCTTTATATTTATCTATGATGTCCTCAGGACTCAGGCAGTTCTTGGCACGTCCGATCTCTGCGCTGGTATCTGCATTTATACCGTTGGAAGTCAGAGCCCCTGCAACAGAACGGGGTAGGAAATGAGCACAAGGACTCCTAGAAAGTGCAAAATATCTAAAAAATAAATCTAGGATGTGCTGGAGGTTTGACAAAGAATACACAAAGTACATCTGCCCCACCCTAGAAAGAAATGATGCTCTACCTAGAAACACTATTCTGTTTTACTGTGGTACTTCAAAGAGTACACAATAAAAATGGATTCAATCATGAGCCAACAAATAGGAAACAATCTTTCACTTAGTCAAAACCAAATATATTCATAATTTTTTGCACTTAACTGAACATTTAGCATATGGATAAAGTGACAGATTGCTAACACTAGATTATGGCCATATCTGAATATGCAACTTTGTTCTCTGAACTATTCCTTGTTCTACTTTAAAACTATTTCTAAAGGACACCTAAGGAAAAAGGCTCAGACAAAAGAGGAAGAAATTTCTTTTCTTATATCAGAAAGAAGGCAAGAGACAGAAAGAGTCTTCACATGCATGAGGGGTAAGTGTGAAACAGAAGCCAAGGAAATCTGGGGTATTAGAAACAGCATGAAAATTTTATTTCCAGAATTTGATTTTATTGAAGAGTTAACATAATAAAAGGTTTGGCAAGGCTCGATACCTCGCTGTGTGTCACTTTTTCTGTAGGATTATATGGGAGTTTTTTTCTTTACAAGGTTTCTCCACTAAGACAGCAAGAAAATCTCTGTGTTTCAGAGCTGGCCCTAACTCTCAGTAGAGAGGTAAAAACTGTGAGAGATACTCTCTGCTCCCTCTATATATTTAGAAATACATTATTTTACAGGCTCAAATGCTAAAGAAAAATTTTTTATATGTATATCAACCTTACAAATCATCCCAAGCAGATTAACAGTGATTTTATAGAAGTGAAAAATGTTTGTTCATGATGCCTGAAAGAGCACCATGACATTCCATGTGACCATTGTGGTCTGTTAGTTAAAAAAAATGTACAAATCCTCACTAGCCATGGGAAGAAGTAACGTTGATTGGAATTTATGGGGACACAATCACAGAACTACATCATTTATTTTGTGCCAGTTACCCTTCAGTCTCTTTGCTTCCTCCAGATTCAGAGCCAAAAACAGAAGCAACAGGGATCATTGGTTTTGGCAGGTGGCAGTAACTATCACACAAATTCAAAACATATGCAAGTAATAAAAGAAAATACTTTGGAAACATGCAGGAAAATAATGTACCTGGATCAATGAGAACTTCTTGTGCCCCTAAAAGGAGGAACAAAAATCATTTTTTTTTCAGCCTTAAATATAGCCAACAAAATCAGTTCTTAAAATGTTTTATAACATCAGGCTTGAACAAAAATAAAAGAGATTTATCAAGATCATCACTGCTATTTTGAAGGACTACCAGTTATAACTCAAGTAGTCATCATATGTTAAATCTCATTTTGTGAAAAAATAAATGTGAAAGTCCCATTAACTTGCAATGAGCTCTAAAACACCTTAAGAAGAATTTCAGAATTTTCAGTGGATAATTTAAAGCTGTACCGTTTTTTCCTTTTTCTTGTTTTAATTGTCAAATTTCCATCACAGTCCATTTACTGTATTTTAATACCAGGTTAAATCTCCTCATGGGAGCTCCTTTAACCTGCACAATACTCTAGAATAGCATTTAGAAGTAATTGTATCCCTTTTAATTGTCATGCATTTCACTCCACCAGATTTTCTGAATAACTGAGTCATGCCAACCCAGCAAGACTATTCAAGTTAAAGAGCTGCCAAGAGTACTGCAAAGTTGGATTATAGGTATATAATAACACCTTGTTGCCCCAGACTTTGGTTAAACATGGCAATAAAATTGTTAATACCAAAGGTTAAGCAGTCAAAACCAATTATTTTATCAGCGAGACAGGCCCTCCCTTCAGCTGCTTGCTCAGACTCCAGCCTAGTGAAGAGAGATTTAGATTTAGATCAGAAGATACTCCAGCACTTCCCTCAGGTGTCCTAATTCTGCCTGGGGACAGAGGAAGGTCAGGCGACAGAACTAAGAGCTCGGGACTTCTAACAAGTAAAACATAGCAGAGAAACCCAAACCAGCCCATGAGTTCAACACAAAACAATCTGAAGTCAGCTTGTTCAACACACAAATCACACCAGACAGACCACAGCCAGTCTCCCTGGCCAGCAGGAGCTGAGCAGCTCAAAATCCTCCTTCACACTGAAGGCTGCAGAGACAAATCCAGGCATTCAAGGGGACACGGCCTAACCCTGTCCCCCTACAAACAAACGGATTTAGGGACATGGCAAGTCACTCGTCTTTAAAACATCAAAGTTTCCTTTTCACAGAATCATAGAATGGTTTGGGTTGGAAATGAACCTCAAGATCATCTCATTCCAACCCCTCTGCCACAGGGAGGGACATCTTCCACTGTCCCAGGTTGCTCCAAGCCCTGTCCAACCTGGCCTTGGACACTTCCAAGGATGGGGCAGCCACAGCTTCTCTGGGCAACCTGTGCCAGGCCCAGTGCAATTCCAGGCACAGCAGAAAGAAATAAAGGTAATTCTCACATGTCCATGCCTCAAAAATAGGCATGAATGTCAGTTCCCAGTGTGGCATTTCTTGATTTGCACAGAATTTGGAAACACCTTTTGTTTCTGGACATAATCTACACAAAGATACAGTGGAATTTGTTCCCCAGATTAAACACTGTCTTCACAAAATTAATTAAAAAAATAGATTATAAACAAAGGTGCAGTTTGAAAAGATTTTAAACAAAAGTCAATGCAGAGTCAAGGAAAGGTAATGAAAAGAAATTTTCAAAAAGCCTTGTAAGAAAAGACATCACAGCCACAGCTGTTTGGCCAGATGCAGCTCAGCAGTTCAGACCTCAAAATACAGAGATCACATGCAGAGTTAGGGAACAATAATCTCATGGACCATGGAGTAACATTTTATCTGGGATGACAAAAAAGGGATGACAAAAAACCCACAAAAGTACTTCAAAAGATCTTTGAATATGAAACTGAAAACATTTTCAAAATACAACTACACTGACAAGTTTCCAAACAGCACTTTGAAATAGGAGACAGAGGATAGAGAGAAGCAGCAATAACACACCCAAAATATATTCTATTCAATTATTCTGATATCTGTGACTTCCTGTTACCTTCTTTGGTAACAAGGAGTACCCATTACAAACAGACTGCAACACCTCCTGTTAAATATTCCTTGGAAAGTGGACAAAGGTCAGCAACTGTGTGCAATTATAATTTAACAGTCAACACAAAATGCACTCATAGGTCATGGGACCAAATGGGCAGATTTTAATGACTAGATATTATATGAAAAACTAGTGTTCTGTCCTGAAATAAGGTGACTTTACTCACACAATTATCTGGTGTCAACAAACACAGTTTGTAATAAAGGTAACACAAAGCAAGTGTTTACTAGATTGTGACTTTTGGAAGAATAAAGATGGGTGGTTGCTTTCCATAGATGAGGGGATTAATTTTGATCACACTGCACAGAAGAGAACTTGAGACCAGCACTTAAACCCAGCCTTGTTTCAGTACTGGGTGAGTATATACACAGAAGCAGCTGTGCTGGGTTAGTCCAAAGGCCCATGTAGTTTACAACAATTAATATATTTTAATTTCCCTACTCCAACCAGCCTCCCTTGGAAGCCATAGGAACTTTCAGGAGCTCTAATTCCATGTGATTGATGTGGTCATCTGTGTAAGCACAAAGGAGCAGAGAGGATCAGTGAGCAACAACCAAATCAGAGTCAGGCTGGGGCTGAAGCCCATCAAGCTCTCTCTGGATCCCCTCACAGAGACAGGCTGGGGGGTCACTGCCTACAGGGATAAGGGGCTCATCAGAGGGAACCCTCGCTCTGCCTCGTGTCTGGCTGGCCCTGGGGACACAGAGTTGTGGCAGCCTGGTCTCTGTCACACCACCAGACCTGGCAGCTCCTAATGACAAGGAGTTCTGTGCCATACCTACACACTGGGTAAAGAATAACTCCTTCCATTTGCTCCTCCATCTGCTAGCTCTACTTGATGTCCTCCACTTGTTCTAGTGGAAAAAACTCTGACTTTCTGATCCTTACCCATCCTCTTCCAGAGTGCCCACTGTATTACAGAGTGCTCTCACATTTCTCCTCAGTCATCTCTTTTGCAACCCAAGAGTTTAGGAAAACTATACTAAACTTAAAAAGTTTTATTGGTATTTAAACAAATCTATATATTAAATGTTGACTTTAGAGTAGCAAAACACCTCTGAATAAATGTACCTGAATTATTCCTAATATAAGCAGTTCTGCCACATCATATGGACTTGATGAAAACTGTCTGTATCTCCTCCAGTAAAATTCAAACTAATAGGCACTACCAACAATCAGGTGAAAAAATCAAAAGCTTTGCAATTCTGTGCAAAGCACATGCATTGACATTAACACCAAAAGAGTAGAAAAGCCATTACGTTTAACTCTTAAAAAAAAGAGACACCATTCTCCCCTCCCACCCTCCTCCCCCAGTTCATCCTCTCATGGGTATGATTTTACAGAACTAGGGAACAGGGAGGAAGCTTTCAGGTGTTCGGTGGTGGCAAATGGAATAAAATGGGATAAAATCAAAATGCCCTCCTTACCTGGCCTGTGCCTGTTTCCTGCCTCAGCAGAGAGGGAACCTCCTTGTGCCCTGCGAGATGCAACCTGACCCCCCGTTCCACCAGGATAGTGGTAGATGACGGATGCTGAGCACAACCCCTCAAGGGCAGCTGGAGAGAAAAGGAAAAGCCAACAGATTAGTAGAGATACTTGTAGGAAGTGAAGTATCAGGTAGCAAAGTCTATTATACAAACAAAATCTGCCTCAAATTGGAGACCGAGTGACAAAGGCCATGGAAAAGCCTGACAATCAATATCTTTTTCAGCTCTGTGTTCATCATCAGCCCTCCCAGGTGCCCAGTCCCACTAGAAGAATCTGCAGGAGTAAGAACTTGCCACAGTAGAGGAAGATGGGCATTAAAAGCACTTAAACCAACCAGATACAAATCCACAAAACCAGGTAAGATGCGTCCATTGATGCCGAGAGAGCTGGCCAAGGTGAGACCACTCTCCAACAGGTCATGCCAACTGGGGGAGGCTGGAAAATGGCTGGAAAAAGGGAAACATGATCTTCTTCAAGAAGGAAGCACCAGTACAGGCAGATCAACATCAACTCCCTTGAAAGGCTGTAGAGAAATCCTTCTGGAAGCACATGCAGTGAAGAAAGGTGTCTGGGAACAGCACACGTTGATTTACTGAGGATAAACCAGTCCTTGGCAAATCTCACTGCCTCCTGTGATGAGATGATTAGATCAGTGGACAAAGGAACAGCAGTGGCTGTTGTTACTTTGGCTTTCAAAACATCTTTGGACATGGTCTCCCACAGGATGCTTATAGCCACATTGGTAAGATTTGGGTATCTGGCCTATAAAGCACATAAAGGCTGAGTGGCTGCCCAGGACTAGTGGTGTCCCCCAGGGGGACAGTACTCATGTCTTCATTAACTGCTTTGATGATTGCACAGAGCACTCCCAGAAACTTCCTGGGTGATACCAAATTGGGTAAAACAGTAGGGCAGAGAGAACTTGCTGGAGACATGGACTGACAGGAGCCTCATCCCAAAGCAAGTCCACTGGAAGGCCATCAGAATGCTTGGGTGACTGGAGGTGAGAGAACTGGGCTTGTTCAGCCTTAGAGAACAAGAGGCTAAAGGGAGATGTTACTGCTGTCCCTGAACACCCATGGGAAGGGATGGAAGAGATGGAGTCAGGTGCTTCAAGAGGTGCAGTGACTGAAGGAGGGTCAGCACAAGTTTACACAGGAAGCTCTGCCTTAATGTAGGCCCAGTTTATGCTTTGCTGTTGGGTTTTTTTCAAATTACAACCAGCAAAATGTGAGAACAGGTTGCTCGAGAATTGCAGAACTTTCATCCTTAAATATATCTGCAGATTCCAAAACAACCTGATTTAACTGGATGGGATATGAGCAGGAGATCAGACTTAGAGACTCATAGAATCATTTGGACTGGAAGTGACCTCTGGAGGTCTCTAATTTGGTAATTCAAGAGATGGGCCTTAAAATATGGTTATGCTTTGCACAAGGAGAAAATTTCTCCTTTCCTGCTTGAAGAATCCTGAGCCGTTTAAGTTTTTAGAACTGTAGAAGGAACAAAGTGGAAGGTCAAAAGGTATTAAAATTTCCATAATATGTAACCTACAGAGCCACTTGGAAGACAAATGGATTTTCAAGTAAAATGAGAATGCTAAAAGCAGAACTGGAGACAGTGATTGTCCTGAAAGGGTATACAACTGAGGAAAAATTGTGCTCAAAGAAGACTTGTACATCCAATAAATAAAAAGCAGGAATGAGAAAAGAAAAGGATAAAGGAATGGCAGGGGAAAAAAGTGAATTCTAGGACCTAATGTGAAAGGAAGTTGTGTCAGTGGCAGTTAAACACTTATAGCTTTGGTAGATGTAAAGGCAAAAATCTTTTCTTAACAGCCCCACTGTGGATGCCCACAGGAAATATTTTTAAAACACCAGTACAATCCACTGAAGAAACCCCAAATACCGTCCAAAGAATCATTAAAAAGTCACACACAGATTTATTTTTCTTAAGTACATGCTTTACTACAGTAACACATCTTATGTTGTGGGTTTTCTTAAACACATTCCTCTCCATTCTTTTTATTTCAACTCAGTTCTCAGGCACACCTGCTATTCAGAGTCCGGTCTCCAAAACCATTCCCACTTTTCACAGCATCTAATGAAATCACAGAAAACAGTTCAATCTGAAATGACTGCCCCAGCCTCCCCACTGGCTCCTACCTCCCAGCCACAGGAAGTCGTTGACGGAGCGCAGCAGCTCCACTGCCATGTGATAGTGCACCAGGGAGTCCTGCAGCATCCCGGCCTGCAGGCACAGGTCACCGACGTGTTTGCGCATCCGGCCCTGGCACCGCTTCTTGTAGTGCCTGCAAAACAAAGAGCACGGCTGCAACACCTGCAGCAAACTCCTGTCTCAGGCAATAAACACCTCAAGGCCACTCTCCTTCCTCCTTAATACCACTGCATGGTACTGGTCTATTTGCTTGTTGGGTTGGGTTGTTGATGCCCAAGAGAAGCATCTCTTCGGCCACCAAAGAATGCCCTATTCTTTGCAGTTGGTTTGAGAAAAGAATAGTTCTTCAAGAAGATGGAGAGAAAGTTATTTATATGGATGGATGACAGGATTTGAAGAGAGAAGATATACAGGAGCACACACAATGTTCTTATGAAATTTAAATAGAAAAACAATCAGAACCAGGGTTATCATTTACAAGAAAAACTAGAAATTATCAAAGGAGACAAGAAGTATGTCTCCTATTGCCCATCTCCATCTAAAAAGCTACAAATAACTCCTACATCAATGTTCCCACTTTTCTGATCTATCACATCATATTCACAATTGATGTGGAGACGTTGACGTTAAATGAAGTTCCATACAACTGTTGTTCTTTATCTTTCAGAGGTGTCAGGAAATTGCAATATTTATCTTTTATTTTTTCAACATGTACTTTAGAGATCTTTTTAAGAAAAAAAAAGCGCAAGAAAATTCAAAGTGGAGACCAAAGCGCCCTGCATGAACTGTGGATTTCAGCCTGAGCTTTGGGTTATAGAGAAACACCTCCATCAAAAAGTTACTTTGAAGTCTTGAATCAGTTTACAAACCTGGTTTTCCTAACCTCTGCATTCAGAATGAAAATAGAAGTGTTATGTATTGCTTTTAACTCTTTTTTTTACAGAAATAGTGGCATTGGAGAATCATTCTTTCCTTACACAGCTATAATTCCTTTCAAAGATGTTGATGCTTCCAATTCCCCGTCTCTACACTTTAAAGTCATCTCTGTGTTTATGGATAAATTAAATTCCTTGCGCTCCCAAATCTCTGGTTTGTAAGTGTTTTTCCAGATTTTCTAGACTGCATATGATTAAGTTCATAAACATGAGTCATACAGCAAAGGAAAGGAGATGATGCCTGACTCCTAAGTCAGAACCTGATACCGGGCTTGCTTCGATCCCACTGCCTCACCAACAGCCCCTCCCAACCTAATTCTGCTGCTGGATAATGCACATGTCAATACATGCAGAGTTTGAAGGCTTTTATCCACCTAGACATCAATAAACATTACTCATACAACACACTGTTCTTTCAGAAACTCTGCTTACTTATAGACAAACAGATAATTTATTCATGGGGATGAAGAAATTTACTATTAATTATTCAATGACTGACTTCACCTATTTTTAGGCTCTTCCAGGTGGTTCCGAGACAGGATCTGTCTCCTACAGCCCCTGCAAGTCTTTGCTATCCTTCTGGGAAACATTTTCTCCCTAATTATAGAGAAATTCGCACCAAACAAATGTATAAACTGTGTCTTACCTAGGCACTCAGAACTAACTATCATAAATTCAATTACTTCAAGGATGTCCAAAGAGACAAAAGGCAAAGATTTCACTGAAACCAAACCCACTCTCCACAGACAGCAAAACTTAATTTACTTCATGTTTCAAAAGCTTCTTTTTAAAAGAGAAACAGTTTCTGTAACACTGGGTCCTTAAAGTCCTGTCCAAGTGACTCATTGTTTCTTCAGTGCATGCTGGGGCGCAAATTTAGTGGGAAAAAATCATACATGCATAAATACACCAGCATAAAATTATTATTATTATTCATCTTAGTATCTTGCTAGTTCTGCTTCACAGCTTTACCTGAAGAGCCTGGTCACAAAGCTGAAAGTGAGAAGCTTACAGATATCTTCTGATTTATTTTTTATTAAAACACTGTTTAAATATTTTGGCTCTCCACTGCTCAATCCTAATCTACTTGAGGACAGAAGTCCATGCAAATTAACAGCTACTTCCTCTAGGATAAGATGACAACCTTTTTCTAGGCCAGTTCCCTGTAGTGCCCTACTGCCAAAAGCTGTTTCTGTTTATTTTTCCTCTAGAAGTTTATTTTAGACATTAAATTTCAAAGGCATACCACAAACCCCTTCCTGAGTGTGATGCCCTCAGAAATATCTCCAAGGAAAGCAGGGCCACACAAAGCAGGACCACCCATGGGATGCCCCACAGTTGTCAGCCATCCAAACTCCTCTTCAGGAGTTCCTCACCTCATGTAAACATCCAGTTGACTACATAACTAGTTTAAAATCTTATTCTCTAATTTTAGTGTGTCAATTTGGTACCAAATGTACTCTTTGTATTCAGAATAATAACCACAATCATGACAATCAGTGACCACTGCTGCTACTTCAAACTGGAGGACAAGAAACCTGCTCCAGGAACCACAAACTACTCGATCCCATTTCCATTTCTGCCTCATCTGCTATATAGGAAATGTGCTTCAATCCTTGATCCCCTGCTCTTTTCTAGGATCCCAGGATAAATCTAAGGAAAATTCAGAGCAACAATACTATATTTCATGGCAGAATTTATCTTCATCCAGCAACAGCTTTGAAGGAACTTCTGGATCCTCAAAATTTGGCTAAGTTTACAAACAAGAAACATGCAAAAATGAATTTTCAAAAGTATACTCATGCAAAATGCTTCAACAAAAGCTTCCACCAAATTCTACTTATTCCAATTAGCATGCAGAGCTATGGCTATCACCAATCATAACATTACCCAGACTCAAAAGACACAGCTACGGCGTTGGATCGACTGCCAGAACTTTTGGATTTGGAACCAAACACAGGCAGCAACAGCTTCATGGCTGTGGAGTTCAAAAACAAAGCCAATTCCAGAGGCCAGCAGCCGCCTAAGCAAACTATGGGTGTCCTACAAAAGAAGTCAGCACTGCTACCAAATATAATTGCCAAATGCGCCAAAAGGGGGCACTGCAGTCGTGAGGCTCCAGGCAGCAATTATTTTTGTGTGTACTGGAAAACAAAGACAAAAAGCAACACTAAAATATGCAATGAAGGCGGAGTGAGGAGGCAGGACATGGAAAAAAGCTAACTATTTTCAAATAAACACAATCACAGCCTACCTTTTTAGACCCAATAACAAACTCACAGGGCAGTATGAGAGAAGAGGGGGGAAAAATAAAGAAAGGAACAAAACAAAAATTAGAAGGACAGAGAACAGAAAGAAAATTAACAGCCACATAGACATACTGAGAGCATCAACTTTGATAAATCAGTGACCAAACCCCACCTACAACATTGTGCAGAGAAAGACATGTCTATAAAGAGCCCTGTGTCCTCATCCCTCTGTGGTATTAACTGGTGCCTCATTAAATGGGTGCCCATAATAAAAGAGAAAAACTAAAACACAAACTGATGTAACAACATTAAAATGAGCTTATCCAAGTAGATTTATAATCATACATGTTTAATTTTTTAGCTGAAAACACAAATAAAATAAAAAGCTTTAAAAAAAAATTGTATTTCTGGCACGTTTCTTAATTTCCAGTTTGGAGGACCTTTGTATCCTCATGAGAAGGTGCATTTCCACTCTTTTCCATTCATCTCCCCAAATAACTACCAAGTGCAAACCATTTCAGAAACCTTTTCAGGAGCCCTGTGATATTTTACCCATTTTACAGCTGAGAAACAGAAACCAAAATCAACGGGTTTGCCAAGATCCCCTCTTGGCTGAGTGCTCTAGGAATTAAACCAGGGCCAGAGTCCCACTCCTACAATTTCTGTTCAACAGGACAAGCTTTCTTCATGTTTTTAGGACTTAATGCCACTACTTTTCAGACATGAAGTTCTCTGCCACCTAAAAAATTCTTCTACACACATAATATTGTGAATTTACATAAATTGCCATCTCAGTGCCAGTTCTGGGCATGTGTCTGTTCTGCTCCTCAAACAAGCAACTTGCAAAGGACAGAGATCATCCCCAATTTTTTCAAGAACTATCCTATTTGAAATGCAGCATAATAATCCATCTTCCTAATATATGAACTCTGCAACATAAGAGAAGCCACTCATGGTGCAATTATTATGCAACCAAGATAATCAAAGTCCCACTAACTGGGTGAGAGAGATCAGGTCTATACATAAAGTCCTGATCATCTCATAAGTATTAACCCTAATATTTGACAATAAAGTACTGGGAGAAAAGTCTCTTGTACAGTATAAACAATGTTCAGTAGTTTTAATTAGGCTTCAAATCACATGATCAGAATTACTATCCCCCATGTAAATTCTTGACATATTTTCCCTCAGTGTACCAAAACAGCTCAACAGCTCCAGGGTACAGCTGGACTCCACAGCTACACCCTGAAATTTGACTTCAGTTTTAGAAGTTATAGGAAAAGATAGGTTTATTTAGCCTAAGTAGGCATTCACAACTACAGCAAGAAAGACATATATTCTCTGTTATAAGCACAGACAACACCTTGTCTTGCATCTATTCAATATAGAAATTTGTGCTTTTCAGGTAATTGGTTGCACACTGACTGGGAGGTCAGGATACATAGCATAAAAACAAATATAAAATAAAAATGGACAGAAAGTGTATAACAAAGAGCAAGAGGACAATTTTTTGCCTCTAAGCCTTTAGAAATTTCCACCTGTTCTAGAAAAAGCTGATTCATTTGCTTCAATATCATCATCATCACCATCATCATGTGTTTTATTTCATTCTGTAAACACATGACACCGACAGACTCAAAACCAACAAAGTAGCAAAAGTTCTTCTACAAGATGTTCTCACTCCCATTTCCTGCATTCAGACAACCTTTAGCCCTCTCTGAACAGAATTATACATCCTATCTTGCAAAAATAGAAACTGGTCTCCATTGAGAAAGTCCTTTCTAGCCCTGCATCTCCCTGAGATGACTAATGCAATGCTCTTCCTAAATTAGGGAATCTGTCACTGCAGGAGGGAATATGTTACAACAAAATCCTATTATTGCAACCCAAGAAATAAAATGCAAGTAAGAAAAAACTCCCATGTAATAAAGTGGTATGTACCACCAGTTCCCATCCAAAGCCCAATGCTTGAAAAATCTAAGTTAGTTTATTAAACTGATGTTAGTTCAACCCTATTTCATGGACCTGAGTTTCTGCTTTAGAACACAGAGATCCATCAGGCTACATGAAAAGTGCCTAGAAAGGGCCTTGTGCAGGGAACCTATGAAAAGATTTTCATTCAGCTTGCAGATGTTATTCATGCATATATCCTAAGTTTTAAAACAATCAGAAGTACTAACTCCACAGCAAAATAAAGCTGAAAAACTTTCTTACTACTGAACTGAATGGTTAGAATACTTAACACCTCCTCTTTGAGCAGTGCAGCCAATATTTCAAGTATATCCATTGATCCAGAGTTACTGAAAAGCTGCTTGGTATTCAGAGCTCCCAGCAAGGGTGTGTGCAGAGCTGAACCAGTGATTAACTCTGGATAAACCCCTCTGTTTACACAGCCAGGGTCACACATCTTCCATTCTGCAAAGACACTAAATGTGTCTGAGCTCAGTGCAACAGCATGAGGTATCTCCTCGGGGATGTGTGGATACACACCCTGCTGTTACCTGACCCCTCACCAGCACAGGGAAAACTCACCCGCCAGCCACAACCTCTGCTCGGAGCAAGTCATTTGTCTAAGAAACTGATTTCCAGGGTATGATTTTTAGAAGACACAACTGAATAGTGTAATTCATTCTGATCTGGAGACTCTTGGCCAAAATAGGTCATTTTCTTAGCTAACTGGAACAGGAAATTTTGATTACATTCAACCAAAATTCATTCAAACTGAGGAATATAAATCAAGATTCTAAAAGAGTTTGTCCAGTCTATAAAACTTCACTGCCCTCGTACAAAAATCAGTAACATAATAATTTATACTGATTAATGAAAATTGAATGCTGGCACCCTTCCTAGTACAAGATAGATGTGAATAATACTATTGCCATGCACACTTTGTATTTCAATAGGGACTCCACAGCTCTGCCTTTGCCAGGACCAAAGGTGGTCACTTCCATCCCTTGGATTTGACTGAAACAGCAGAGTCAAACTGATTTTGCACCTGCCTGTAGCTGGAAAACCAGAACTACTAATCCCTTGCATAAGAACTTTGTGACACTCAAATCTGAGAGCTGAGTACGCAAATGAGGAGGAAGGAAAGATGTGGGGGTAAAAAAACCCAAAAAACTCTTAACATACACAAAACCAAAGAGAAAGTTGTAGCAAACAAGTAGCAAAATAAGACAGGTCAAGAACAACAAATAAATAAAAGAAAGAAAGAAAGATGTTGGACTTAGTCACCAAAATAAACGGTCACTCTTTCATAGGATGAGAAAGTAGACAGAGGCTTAGGGGCAAAAATACAATAAGTGTGATTAGTCAAATACTACTCCACATAATATAAAATTATTGTCATGGATGTTAATTGAATTTTTTCATTAATACTGTGTATCTACAAACTTTATCTACAAGCTTTCCAGCAAAAAGCCTCATTAGAGCAGAATCTGTCAAACTGTTCCTGTGACTTCTTCCTCCTATTTGATTAGCCTCATGAATTAAATATATATATATAAAACAAGCTCAGAACATCAAATATGTTGAGACTATGAATTAAATTCTCTTAAACTACAGCAGACAGACACAGTGAGATCTGGGCACAACCTTTCTTTTAACAAGGTACACTTTGTCCTTTCTAAGAGGCTTATCCTGAAGGCTGGCAAGATGTTTTTTCCAAGACCTGAGAGCTGCCAAAAGTAGCTGCTTACCTACTGTCAGTGTCCAGACCTACAAAATCCTTCTTCTCAAAAGGAACACAGAGGAGAGGGATCTTGTCTCCAGACTTATCAGTGGCTCTGTCAAGCCGCTTCGACTCCAGCACTATGAAGAGGGACTCGATAAAATCTTCTATTCTCTTCTCCACAGTTTCACATTCATCATAACTGGGGTAAAACGCCACATCCGTGCGGGGCTGCTCCGCAATCTCTCCTTGGAGCCCGAAGACAAACAACCGGGAATCATAGAGAGTAGAGCCATACATCTCCTTCTGAAGATGGAATTTTTCAAAAGTCTGAGGCCATTCCTTTGCAGAAGAACAGTCTGTAATGGTTATGAGCCCCACGACTTTGCGGTGTGTCTGGAAGTCCCCCCACTCGTTGTTCTCCGGGGGATAGTGGTGCCTGTATCGGATGTAGAGCACACGCTGCGAGTCGCGCACATTGACTTGACTCACGGCTGAAATCCGCTTGTAGATCCTGAAAAAGCTCTCCTCAGGTACAATGCCAATGGGCTGAACCACGACCAGGAGGGTCTGATGATCCTCAGCACACTGCATGTAGTCAGGAACGCTCATTTTGCATCAACTGCAGGTTGGTAAAAGAAAAACACATGTTATTTTTCAACATTCAGAGTACACGGGGCTGCTGAGCAAACCAGGACTTTGATGCTAAACATTTCTGCATCCCAAATCTATGTGCTATAATATTAACATTTGTGTCATCATTTTACCAAATCTTCAACCATGCAGCCTGCCACCAACATTATACCATGCACAAGGAGCTCTTAGTCACCTATCAAACAGAAATGTGTGAATTAGGTTTTTCCAATTCAGTCTCACTCCCTGTGCAGCTACACGAGCCAGCTCACACCCTGGGCAGCAGAGTCTCTACCACAGCCAGAGAGCAGAAGCATCAGCTCAGACGATCCTCTCAGGCTCTCCAATCCCATTTCCTTGGGAAAATATGGAAAACTCTGTGGGGTGAGACGTGCACAGACACCAAATCAGAATGACCCAGAGAGAGGGAATCACAGAGAGTAGAACCATACATTTCCAGGGAGAGGAAAAACAGGGTCAAAATACTTATTTTTGAGACAAAGTGATGTCTGTTTTCTCAAAACACATGTAGGGAAGAACCAGGCAATGTTTTCTGCTATTATATTCAAGTATTTAGAATTCCTTCTCCCCTGAGCTCTCTAAAACTGGTGACTGCCCTGCAGCTGGGTCTTAAATGAAGACATGCATTGCTGAGCCCTCCTGGCCCACACATATCCCTTGGCTGATTTCAGCTCCACAGCACCCTCTGAAATGTACACATAACCAAAACCACAAACCACCGACCCAAACCTCCACAGAAATAAACAAGCAGACACACAACACAGCCTAGCTTTGGACTGGCACTACTGGCTTTACAAACAGAAGGAACACCCACGCCCGGGCGAACAGGTGGCAGAGGAGCAGCAGCCTGGGGAGATGGGGCTCCTCAGAACCCCCGGCTGTCCCCGCTGTCCCACGGTGCTGCCCAGCACCCTCGCTCCCAGGGGAGCACACCTATTCCCAGGGAACAGCCGCATTCCCAGGGGCACAGCCCCGTCCAGCCGCCCCCCAACCAGGGGGACACCGAGGGCTCCCCCCTGGCCTCTCCCCGGGCAGATCCCAGGCGGGGCCGGCGGAGTTTAGCAAGGAAAACAAATGGGACTGCGAAGAGACAACAGCAGCTCGGTCAGGAAGGGGCGGAGGGGCAGGGAGGGGAGAGGGGGACGCCTTGGGAGAGGGCGGTGAGCGGGCAGGGGCTGTCACAGTGTCACTCACAGCCGGACAGGGGCTGTCACAGTGTCACTCACAGCCGGACAGGGGCTGTCACAGTGTCACTCACAGCCGGACAGGGGCTGTCACAGTCTCACTGACAGCCGGGGCAGGGGCTGTCACAGTCTCACTCACAGCCGGGAAGGGGCTGTCACAGTCTCACTCACAGCCAGGACAAGGGCTGTCACAGTGTCACTAACAGCCGGGCAGGGGCTGTCACAGTCTCACTCACAGCCGGGACAGGGGCACTCAGGGCAGGGGCACTCACTCTCTCACTCACTGATAGCCGGGATAGGGGCTGTCACAGTCTCACTCACAGCCGGGACAGGGGCTGTCACAGCCGGGACAGTGCCTTTCAGGGCAGGGGCACTCACTCATTCACCGCCGGGCAGGAACCCTCACTCACAGCCTCTTCTCCGTCACTCACAGCCAGGACAGGGGCACTCCGGGCAGGGGCACTCACCCACAGCCGGGCAGGGGCTGTCACAGCCGGGACAGAACAACTCACAGCCCCAATCCCTCCCTCACTCACAGCCGGGCAGGAACCCTCATTCACAGCCCCACTCCCTCACTCACAGCCCCGTTCCCCCACTCACAGCCCCATTCCCTCCGCCTCTCCCTCCCTCCCTCCCTCACAGCCCCACTCCCTCACTCAAAGCCCCGTTCCCCCACTCCCAGCCCGTTCCCCCCGTCCCTCCCTCCCTCACTCACACCCGGCTCAGCCGCCCCTCTCCCGCTCCCGCCGCCGGAACTGACGGCGCGGGCGCGGCGGCCGCGCATGCGCAGGGGGCGCGGCGGGAGCGGCTGAGGGGACGGGGACAGGGCTGTGTGTTTGCGTTTGTGTTTGTGTTTGTCTGTATCTGTATCTCTGTGTGTGGGGAGAAATGTGGCAAAGGGAGCCAGGCAGTGACCGATCCTCCGCAGCTCAGTCGCTGTTCAAGAGTTCACGCGGGCTCGCGGCCGTCGTGGCCCAGAGTGAGCCTTCCTGGCGGTCCCATCGCCCGGAGCTGGTCTGGTGGAATGGGAGAATCGCCAGGGCTGGAGGAGAGCTTTGGGGTCATCTCTCAGCCCTGCAGTGCCACTGGAGCCCACCGGGCCGCATCGCCCAGGGAGGGTGACTCCATCACCGCCAGGGCCTGGCCGCGCTCACACTGAGAGATTTTCGTCTAATATCTAATCCCGATCTCTGTCTCAGCTTAAGGAGGTTTCCTCTTGTCCTGCCGGTGCAGAAGAGACTGACCCCCACCTCCCTGGGGTGAGGGTGGCTGAGAGGCTGGACGTGAGCCACCCGTGTCAGCTCAGAGCCCTGACAACCTGCTCAACAAAAGGTTTGCAAAATCCCTCAGGCACGATATTTATGGTGTCACAGTCTGCAGGAGTCCTTGCTGTGGCACAACACTGTCAGTTCAAGCATTACATGAGCACAACCAGAAGAATGGTGTCTGCCTCAAATTGCTCACCCCGTGGCCAGGGAGAGAAGGAGCCAGGAACAGGAGCAGGATCAGAACTACCCCTGTCAGGCTCTCAGCTGGCACCGTGGCAAACAGGAGCACTGGGGGCCAGAGGGTCCCTTCGTCTGTGCTTTCCCACCACCAGGGAGCCCACTGGATGTATCTGAAACTCCACTGCACACTGAACAGAACCCCACGGAGCTGTGCCTGCAGGCCCATCCCCACAGCTGGAATGATGATACTCCAGTGAAACTCCACTGCACACTGAACAGAACCCCATGAGCTGTGCCTGCAGGTCCATCCCCACAGCTGGAATGATGATACTCCAGTGAAACTCCACTGCACACTGAACAGAACCCCATGAGCTGTGCCTG
>JAWWMO010000083.1:147350125-147387743 GCA_035047845.1 Dendrocincla fuliginosa
TATTTTCTAAATTTGAAGGAGAGGGATTATTACTTGGCTGATATAGATATCTTAGTTCTTCCTGGAACTAAGACAAGGGGATTTAAGCTTATATTTTCAATCTCTCAACTGGCCTAACTTAGATGTTATCCTGGAGTGTGTGCATTAGACCTGTCATATACTCTGTGTTCTGCTTTGCATAAGAATTTAAAATCAGAACAAGAGTGAAGAAGACCATGGCTCTATGCTCTAATGCGTTCACATGGTTACAAAGACTTTGAGAGTGCTGGTCCCCTACTCAAGGACTGTTTGTTATTTTAACAATTAATTATTTAATCACAATTAATTCATTGTAGAGGGACCAAAACCTGATTTTTGTCTTTCTACAATAAGATACCTGTTCCAACTATTAAGCTACAAAGCCACATTTGATTTTTTTTTTGTTGAATGAATTACAATACTTATTTATTAAAAAATGGATTTAATATTATTAGATTACTAACTTCAGTTTATTCAAAAAGAGAAGTTTTTCAAGTGATCGGGGCCAACAATAAGACAATTAAACACTATGAAAAAGATGCAGCACCACCTATTGGGGATGTGTTACATATGCTGATAATTTCAATTTTAAGTAGTATCCGAGTTTTGTTCTCTGGTGTACTGACCATATTGTAAGGAAACAAAATCAAAAAACCCACCCAAGGAGAAAAGGAGTTTTCAAAGAAAAGATAAAGAAGCAAATACTGTACCTGAGACTGTTCATCAAAAAAAGTCAGGAAAACAACTTCAGGGTGTACGGTTCTTTTGTCAAACTCTAAACCCCACCAGATCAGTGCAGCACAGCAGGCACTGCAAAAAAACATTGGAAAACAATTACATAAGGGGACGACTGTCCTGGTTAACAGCACATGAACAGGGACTCTGATGGAATCAGGGCAACCAGCCCAGAGAAGCTGTGGATGTCTCATCCCGGGAAGTGTTCAAGGCTGGGCTGGATGGGGCTCTGAGCAACCTGGACTCATGGAAGGTGACCCTGCCCATGGCAGGGGGGTTGGAATGAGATGGTCTTTAAGGTCCCTTTCAACCCAAACCATTCTATGACTCTATGTCTCTATGATTATCTACCAACACCTTCCCTCCCTTGGAAGTTGGAAAGAATTTAACCTGCCTTTGGGTGAAGGCCTTGAAATGAATCATAAAATCATTTATGATAAAAAATACCATCAAGTCCAACCATTAACCCAGTGCTGCCAAGTCCACCACTAAGCCATGTCCCTCAGCGCCACATCTACATGTCTTTTAACTTCACTGGGCAGCCTGTTCCAGTGCTTGACAATCCTTTCTATGGACAAATTTTTCCTAATATCCAATCTAAACCTCCCCTGGACAACTTGAGGCCATTTCCTCTTGTCCTGTTGTTTGTTACTTGGGAGAAAAGACCAACCCCTTCTTGGCTACAACCTCTTTTCCAGGTAGCTCCTTCCCCAGCTTTGTTACTCTTCTTAGGACATGCTCCAGCACCTCAGTGTCCTTCTTGTAGTAAAGAACCCAAATCTGAATGCAGGACTTGAGTTGTGGCCTCACCAGTGTCCAGCACAGGGGGACAATCACTGCCCTGGTACTGCTGGCCACACTATTGCCTTTGGTCTTTGAGAAAGTGCAACCTTGAGAGACAGAGAAAGCCTGTTTTAAGGAAGGTTTTAACCTAAGGAAGGTTAAAAGCAACTACAAAAGTAGTTCATCAAGGGCAAGGAAAGAGAAAGAAACCATCAACTTCAGGTGTCCTTGGTGAAGAGCTCTGAATGTGACCACCTTGATGAATACCAGTGACCTCAGTCATGTTCTAGCAATAGGGCATCAGCTCTGTAGTAGTGTACACTCACAGCTAATTTAGGATGAAGTGCTAAGGACTGACTGCTTTGCATATGTAGCAATAATGATGAATAAAGTGTGAAAATGAGTATGTAGTGATAATGATTGGGAGAACTAATTGAAAGGTTTTGTTTTAAATTTTAAAACTGTCATAATTCATCAGTGTTCTAAGTACTTCCAGCAGGGGAATCTCTAATTCTTTAAATGGTGCATGTGTATATGTGATGCACAATCATACCCAGCCAGATCGCTGCCATTGCTCTTTACCATCCTCTAAGTGTAAAATATCCACCTCAGGGAAGTTTCATAGACACGTTACTTGTTTTGTTTATCATGAAGACAGTCCTGTGTGAAACAGTTGTATTATCATCCTAAACCACAGCACCCTGGAAATAACTCACTACCCTGGAATTGTAGAATACACAGAAGTATGTAATTGTTTTTAAGCCCTCATCTGTTTGCTATAGATTGACCCAGAATGGAGACTGTCCTTCTCCAAAAGGATCACAATGTGTTAGATAGTACAAAGTACACACAGTTACAGGATCAGAGCTGAAAAGCACATGCCACTGCAAATTTCTGGCCCCTTGGCCTCCCTTGGAATTAAGCTTTATTAACCAGCAATCCTGACCAGCCACATGGGCTTCAAAAAGATTGGGAAGCAGCAAAACTGGAGATTTCTTTGCTTCCTTAGTTCACAGCAATTTGTTTTCCTCAGACCTTTATTCTGAGCCTCTACAGAGCAGCTTTATCAGTGTCACTCAGTAGATGCAGCAAGACAGCCACGAAGCAAGGATGCAGGCAAATCTCATTTAATTAACATCTTTGCCAGCCAAAGGCTGAGCTTATGTGAGTGTCACATTTAAATTTTAGGTCTTCATATCTTACTTTTTAGCTTAAGGACTGTTATATCAGAACCATTATAAAACCATGTCTATTAAACCTTTAATTTTGCTGTTTGTTTGCTCACCCACCCAGGCCAGCATCATTGGCAAGTTTATTTGATTGCAAGGGAATCTAATTTCCATGTTGCTGTTTTCCAGGGTATTTTCACTGCATGGAACATCAGCACAGCTCTGAAGGCTTTTGCACAGGAGGCTTTGGCCAACACTGGAGTGAGGGACAGACAAGGCAGGTTCATGCAAGCCATTTGTGGAATCACATCCTCAAGCACCCAACAGTGCAATAGGTGGTTACAGGACATTACATCCCAGTGGAAAGATGCATTTATTTGCTACTTTAAGTATAAAAGTGTAGATGATTGCCCTGTGTCTTGAATAGGAAGTTTAAGTAAATGCTTAAATTCAGAGCTGGTGACCCCACTTAATAGGGTTAAGCACCCACAAGTCAAGCATTGCAAGGCTCTGCATTTATCATCTCCATCAGGGAGTAGTGTCAGATATTCATTTATTGAAATTCTGAGCTGTTTTTGATCCTTAGGAAGGGATGGATACAAGAGGTCAAGTCCCTCTTGCCTACTTCACTTGGCCTCATAAATTCTCAGATTTTTATGAGGCAGCAGGGTGTTGGATATGCTTTGATAGTGATGGAAAACTGTCATTTTAGGATTCAAAAAGCTTTCAAGCCTTTTGCAGTTTCTCAAATAATTTTGCTCTAGCTTATTTTTGAAAGTTTGACTTATTTATACTAGAATGGTCCGAGTTGGGATGGTTTAAAGGTTTAAAGGCCAGCTATTCCAGCGCACTGCAGTGAGCAGGGACACACTGACCCACACCAAGCCCTGGGTGCCATCCCACCCCTCAGGGTGGACTCCTCACCTTGGAGTCACCTCAAGCCTGCCGAGGGTTTAATCCTCCATTGGTGTAATTTAACCATTTTCTACCCCACTGGGGAGGGTATTAAAGCACAATGAGCCCACATGGGCCCTGAGGGATGCGGCCACAGCGCCAGTTCCTCACCCACCAAACCCCTGTCCCTCCAGCTCACACACAAGGGTGCTCTGGGGGGCTCTGACAAAGGCTTGGCAGAAATCCCAAGGAATTACACACACAGCCTTTCCTTCCTCCGCCCATGGAGTCACCCCAAAACTGTCGGTCCCTCAGTGGGTCAGGCAGGCCCTGCCCTGGCTGAAGGGCTGTCCCACATCACCTCCCTGCCCTCCTCCATTTCCCCACTGGTATTTTCCAGCCCTGGCACTGCTGGAGTCCCCACTCTGGAGGGATTTACAAGATGTGGCACTTGCGGGACACAGGTGGGCCTGGCAGCGCCGTGAGAGCGGGCGGCCCCGAGGAGCAGTGTTCATTCCCGGTGTTGGATGTCTGGGAAGGCATTCCCACCCGAGTGTTGGATGTTTGGGAAGCGATTCCCACCGTGGATTTTGGACGCTTGGGCAGGAATTCCCACCCGTGGCTGTTGGATGTTTGGGAAGGGATTCCCACCGTGGATTTTGGACGCTTGGGAAGCGATTCCCACCCGTGGCTGTTGGATGTTTGGGAAGGGATTCCCACCGCGGATTTTGGATGTTCAGGCAGCGATTCCCACCACGGACTCTGGGTGTTTGAGCATCCCTCCCTTCCCCTGCGGGCTCTGAGGGACAGCCCTCATGGGGGGGCGGGGCCCGCACGCGCGGTGGGTCACGGGCCGTGACGTCACGGGTGACGTCGCCCCGCCCGCCATTATAAAGCCGCGCCGGGGGACCGCGCCCCTTTCGCTCCGCGGCGGCCCAAGGTGCTGAGTCCTTCTCGCGAAGCTAAGGCCGACCCACCCGGCGACCAGCACCGCGCCCCGCCATGGCCTCCGTCTCCGAGCTCGCCTGCATCTACTCCGCCCTCATCCTGCACGACGACGAGGTGACGGTGACGGTGAGTGCGGGCGCGCGCACAAGATGGCGGCGGCCGCGCGGCATGGCCGCCCGCCTGAGGGGCCGCGCCGCCAGAGCCGCCTCACGCCGCCGCTCTCTCCCCGCAGGAGGACAAGATCAACGCGCTCATCAAGGCGGCCGGGGTGAACGTGGAGCCCTTCTGGCCGGGGCTGTTCGCCAAGGTGGGCGAGGGGGCCGCGGGCGGGCGGCGTGTGAGGCTCCCCCCCACACACCCCCACAGCGGTGCCTAACGCGGCCGCGCTGGCGCTGTTTGCTCCCCGCAGGCGCTGGCCAACATCGACATCGGCAGCCTCATCTGTAACGTGGGCGCGGGCGGCGGAGGGGCCCCGGCTGCCGCCGCTCCGGCCGGAGGGGCCGCGCCCGCAGGAGGGGCCGCCCCCGGTAAGAGGCGGCTGGGCCCGACTCGGCGGGACCGGGCTCGGTGGGGTGGGACGGCACTTAGAGGGCAGCCAGGGCAGCATAGAGAGCTTTGGCTTGGGAAGGAGCGTATAAAGTGTTTCGTTCCAACTCCCCTGCCGTGCGCAGGGACACCTTCCACTAGGCCAGGTTACTCAGAGCCCTATCCAGCCCGGCCTGGGACACTGCCAGGGATGGGGGGGGACACCCCCTGCCAGGGATGGGGGGGGACACCCCCTGCCAGGGATGGGGGGGGGACACCCCCTGCCAGGGATGGGGGGGATACACTGCCAGGGATGTGGAGGACACACTGCCAGGGATGGGGCAGCCACAGCTCTGCAGGGACCAGTTGCAGATGTGGTTTTAATGTGGTTTGTGCCTCACAGTCACAGTGTTCGAGAGCAAAGCACCCTCCCCTTCAGAAACACTGAAGATGAGCAGAAATGCTCATTGAGTCGGTGTTACAGCATTAGTGTTAGCTCAGAGTTGAGGCTCATCTGCCTGTTTGTCATCAGGGCCTCCTCTAAAGTCTTTCAGGTTTGATAGAAATTATCTTTGAAGGCACAAACCCACTTTTCCAGTAGCGCAAACACTATTCTCTGAGCCTTGCTGGCTTAGCTTTTTAGGACTGCTCAGGTCATTGTATATGAGGCCCTTTGTAGCAAGTGACATGAGCTGATAAAATGGACATAAAACCTGACTCCTTTCTCCTTTTCTAGCTGAGGAGAAGAAAGAAGAGGAAAAGAAAGAAGAATCAGAGGAATCTGATGATGACATGGGCTTTGGTCTTTTTGACTAAGTTTTGTACTTGCCTGTAATAAAGAATATCTACTTGTACTCCTGTCTCTCATGTGGATAAATGTGGAGTGGGTGGAGGATGACAGTAGCACCTGCGGGTCTAAGAACTGTCTTCATGCATTAATCTGGGGCTTTTCAAATTGCCTTGTCAGTTCTTTGGACTGCACCAGTATCGTTAAGGCTCCTCACTGCACCCACAGCCCATGGACAGAGGTGGTAATGTAATCCCACTGAGCATGGCTTGTGAGAACGGCTTGGAGCTGCAGGAAGTGGTCACGTTTAACCAAAGTGCTGAGACTTGGTTGGTGCTGTAATCTCTTCTGCTGTAACATACCTAGTTCAGGCTTTACCACCTGTGCAGCTCTCACGGTGGGAACACAGCAGGGATCAGGAGCATTTCACAAGGTGGGGAAAAGCTGCAATTCTCAGAAGGCCCAAGGGTTGTTTAAGGTGTAGAATTTGCCATTTCAGAAAAAAAGGTGTCTGAAAACTGCTTTGAAGGGTGGGTATGGGAGATGATGTAACACTGCATATGAAAAGAGCATCTTAAAAAGTATGCATTGCTAAAATAACTCCCCAACAGGACTTCTCCAGATCAATTGAACGAGTTAAAGGCTTTGTTCCAAATTGTATTCCAAAGTATTAAATGAAAATTAGGCATTGCAGGATGTCCCAGGTGTGTAAGAAGGGCTCCAAAGTTGTTTAGGAATGTTGCTCCACATTTGAACCAAACACTGATGCCCTCTGCACTGTCCCATCTTCTGGAATCAGTTTTGTGGGGATGTGATTTATTTTAAAAGACACAGACACTCATGGAAGAATTTGGACCCTGTGCTCCTGCTGAGCTCTCAACTGACCTTCCAAAATAGCTCTGGCAAACCCTCCACTGTTACATTGCCCATCCCCTTTTTAAAGTAACCTCCCCCAGGAAAATTAATTTTGAAAACTCCAGAGGACTTTCAAAGTAATAACACATCACACAGGTGGTAACACTGACTTGTTCTGTGCTGAAGGAAAAACTGCTTTCTGCAAAGAACTCCTAAATCTGGATTTCCTCCTTCAGTGCTTATTTGCTGTTGCTCCTCGAGTCCTGCATGAATGAATTCTTAAAACACTTCTGGATTAGGGTGGGGGAAAAACTCCAGAGAAAATCCTCAGTGATTTCTGCAGTGCATGCACACAAAATAATACAGTCAGAGTTTCACTGGTAACACCTTTTTAATAGGTCAAAGTAACTGTACAGTTCATTATATTCTTCCTGAGAATAATTTATATCCCTCAACAGCAAAAAGGGAGTGTGGTTTTTATTTCAACAGAACAGATGGCATAACTGGAAAACCAAGGAAAATCTAATTACACTGCTCTACTGTAACTCCTCCCAGGCAAGATAGACAAAAGGATGGGTTAGTTAACTACAGTGGGTTTAAAATAGTCATCATGGCTTTAATCTGTCTTTATAAATTATATAAAAATGGGGGGCATGGATGGTTACAGAACTCCTCTAAATGCAGCTCTGAATTGCTCTGGTACAAAGCAGCATTTTCACTTCCAAGGAAAACAACATTGCTACAAAAGAACTGGCACGTTATCCTGGTGAAAAAGACGAGTGTTCAGTTGTGTCCTACAGCTAGTTCCAAACAAATGCTTCACACAGTCACATAAAGAAAAAGGCAGGAAGATGAAGAGGGCTTTAGTTTGTCTTGAAATGACTGAAGTCTTGAAAATATAGCTTTTTATTCTTTCTCTGTAAATCGTGATTAGCATATTGCGACATAAGTGTTCTAATAAAAAAAAATTCCAGTCTGGATAGTTCATATACTGTGGGCAAGAATTCTCAGCCCTGAGGTTTCCCCGAATTCTTCACTTCACAATATCTCTCTCCAATCTGCTGCTCCAACAGTTTTGGCTCCGAGACCGTGACCCTGTGGCAGCTCCATGCGGTGGTGTCAAGGGCCCTGCGCTCCGTGGCTGAGTCCCCCAGGGCTCCTGTACAAACCTCATCTGTGATTGTGCCCCTCCTGAATCCCAGACCAGCTTGGCTTTGTGATAAAGACTTGGTTAAACTGCTGCAATGAGAACCAGCGGCGGTCGGTCGGTCGGTCGGTCAGGGCTGCTGAAGCGAGAGGCGCTGGAAGGCCAGGACTGCACTGGGTTAATCCTCACTGCTGGTGGAAGGTGAAGAACATCCAGTCGCAAGCAGAATTCCGAGACTGATGACACTCTTCCTCAGTGCTTAGTGCGGTCTGGACTGGCTGATTTTCAGTCTGGCTTGGTCGATAACATCCAGCAGATTTTTGGCGTCCACGGCCAGAGCGTGAGCAGCCGTCAGCATCTGCTTCTTGTACTCCTGCTGCAGGCTGGTCATCACATACTGCTGGGCCAGCTTCATCTTGTTGATGAGCTCGGCCAGGTCCGAGTTCAGCAGCTTCTGTGCCATCTCGATCTGCAACGAGATGGGTGTGTCAGCTCGGGGGTGCCTGGAGCGCTGCACTCACAGCCATGCCACGAACACACAGCCCCTGCCTCAGATCCCTCACTGAGGCTGGGACTGAATTTGGCACCTGCTGCTCTGCGCTGGGTGGAGAGCAGGAGCAGCCCTGTCAGCTGCTGGGCCACCCCCTGTGAAACAGCACCAAGACCCAAGCAGTGGATTTTAACCCACAGCTTGGCACTAACTCCTTGTTAGGGGTTTCCAGGTCCCTGTTAACCATCACTCTTTATTACTAAGGCAGTTCTAGAAGCATAAAAGTAGCTCTAAAAAGTAAAACCAGTCAAAAAGGCAGATACAGGTTGCTTAACCACATGGCTGAGTCAGGATGATTCTCTGAGATGGCACTTAAAGAACCATTCTCTCTTTCTCACTGTCCCACTTGTTCCAGGGTTTTGGAAGAAAACTGTTTTACTCATGAACTGCACTGAAAGCTCTCAATCTCATCCAGAACT
Source organism: Dendrocincla fuliginosa (assembly GCA_035047845.1). Taxonomy (NCBI): domain Eukaryota; kingdom Metazoa; phylum Chordata; class Aves; order Passeriformes; family Dendrocolaptidae; genus Dendrocincla; species Dendrocincla fuliginosa. The sequence goes on from JAWWMO010000083.1 coordinate 147,358,956, forward strand.
GAGTTACTACAGAAAACCTTCCAGCTGCACCAGACTCTGCTCAATTACCTGTTCAATGACTGAATTAACCCCCAGAGGGTCTCCTTGCCTTTGAATACTGGTGTTTATGTCACCTTCCTTAGTACATCCAGTACAAGCATCCTCACTAATACCAAGCCTGTATCCACGCAGCAATCCCAATAAAACTCATTTAATGTAGACTTACAACCCAGGAGTTCACTGAGCCTGCTCAGTGAACCAAACTGTGCCCGTGCCAAGAAGGGAGCACCAGAACATACCCCGATGGCTGTGGGAGGTGAAGGCTGAGCTCAGGTGAGCAGAGCCCCACGTACCTCTCTGTGGGTGCTCGGAGGAAGCACTGGGAGGGTCTCGTCCACAGTTGCCAGCAAAGTTCTTAGTGCCAAACCAACCTCCTAAGAAAAAAAGGAAATAAACTTTCAAGACTTTGAATGAATAGATGAGAGAACTGTAGGAATGCAGGAGGCAGCAAATACACTTACTTCCTTATCTGGATAAGACAAGAGTTAAAACACTGCTGAGACACTTCAAAATCCCACCAGGAATTGTGTGTTTCACCATCCAAACAAGGATTATTAAAATTTTTTTCTTAAAAAAGTGAAAATGTGGAGAAGACAGTGTACAACTCACTACCCTGGGTAAGCACAGGCAAGTTGGGGAGTAATACAGACAACAGGATCCAAAGCTCCAGCCTCTGGCCAAAGTCACCCACCCCACAAACACAAAAAGCCTTTATTTCCAGCTTGCCAGAAAGTTTCTCCTACGCCCCTGGAAGAGCTGATCCAGACAAGAAATAGAGCCCAGTTTTAGGCACTGCCTCCATACCTTCACCATGGGCACGTACTCCTCGGGCGGAGCGGGCTGGATTTTGCTGGACATCTCTATGACTGCCTTCACCAGCCCCGTGACATTCTCGTAGACCTTGTCATTGGAGCGGTCCAGGTTGGCCGTGGGAGGAGGGCTGATCTCCTGCGGCTGAATCTGGAAGCAGAGGGCGGCTGCTGAGCCTCCTGTCCCCAGCAGATGGGGCTCAGCACCTTCCCACCCTCCACAGCCCGCCGGGAAGGGCTCACATTCCTCATACTCCCAACAGCTCCCCTGCCCCGTCCCACTGGGGCCCTGGCCTGGCTCCGCTCCCTCGCTCCAGGATCTGAGGGAAGCTTTTTAGTTCTTCTGACTGAACCTGAGCTGTGAAATGACACCAGGCAATTTTTACCAGGGTTTTCCTGAAGAGCTTCCTGTGGAACTCCCTCAACAGAGAGAAAATAATTTGAGGAACGAGAAGTCCCAAGTACTTGACGTGTCTAAGTGGCTCAAGTTCCACTGTTAAGGCAACAGGTATCAGGTCCCTCATTCCAGGAGCTTGCTTTGTGCTCCAAAGCAATGCCATAACACACTGATATGATAAAGAGAGAACTGAAATGGGATGGCCTTTGAGGTCCCTTTCGACCCAAACCATTTAATGATTCTTTGACATTATTCTTTTGTTAGTGAAAATCCACACCAGGTTAACAAAAATGGTGTCACCAATGCAAGTGGGAAACACAGAATGCTTTTAGAGAGTTGATTTCCAATAGATCAGAGAAAACAAACAGGTTAAAAATTCTGTCATCCTTACTCAAGCAAAACTTCCAACGAGTCAAGTCTGTCTGGGGTTAAAGTCAAGACAGACTGAAATAATCCTGGGTCAGAAATGAAAGAAAACTTGCAAACTTCTTCTGTAAGGTCCTTGGTATCTCTGAACTGTAAAGCTACAGCCACCCCAGTTTCCTGCAGCTACTCCCTCTTCTGGGATGCCCAACCAACCACTCAGTGGAAGCAGAAGATGAAAAGATTGCTGATTTCCTACTGGTCACAGGGTGGCTGCCCAGCCTGTGTTTCTGAACTGGCTCGTGGTGTTTTGGCCCTCCACACCAGGTTACTGCTGGTTCTCAGGACTGGTCCCAGCTCCAGAGATGTTTCACTGGAACCACCTGAGATACTGCCCCGAGGAAACTACGAAATACTTGGATGAGACTTCCTCCAAGGAAGGAGTGCAGGATTTAGCACGGGATGATCCCATTTTGCAGCACTTCATTAAGTGGGTACCGACAGCTATTAGAGAGATTCACTCTAGTGCATTGATCAGAAAAGTACTTCAGGAAGAAGAACACTGTAATCAGCTCAATCAGCAGGGAAAGGCTGTGATTCCAATCGATTTCAGCCACCGAGAAGTTAAAAGAGTCATTTGGCAAAGTCACATGCAAAGACATTTTGGAATAGGGCACGTACACACACGCTCACGCACTGCTTACCCTCCATGGCTATGGTTGAGCAGAATGTGGGGGGAGGTTAAAGAAATTTACCAAAAGAAGGGAAAAAAAGAAAAACAATATTAATAAAACTCAGCAGGGAAGGAAAAAAAAAACCCCACCAAACAAACCAAACCCAAAACGTGTAGCAATAAGAGACCAGTTAAAAAGCCTGCAACACAAACGCACCCTCACCAGTGCTGGCAGTCACTCGTGTTAGCTGAGGGTGTGTGTGTTACAGAACAGCCTGCTGTCACCCGTGGGGGCCCTGCAGGGCTTGCCATGCACCCACACTCCCTCCTTCCTCAGCACGTGGCAGGAGATCATGCAAAGCTGGACAGGAGCAAGCCAGTCTGGCGAGCAGCAGAGTGGTGAGTGGGGCAGAGGGGCTGGGCAGTGGTGGGAGACAACCTGCCCTGGGAACGCTGCTCCCTCTACACAACCAATGCAGCACTCAAGGGATGTAAGAAAATGTTGTATCCATCCTTCTGGAGCTTTGCTTTTTGTTTAGAGAAGCCATGATGGGAAATACATGGTCATGTAGCTCTTGTTTGCGACGACTAATCACAGGGTGAAGAACCACCAAGAACCCATTCTAGATGATACCCAACCTGTGAAATTCCAGGCCCTAACATTTCAAAACTATGCACACTGTGTTTCTTAACACTTGATTTCTCTTTGTTTATCCCCGACATCCACACTGTTGCTGTGCAGACTGTGAAGTCCCGAGTTCCCTGGTGGAACTGGCTGACTGTGCCTCAGCCAGGAACCCACGTGCTCCTGCTGCCTGCCCTGAAGGCTCCTGAGGACAAGCAGCTCTGATCCCCTCCATTTGTGTTCTGCAGAGAAGGGACACTGGAAGGGAGCCTGAACTGGGTGTACAGCAAAGGGAGTCTGAAATCAATCCTAGAAGCATCTTCAGTTTGGGACTGCAGCCATTAACAAAGCTATACCAAAAAATAATGGGCTGTTTTCCTCATGGGACATAAAACAAATCAAGAAAATCTTAACAAAAAAATAAAATCTACCCTCCTTTCCTACTCAAGAAGCTATTTAGCATACAAATCTTGTTCACTTGTCATTACTGATGTCTTTGGCTGCTCAGGTTTAGTTTGCTGTCAAAAGGATGTATTTCAGAAAACATTTTGCATGTTCCAGTATCAGCATTTAGAAAGGAAATTTTAGAGAAGCCAAGTTTAGTAACACATCTGTTACTGCTTTTTGACATTTTCTGAGGCTTGGCAGCTCAAAAAGCACTGGCATCAGCTTGTAATAAATAATCCTGCTCAAATTCACCACTGCTGGCTGTTTACGCTGATTCCTACACATTCCAACAATCCCAGGACAAGAGCAGGAGTGAGAGGGGCTGGCAGTGCCTGGGATCAATTTGTGCTGAACACACTGCTCTGATGGCAGGTTTAGAATTTCATGCTTAGATCAACTGGGCTTTCCCTGTATTTTCTGAAAGCACCTAAAATAAGAGTCACTCATCCCAGCTGCTGTGGCTGCCACAACGTGGATTCCCCCTCTTTTCTACAGGCCTGTTTCCTGATGACTGGGAAGGTACGAGTGTCCCACAGGCAGGGAAGAGTGCACTGAGGGATGACTTTGGGACTGCCTGACTTCCTCAGGAGCAGTCCTATGGACACCAGGGGCAGCAGGCTGTTGTTTCACAGCAGCATCTCTGCTAAGTTTCACTTTTGGCTTTACTGCCCATTTAGGGAGATGAAACACCACATAAAGAAACATCTCCATGCCAGGTCAGACAGCCCATTTCTCCTGTTCCTTGTTCCCCTGGGCTAGCAGGGCTTGAGGAGCCAGGGTGCTGCAGCAAGAGCTTTTTGAGCACCATGGTTCAGAGAGGTCTCACTTCCCTGTGACCAAGGACAGGAGACTTCGGTACCCCCAAGTAACTGGGAACGCTGGGTGTGCTCCTTCCTGCTGAGCAGGGAAGGGAGGTGGGGTCCACACAGGACACCTCATGCTCCTCAAACTACAAATAAAGCTTGCTCAGCTGGGCAAGGCTCTAGGAGAGGAACATGCTAAATCACAGTCACTGAGGTTCTGGGCCCACCAGTCACCTCCCCACCTCCCTGCAGAGCTGCCAGGGCACGTTTGCCCCTCGACAGTGTTCACATGGGATGTTTGGCTGCCTGTGCTTTCCACGGTCTCTACTTCAGGAGCACCAAACTCCCTCAGAGCAGTGATGCTTGACCTTCTGAGGGTACTTCGGGAGGCACTGAGCAATGTACCTTCACGCCCTCGTTGTAGCTGTCCACGGGGCTGTTGAGGCTGGCCAGGCTGCCCAAATGGCCGGGGGCTCCGGGGCGCGGGGGCTTCTTTGGCGGAGCTGCATGATCTGCTTAACCAAGACAAGAGGCATTTTTAGAAGACCAACACCTCACAGGTACCATTCTGCATCATTCTGCTCTGGCAACACTACACAGGCTGCACATGCTCTTCTCCACTGGGCATCTTTGTAAGTCTTGCAGTAAAATCACTGTTTGCAAGAGTTGCACTTCATGAGAATGTGATTGTTTTATAAGACACTTTGAAATTCCCCATGTGGGGCAACTGCTGCTGCTCCCAGCACACCCACCTCACCCCTCAGAGGTTCTCACCCCTCAGTGCCAACATGCTGTGTGTATCTGGGAAAACTGGTCTTCCTCCTGGAAGAAATCCTGGGTGTGATTCACTTGAGACTGAAAAACCCAACTTTAGGTGTCTGCTTCTGTTTTACATGTCTGAACTTCACCCTGGGTGAAGTCCCACACTGACTCAGCTTCCTCTAGACGCTTCCTGCCTGTTGATGTAAACACTGCCCTGGCTTTGCTGACTGCATGTCTGGGGCCTGCACAGGGAATCTGAACACACATTACACAAACATCTATGTGCAGAACCTGGGGAAGAATCCACCCCTGCATGGAAATACTGCCATGAACCCTTGTCACTACTGCTGCTGGAAGACTCATACTCAAGGATTCAAGAGGACAGTATATGAGTGTACTGCTTACCTGGTTTACCCACAGGCTGATATATGTGCTGGTTACCAGCCTGTAAAACAAAATGAACATTTGAAGGAGTTACTGCAGTGCTTGCAGCTTCCACCAAACACAGAATAGCCAGGTCTCAGCACATTTCTCAACAGAGCAGGGATCTTCTCCTAGAACTGAGGTGGACAAAGGCAGTGTACAGACTGTGGAAACAGGGACAGGTGACAGGGACAGGTAACATCCCTGCTGTCACCACTGCAGAGAAAGAGCATTTGTGCAGTCAAAGCTTGACCGCAGTCTCAGCTGGACAACACAATAAAAAGGGCTTTTTGAAAACCCCAACAGCTAAAGGAGAATAGAAACAACATTGGTCTGTCCCTCCATGAAGTTGGTCACCTCACCAACAGGGACACAGACGAAGTGCAGACATTCAGTCACATCATTAACTTGGATTTGTGCTGGTAACCTAAATATTTCAAATCTGATAACCCTGGGGTAAAAGAAAGGGGGCAAGAGAGACAGGAGAGTAAAATCCCATGAAAACAGTTCTTCCATTTTTACTTCCAGAAAATTGTGTATTGAAAGTATATGTGAAAAGAATGTGATCAGTCAGGAAATACTAAAATATGTGTGGGAACTTCTCATTTGTATCACTGCCCAACCTCTCATCCTCTCGATGTTGACTCACAGCAGCACTAGGCACTTCCCACTGCAAATGAAGTCAGATTATGTTCTGACTCTATTAAGAACGATAAAACTGCAAAATCAAATTCTGGAACCAGAAGTGCAGTTATCATGAATCAGAGTCTCCTTTGAAACTCATTTTGTGTTTTCTTCAGACTCTTTCCAGTGGGGTGTGAAATTGCACTGCCTCCTTAGGGCGGACAGGACTTCCCCTACAAACAGTCTGGGATCTGGGGGCTGTAACCTGTGACACAACCTCAAAATCTCCAGGGCATCTCAAAGCATCTCCAGGAGCGGCACAAAACCCCAGCAATACTTTACTTGCTCTTTTATAAAGATGCAGCAACATCCAAGGCATAACAGTAACTAATAGTCTTCTCCAATTTCATGGAAAAAATCTTAGGAGCTTCCAGACATGAATGTCTCCAGAGGCCACTCTGCAGTGTGTCAGTAATACACTCATTCATGACTGTGCTTTGGCTGCAAAGGCAGGAAGAATCCCTGAATTCTTTAGTGGTGAAGAATTGCTGAAGGCAAAGCAGGAGTTTATAATCACATCCTAAACAAACCAGGAGAGTGAATTTAAAATATCCACTACTTTAAGGGCAGAAAAACCTTTCCCTTCCTGGGGAAAAAGAGTGGCTGAAGCAGCACATCTGTGCCATCAGCAGTCCCCAGACTAACCCCCCTGTCATCAGCGTGATCCAGAGATTCCAATGGCAATTAAACAATTGGAGGGATGGCTTTAGTTAAACACACAGGAGTTAAGCCACTAAGAAAGAACACAGGAGCTGCAGCTGCTGTCTGGGAATAAAGGAATGGCTGTGGGATTTATTCCCATTGTTTCACAGGGGATCATTTACCCCAAGCAGATTTCTGGGTAACACAACAGCAACATTTACATTCCTTGCGAGAAAACCCTTCAGATATTCAAACAACTGCAGAAGTCACTTCAATCCTGCTTCCTGTTGACACAACTTACAGAAAACAACCCACATTCTTCAATAAAAAGCCTCAGTTCTACAGCACATGACCACTTAAAAAATATTGCAACATATTTACGGAAACATTTTAGTATTTGTTTCAAGAACAGCTTCAAGGGGAAGAAAAAAAGAAAGAATAAAACCCCAACAAAGCCCCCAAACTGCTCCCACAGAAGCTGAGCCTCTTGGAGAAGCTGTACAACCACGTAACAACAGTGGGAACATTCAGCAAGGACTTTAGATCACGTCCCACGGCAGAGACCGTGCAGGACACGTTCCACCAGGAACGAGGAGGGAGAGCTGGGCGAGGAAGGGATCCCACACACACTTACTGGGCCCTGGAGACCTCCGTCCTCGCGGTCGATGCTGCCCCTGGAGAGCCGCACGTCGGGCTTCTGAAACAGAAATCACACACTTCACTGCCTGCTCCCCGTGCCCTTGGGACGGCAAAACCCTGCTGGGAACACCCGCTGGCAAACCCAGGTGTCGTTCCCCGGCAGCCCCCGCTCCTGCACCACCCGCTCCCCACTGGGAACGCTCCCGGGGTATCCACAGGACCACTGCCCCAGCACAACACTGCAAAACCTCCATCTGAACTTGCTCAAAGCCAGCAGCAGTTGTGGTTTTCTTGGGGAAAAAAGAAAAAAAAAAACCAAGGAAAAAAATCGCTTCCCAACAGCAAAATTCCAACCGCAGGATGAGAAAGGCTGTGCATGAATTCCCTCTTCCTGCCCCAGCATGGCTTATGTGGACTATATGGACTTGGCTCCCTCTCCCAGCCTGCCAAAGGGGCCAATTCCTGGAGCTCCCGAAACACTCCATTCCATACAGCGAGCTAACAAAGCCATCCAGATGCCCTTTTCTCCCCCAAAATTTCTGTTTTACGTGTTTTAAGCACAATGCAGGAACCCGAGGATTGGCTGTTCTAAAAAAGTAAAAACAAAACCACACCAGAGGGTTTTTTTTCCCCCAACAAGGAAACTGGTCATTTTTCTCAGAGAATATCCTAAGTTGGAAAGGACCCACAAGGATCACTGAGTCCAACCCCTGGCACTGGAAAACCCCACATATCTCTCCAGTAAATGCAGGTATGTGATATTTGTTCTTCAAGGACAGTGATAATTATGTGGAAAGACAAAGGAATAGTGGATGTGAGGCCAAGGTTAACCCTGATGTGCCCACACAAGCTCAGCAGAACCAGAGCATGTCTCTAGTGCACGAATTCTGGCACTGAAAACCAGGATTTATCTGACTCCTCCGAGACTGGATGAGCAGCTAATGAAAAGGGATAAAAAGCACATCTACAGCAGTGTCAGTACAACTTCCTTCTTGTGTCTGCAAGTATTTACACAGAACATGGTCACACACAGCATGAGAAGGAGTACTTTTTATTTAGAGAAACGTAGGTGTGTGAGTATGAGTGTAACCAAACTGACCCCATGTCCTCTCAGGGTTAGTTTGAGGGGACGGATTTATCCTTTTCTTGTTTAAAGTTACTTCAGATCCCTTTTCTTCTTTTCTTTTGGAAACACTAAAGAATAATTCCAACTCATATACCCTGCTAAATGACTCTAAAAACCAGCAGGGCAGAAGGAACTCACAAAGATACACTAATATTGATCTTTTGTCATTAAAAGCTCTCCAGCTGTGCTGCCAGTTTGTCAGGAAGGTGTATTTGGGATTTTCCTTCAGTCTTCTGCAGACTGAGTGAGGCACAGCCAGAGATGGACAATGCCTGAAAGAACCTGCAGGTTAAAAACAGACAAATCACATCAGACAGGGAAATATTTAACCCCATCTTAAACACAAAGAACTGAAGCAGACCCAAGAGATCTCCTATGTCTTTCCAGGAATTTCTGACAAATTTTATGATGAAACCTACCACTGACTAATCTCCAGTTTACTTTCTTTATTATGAGGAAGGAATTTTTTTCTGATTAAAGTCTCACTTGGTATGGGTGTGTTAGAAACTTCATCAGACACCTAAGGTAAGTTCTGGTTCTCATCATATTTTTAAACTAAAGCAAATAGCTATCCTTGTTTATCTAAAGCATATTTCAATTACACTGATGCTCACAACACGTCACTGTTTCAGCCAGATGAAATAAATAACCAAAGACTACTTAATCACAGGGGTATTTAATGGTTTCTGCACTTTCAACAATTTATTGCTCAAAAAATGCATCTTAAACCACAGAATGGTTTGGGTTGGAAGGGACCTTCAAGATCATCCAGTTCCAACCCCCTGCCATGGGCAGAGACTCCTTCCACTGGACCGGGTTGCTCAGCCCAGACTCCAAAGACAACGAAATAGGGACCATTTTAAAGGACTCTGAAGCACAAAAATACACACTAGTCCAAATAACAGGATGTCCCCCCTAGACATATCTATCTTCTCCCCTCCCTTGTCTTACTAACAAGGCCCCTCCTTTCAGCATCCAAAGTCTCCACATCACAGCAAAAATTCCACTCCCCGAGTCACCACCAGAAGCCAACATGTGGCATCCCATACACAAACAGTGCAGAACCAAGAATGCTTCACAGAAAGGCTGTAAATGCACAGAAAATATTACTAGAATGACAAAAACTTCATCCAACTTCTCCAAACATTCTTCTCTGTCCCATCAAAGATAGTCAGGAACACAAGGAACAACAGAGAAATATTAAACACACTTTTGTGTCCAATGTCCAAGAAAGGCCCAATTACATATTTATTGACTCACAGCCCTCTGCCATCTCTCCAGTCCCTGCCATGGCAGCCCTCCCAAAAACCTGAGAGAGGGAGAACTAAATGTTGTTAAAATCTTGCAGAAAACAACATCCTTCAAAAATAAATGGATCTTTTTCTATTAGTCTACTATCTGAAATCTCTGGAAATGTCAAGAGGGTTTTTCAGACAGGATGTGTAACACTGACAAACTGGGATATAATCTACTTTATTTCCAGTATTTCTGCCTGTTTGCTAAGAAAAGAACATGCAAGTCTTGGTGTTCTCAGGACATGTCGAATTGTAAAGTCTTCATGGGATTTTCTCAGGCTAAAAATTAAAATCTTATTTTAGCATCAGTTCACATCAATTATACTTGAACTGCAGTTCTCAGTGTCAAAACAGGACAAAACCACAACTATGTGGGAATGTCAGAAAAAAACCCAAATCCAAGCATGATAAAGAAACTATGTGAGTTATTTCTTCTCAGCCTACCCCAGAAAGGACTATAAATTTCCCAGTGCAACACTGTTCTGTCTGCTGAGCAGTTCTAAAAGGCAGGCACATACATATCTTTGTTTATGGGATTAAAAGCAATGCACGTAACACCACGACAGCCACAAAGGAAGGTTCAAACTGGACAGCCCAAATAAATGAGGGAATTACACAGGCCCAAAAGAAGAGAAGTGTTGTGTGTAAGATGTTCAGAGAGAGTAAAGTGTTTGTAGCACAGCCTTCTCCCCCTCCTCCTGCACATGGCTTGGACAGGGATGGCCTCCTGCAGGGACCTGCTTCAAGCTTCAGGTGCAGCAATGCTTTGTCTTCACTTCAGCTCCCTCAAAAATAACTGGGATATTCCTGTCCTTCCCGGAGATGCTCATCTCCACAGCACTTTTATCAAGAGAGCATGAAAGCCCACAGGTTTAATCAGTGCTCATTAAAGCTGCCAGACTCTTGGGCTGCATCCCCTCCCTCCCTGTCGGGGGGTGGAGGGAGGGTCAGCCCTGGATCCCTCAGAATCAACCCCTTCTCACCTCCCAACAAACATATTTGGTACAATTTAAAATTAAATTTACTCTTTGGGATTTTACACAACGGATTTATTTTCCTTCAGGAGCTTCCCATGAGGAGAGACATGTTTGTTTTTTCTTTTTACAGCAGAATCTCAGCATTCTGGGCTGTGTCAAGGCTGCAGCTTGCAAACAACATCTCTGTCTCCTCTCCAGCACTGACTAGTCCCCTGTTCTCCAAGGACCAGTTTCAGGCAAACTGCTTACACCGATAACAACCTCCCCAAAGACTGGCACATCTCCATTTCAATGCCCCTGCAGCTGAGTTCCCCATCTGGGGTGTCCCTCCCTCCCACCACACACCAGCACTGTTTAGCCATGGACCAACGTGCTCCAGAGCTGTGTTTTCTCCCTGGAGAAGCAGCAATAAATTTCAAGTCGTGAGTGAGTTGCTGTCACTCTGGGGAAACAAAACCTGCACTAAGAGGAATCCCACAGAGGATTTTTGGTCTCGTTGCAGTGTCTCACATTAAATGATTTGCAGTTGCTCCCCTGGGAGTCCAAGTCCCAGCACTGCAGAGCCTGAAGACTGGGTAAACAGAGCTGCTTCTGGAAGTAGGCAGTTTACACTGAGATCATTACACATGGTTACAAAAGTTAAATATTAAATATTACAGCTATATAAGTTAAATATTAAAATCTGGCTCTCCTCTCTTTGTTCTTCTCTGTGCTAAAAAGGACAAATATTCTTCTGAAACCTGCCTAAAGCAGGCAAGGGAGGTCCAAACTTCTTCCTAAATCACATGGAGTGAAAATGGGGGAGGTCCTTCTCCCAAAAGCAGAAATGGCACTAGTCACTCACTAGAGGACTGGACCAGGGAAGGTGTGTATGTAATTTGTGGCTTATTTCTGTGCTAGACCTTGCTATATGGACCTTAATGCCTCAATAAATGGCTTATTTTCACATGTTTGGACTCTCATGCATGAACTGTGGATGTCCTTCAGGAGATACTCAAGGCTTCCAAGAGTGACTCCCCACAATGACTCTTTTACCATGGTAATTCCTCCAGGGCTAAACTGAAGAAACCCACATTCCTTTCCCAAGAAACACCCATGTATAAACTGAAGATGCCCCTGACACACATCCTGCTGTGAGCTCCAAGACACCCCGTGCCTGTCACCAGCTTGTGCAGCTGCTGACATGGGGTATAAATCTGCCAAGCCCCATACAAGTATGAACCCCAAAGTCTCTACAGTCAAAATGCTTCTGTGGAAAGAAAAAGAACTGAAGTCTCTTAGAGATTCCAGTCCCTCAGCAGAACAGATGCAACAGAGATGGTGTCTCCTCAGAATAAAACCAACACTTAATGAAAACACACTCTGCCGAGAGCCCTAGAGATGAAAGAAAAACCAGCAAGACCCTCCTCAACATCAGTCTGGAGTATAAGAAACATCCTCATGGTCCAGAGATTGAATCAAGACAGAACAAACACTACAAATAATTATCATTTACTCTACAGAAAAACTCAGCAAGTTTTCTGCAGAAAGTTCCCACACAACCTCCTGCCACCTGAAATGTCATGCCCCATTCCCAGTAAGCACATCAATTCCTCAAGAAGTCCTTGACCATCTCGAGAGTTTTAACCACCAATGGGATGAGTTTGACCTCCTGGGCTCTCTAAGTCACGAGCAAGACTGGAAAGGCTAATGCCTAAATTAGGGAAGAAAAAAATTTTCCTTTCCCCTCCTTCTCTTCAGCTGTAATGAAGTGGACAAAGCAATCTGGCTACAGTGGTTTCTTTACTGTCATCCAATGGCAAGCTGCAAATTCCCAAGTGGATTTAGAAGGAAACCAACTTCAACATTCTTGAATCAAAAGTAACTTCTTAACTCTGGCATGACATGGATCTCACATGTCCGGGGCATGGGGGCACCTATCAGTAGCTCTTAAGAGATTTATCCTACCTTGATCTTCACAGCCACTGGCTGTTTGGAACAGCTGGGAATACCAAACATAACTGAGCTCCTGAGAGACTCAGACAAGTCAACTGCAAAGGAATGTCTTGGTAACATTGCCCATGTACAAGACCTGCTCGCCCTTCCTGACCTCTGGCTTCCTGGAGGGTAAAGCATCAATTCTGGTTTTCCAGGAACTCAATGTCTTGGCTTAAAGATCCCTAAAAAGACTGGTTCACGTTCTGTGAGACAAACATAACCAGCAATTTTGGTGTCCAAAAGAAAATTAATTCATGTGTACAACTAAGATTTTCCTGGAGACCAGCTCTAGACAGTACAGAGAGCTCTTCTACAGATCACCTTTAAATGGAGAGTTTACTTATTCAGAGTCACCTTTCATAACACACCTGTGGCACCTACATGGACAGAGGCACGTTTTGTAAGTACCTACAACATGAAAGCCTTCCAAGCTGCAACATTCCCTGCAATATGCTTGAGATCAAGCACATCACTGCTGTCTGTCACAACCCACACCACAGCACTGGAGATCCCCCACCTGTCCCACGAGGCTCAGGCACAGGAGCCTGCACAGAGTAACCTGCCACTACCACCTGCCACTACCACCTTCTGCTACCACCTGGAGCCACCAGCCTGGGGCAGCAGGGTTTTAACACAGAGCTTGAATTTTGACAACTGGGAAGCCAGGGCTGAACCAAAAAACACACCAGTGGCACTGTCAGCAAGGAAATGTGGAACTGCAGAGAAACAGCACTGCAAGATCCCATTAACAATGATTTATTCTTCTGCTCCTGGTGATGTTTGGAGCTCTTCCCACCCCACAGAGCTCTCCTTACATTATTTCTTCCCACTAACTTGTGCCACTATTCCTGCAGTGCAGGACTGCTTACAACTCTTAGCACAGTCAGGGCCTCTGAATGGCTGATTATCCCTTTTTTAGGGGTAGAGCACACACAGATCCATCTCCTTCAGAACAAAGAGGCAAATCCAGACCAGCACAGAATCATATCCCCAAATTCCCACACATAAACACTCAACTGGATGAAATGAGATTCACCAAAGGTCACAGATGTTCAAGACATTTGCAGTGCAGGACTCACCAGCTGAACACTTAATTCAAAAGCTGTTTCCAAACCTACATTTAGCAGTGAGTCCTGTGTTCGGTGAATTTTCCCACCTCACAGAAGTGCCCACAAGCTGCAGTGAAGCCAGAAGAACTGCAAGGAATGAAGGAGCACTGTGAAACAAAGGATTACCAGGAATCGCTCCTCTTTTTCAAGCCAGCGCTGATCTTCCTCCATCTCCTGTTGCTGTCGTATCAACCTCTCCTCCATGAGGTGTGTGGGGAGAACCTGGCTCATCCCTCGGATGTCCATCGTGCCCGAGTCCTGCAATCCAGACAGGGTTTATTGGCTCTCTCCACTTACAATTTGTATAAGCAGCTGCAAGAGCTGGTAGATGATAAAAGAGCAGATTTTTAGAAGCCTAAATGTGCAACAGCAGCCAAGCAGAGCTCCTTCAGCTCCTCCCAAACTGAAGCAGAGCAGCAGCAGAAACTCTTTCCAGCTCCAAACATTTGATCTGCCTTGCTCCTAAGTCACTGCAAGCAAACAGACTTGAAAGACTCTGTTCTGGTTTTCAGCAATGTTGTCACTTCTTGTATTGCACTTCATTTAAGCTGGACAACAAAACCAGATATATCAATTTTGTTTTCTTGGTCTTGAGCAATAATGTAACCATCCAGTTGTGAAAAGCTGAAAGATACATTTTTTTAACTCAAAACAAATATGCAGTTCAGTGTTAGCCAACACTTGCAAAGCATGCCACAAAAACATTTTTTAATAAATTTTTGAGCAAATATTTATGCCTGTCTTAAGCCTACAAATACTCCACATACCATATCCCAGTGCTGTCTGGAAACCATTAGCAAATAGGGTATAAATCAGTATTTTTAAAAACACCAAGGGGAATTTGGTAACAAACTTCCCTGTATTTAACAGGTGAGTCTCAGCTATCACTTAAATGTTTATCAGAACAGGGAATAGAGAAGAGATGGATTTAAGACAGAAGCTGCACTAAGTGAACCTTTCTGGAAGAAGAAAAAACGAATGAAAATGTATAAAACACTGGAGAAAAGAAAGACAGAAGGTTAAAAGGGGAACTAATCTGATGTTCCTTTCAGCAGCTCTGTGCCATCACAACAGGCTGAAGAGCATCCAAAAGGAGTAAAACTCAGGACCAGCTTTGCAGACCATTCCATTCTCTGGTCTGGGTAAGTTAGAGAGAAGCCTCAGACCCTTCACCTGTGCTAGGTATTTTCACACAGCAATGATTTTTACATGAAATGTTCCCATCTCTGTGGACAGCACTAAGTTCCAGGTGTTCTTTTAACAAACACCAGGTATTTGCTATCAGTCATTAAGATAAGCAGTAACAACAAGCAAGAATCAAGAATTTGTGTCAAGTGACACTTTATGCCCAACCTCACACAGAAGGATTTGTTTCAGAAAGAAGAGAATTCAGCCCTGACTCCCAGCCCACTGTGATTTTAAAAAGCACACGTTTAGGTTTCCCACAACAGATCCACCTAAATAATAGCAGTAAGAGAAGTGATAACAACCCAGAAGTGTGTTTCATGTGCAGAACACAAAGCCAGACGTGCCAGCTCACCATACCTCCATGTTTGGTTGCCACACAGATATCTCCTGAGGCCGGTGGTTCCAGGAATCTGCCTGATCCAAGAGAGAAGCCTGCCCAGGATAAATGCTGCCTGCCATGGCTGGTATCCCATGAGAGCCAGGGTAGCCAGACACCTTTAGGGGGCAAAGAAACCCCACACAAACAAAAACAAAGGAAAAAAACAGAGATATTAATATGGACTGTGCTTCCCCAGAATGAGGAGCTACATCCCTCCAGGACAGTAAAAATGAAAGCACAGAAATTACTCAATTCAAGCAGTCACTGAGAGGAAGGAGGGGAAGCAACATCACAAGAAGGAAGCTGAGTCAAAACATGACACAAAACCTCTTTTTTAAGTCTTTGAGGATGCCTATCATAACTATTTTAGAATAACTATATATAAAAATATAGCTTCTGGAGATAAGTGCAACTATTTGAGGGTGCCCATCAAACCAGCTGCATTAAGAGTGTGTTCTAACCTCTGCAGTCAAGAAGATCAAAGTCCTCTGAGGACAAACCCAAATCTAGAGATTCATATGGAAGAGCTCATGTTCAAGTTAACAGGAGCCTGCAAAAACAAAGCCTTCTCCACAGGAAAATGTAAAACATTTTCATGAGCCTCAACTACTTATTAAACCAAGGAAAAACCCCCTTGACTGAGATGGCTGTAAATGGCTGTGGCCTTGAACAAACCTAAAACTGCTCAAAGTCCTTCAATGGCAAACTTTTGTTTTAAATTTCTTGAGCAGCGTCAGGAAGAAAAGCAAAACCTGTGAGGATACAAAAGGTAGAGCTAAAGGCCATGAGGCAGCAGCAAAGGAAATATCCACGATCCCAAGGGAAGTCTCCCATTTTATAAGGCCAGTAATTCCAGAGCTTAGCACGGATGTTACCATGAACACCACATTCCTTCAATAAATATGGACGTGGCTGATGTGTTTCACTGCAGTTTTAGGAACCTGAACACCACCTCAGATATGGGAATACCTGCCATCTGCAGTAAACCTAGCAGGCTCAGTTTGGGGGTTTTCTTCTGATGTAAAACAAAGCTCATTGAACAGAACGGAATTAAAATAAACCATGTTAAGAAGTGAATCGATCCCACCAGCTGCAACTGAGAGGGAAACCCCCCATGTGAAAAAAAGACATGTGCACAGTATTAAATGTAATACCTGGTAATGATTTGGTTGTACCATATGCTGTGGACTTGGATAAAACCCTTCACTGGATCTGGGACTGGGGTAACCAGGTCTACTGGGCTGTAAATGCAAAGGAATTTTTAGAGTCTTTAGAAACAGAAACCAAAAAGCAGAAAATTACCAAACATATACAGGTGGTGAGCCCAAAAGCAAACTCAAAAATCCCCCCCTAGAATAGATTTTCTACAATTATTAACATCTTTTTTAAACAACTAAAATTAAGTTTTCCTCCATTTTTGCTAGGAGATGGATGCAGCTGAATTGTTTGCTGGGTATGTGGATAAATAATGCTTGCTCTGTGAATTCTTTGTTAATTGCTTGCACTACACGACCTGCTCTGTGCTGTTTAACTCTAGACAGGACATCAGCTAAGAACATCATTCCTAAATCAAGTTTCCAGGTGCAAATACAGCATTGTTTCCAAATTTTGCTGTTAATTTGTTGCTTTTGTGACTGTTCCCAAAGATAAATTCTTTTGCTTCAGTGAGAATAACACAAACCACACTGGTTTGTTTAGCATGACTACTTCCATGTGGTATTCTGAGGCAGAAAGTCAGTCCTGGCAGTTAAACTTCTCTGTTACTAACTGCCTCAACATGGGTTTTGATCATACTCTGAACCTCCAGAGGTGTATCTGAGGTTTTTGGTTTTTTTTTGATAAGGCACAGTGCTGCTGGGTGTTTCAGGAGGAGAAGAATCAACCAAAGAGGGGAAAAAAACCAACCCCAAACCTCATTGTTCTGCAAAGGGCTCCTTCAGACCACACTACTCTGAGGCTGCAGAATTTGTCATTATGAAAAAAGTCATTCTCATTCTGGACCAGGTTGTTTTCTGTCTCAGGTTTCTAATGGAAGTATCACTGTGAGATACAAGTAATTTCACAGTATGGATTTTTAGCTGAGAACTATTTAAGAATATGTATAAGGCTGTAAAGAAAATGGAGTTTAAGACCCGTAACGACCCGAAACTTTTATCATCAACTGTGGGAACAATAAAAAAATTAGCTGAAATTAGTTGTCACCATTAGAAGACAATAATTTAAGAGACACTTAAAATCTCCTATCTACAAAAGTCACCTTGTTCAAATGCCATTCTTATGCACATCCATATTTCACACAAAAATAGTGTACAGAAAGCCTCACCAACAACTGCATCACACACACAGTGAGGACACCCTGAGCCCTCAAAACTAAATCTAAAAACTAAACTAAGTCTAAAAACGAAATGCAGTGGCAGAATCAACTGCAGCTTTACCACACCTTTGGTCTAGTATTTTGGTTCACACATCACGCACAAAAAGCTCTAATGATTATAATTTCCAATACAGTGCAGCTTACATATAATTGGTAAAAGGTAATTATTCTTCAAGACTAAACAAATTCTTCAAGCAATGCTGTAACACTAAGCACCATATTGTTCCAATTTATGGAGTTTATCTGCTTCTGTGACTTGTAACATTGCCTGTTTAGATAAACACCAAATCCTGCTAATTCATCTCAGATGTCTAGAGGGGTCTGAAATGAAAGCAACAATTCCACTGCCCTTATTCCTTGGGTGCCACAAAGCTACCAAAATGCTCCAAAATCTATCAGGAAACAACCTGGACACGGGGAAACAAAAGAAAGTAAAGATAAGTTGCCTTCCTGTGAGTGTCGGGGAGTGTGTGCAGCAGAAGGTGCCACACGAGCACTCCTGGAATCATCATCAGCTCCAGAGTGTGTGTCCAAAGCTCCAGGAATTCACCACAGACTGCTCAGGACACAGAGAATACTCCACATCACAGTGGTGACTGCACAAAATTAAGTTCCTCAAAATAATATGCACAGATAACCCCAAGGAGGAGCAGACAAGTCACTGAGAGGGGAGGGGGCTCAGGAACTGGTGAGGTTGGACTCCCCCAGCTGCAGAACACATCAGTGACATCCAAACAGGACAGCAAGGAAAGAAAGCAAAGTGGAAACCAAACCACGTAAGTTCCTTGGCAGCAAACCCCTCATCTTCTGTCCAGAAGAAGGAAAATACAATTAGTTGATTTCTATCATTTCAGCAACGTGTTATAAATAAACTTCACACTGGCCTGAGAACTCACTAGCCAAGGATGCACAGGAGGGGTAGAAGAAAGAAGGCAAAAGAAAAAGCAGGGAAAGAATTTTGTGGCAACTCTGGTTGCCTTTTAGAAGCTAAACAAGAAGAAATAAAAATCATTAGTGCAGCATCATGGCACGGATCAGTTCTAATCACAGCTCAAGCAGAGCTGGGTCATCTCAGGATTCACAGATGATGACAAGTCTGGCCACAATGCTGTGGTTTGAACGAACCCACCAGGGGAGGCTTTGAAGAAATAAACGGAATAAAAAGAGGGGGTTTGTTTGGTTTTGAAATACATGTAATTTGCAGTCTTAGCTACCTTGGGAGGAGCTTCATCTGATCCTCCTGAGTCCCAGGACACCGTGACTTGTCGCCTGGATTCCATTCTCATTCGCTCTTCTTGCTGCAGCTTCTCTTCCTCCAGTATTGTACTGAGAAAACCAGATTGTAATTAAGGAAAACTGCAGTTCAGTGACGAACAAGCCTCTCCCCAGAGCTCTTGCATTTTTCAGACTAATAAACACAAAGGGACTGAGCACTGAAAAACAAACTTCTTTTACATCCACTGCTTGAGTTTCTGAAAAGCAGCTATCAGGAAGAAATATTTCTCTAGGATTACCAGTGTGCTTTTAAAAACAGAAGCAGCATCAAATTTTCATAAAGCTGTGGTTGATCTTGCACAAAATTGTTTTTGCAGAACAGTTCTTTTTATGTGCAATTAGAGAAATCCTCAAAGACAATCAATCAAGCACTTACTTGCATGAAAGCTTATTCTTCACAAGAAAATATTCTACTGAACTGCTGCAAAGGTTCAAAACAAACCGATATCATTCTTTACTGAAGCTCAAGAGCTTCAGATCACTGGGATATTTTTCTTTCTTTTTTGAACAAAGCAGTTAGAAAACATTTAAATACTCCTGCTCTTACGCTTCAGCCCAGCCAGGAACACATTCAACAAAGCAATTTAGCAAAACAGAAAGATCTGACAGTATTCACTCAGCTTCTAAGCATTCAGGTCAAAAGGCTGCATTTTCACAAAGTACAAGACAGTAGTAAAACCAGTTTGCTACTTACCACTGTTCTGACTATTAAAAAGCCTGTTTGAAGCTGAACGTGCTCCTGCTGCCCCCACATCCAGCCTCCTCCCAGCTCTGCTATGTGGCTTATTAATGTTGGATATTTGCCATTTGAAAAATACTCAGAATGAAGCTTTGAAAGAGGGAGCTGCCAATTCCTTGGAGCTGCATGCTACGGGCTAGTCTGGGATGGGAGCAGGGCAGATTATTTCCATATCACTGTCCCCAGGGTAAAGATAATCCTGTGGAGGAGCTATTCCCAGCTCCTTTATCACTCGAGAGCTTCCAGAAACAAAGAGAGGTTCTGAGTTTATAATCTCCTCTTCAGTCTGCTAAACAACCACCCAGAATTACTCATGCAGGGGATGAGATCAACTCCAGCCATCTATTCTCATCGTGGAACTTTACTGCTTATTTCAAGAATAAATTCCTGCTGGAGACGAGAACTTTGCTTTTCCTTACTCAGCCAAAAAAAAACAACTCAAAACACCGAACTATGCCACTTCTAAAAAGCAGAGAAGTCATCTTGTCTCACTGCAGCTAAATCAAGTTTATAAGTATTGCTGCAATTTCAATCCATCATTGCTGAAGTAACACAAGAATGTGGAACAAAAACAAAATCAGACAAGTTATTTGCAAAAGTCATCCTGCTGGAAATACCACAGAAACACAACTACAGCCCAACAGAGAGAATAAAGAGAGAATCTTTCTGTTACACCTCTCTCTTCCTTCAGAATAAGGCAAATGTAAGATTTCATACTTGAACCCAGAAGAACTAGCCAAAAACCCCACTGGTTTAAAGCCAGATCCCACTTCAGATATCCAGCCCAAGTTTTTATGGAGCATGAGAAAGCAGCCAACACACATCCACAGCCATGAACCACCACTACCATCTTTCAAGAAATACAAGAGTAAAAAACCCCAGAACAAAACAACACAAGAAAATCTGCCCAGATTAAGGAGTAAAATATAGATTTTTAACCAAGCAGCTGCTCTAATCTGTGCAGAAGAACAGAACAGAGTTGGCTACTAGCAGCTCACTAAATTTAGAAATGGCTTGTTGACAATTTGGGGCCACGGGTGGAATTTGTCACAGCACAGTCCTGTTTTTCCATAAAAAGGAATGAAACCCCAGTATCTCTCTCTGCCTTCCTAGAAAAGCCATTTTATCTGTGATGCCACAGCATTCAGCACCACCAACTTAAACCCTTATCACTGGAAATGACAAACTTCTATTGAAATGACTTGTTTTTCACAACAGGGGCTCAGCTTTTGCCTTGCAACTCCAACTCATCCCACCCTGCTCTCCCTCCTCCTGTGCCATCAGGAGGTTCTTTCCCAGCAGCCCAGAGGCTGGGAGATGGATGCCCTTGATTCTGCTGACAAGAATATAAAATAGAAATGCCTCAGAGAAGCATTGCTTGGAAAAACCACAAAGAATAAAAATGACTCACAGAAAGGTCTTTGTTTCCACAGAGGGAGGACCGATCCGTGCATGGAGTCAGAGTGGGCCAAGAGATATTTCTGATGTTTCCTCAGTGCAGCTGCTCAAGTTCTCTGAACAGTTTATTAGAATATGCAGAAGGTCAGGAAAAGTCAGATCTAGGCATATTTTCCCAAACTGTATGTATTTTTAGCAGCACTGAGGAGCAAGCAGAGAATTCCATCTCTATGGTTTCCCCAGCAAACCCTGAGTAGAACAAACTCAACTCAGCTGCTCCGAGGCTGATGAAAAAACTGTTACAAGTCTCCGTAATTGATAAGGTTCTTTAATTTACAAAGAACTTTTTACTGAAACTGGCCTATGACTGTGAAAAGGGAACATTTACTGGGAGCCCCAGTGCAGGAATATTTGGAATACTGAACTGTATCCTCACATTCCAACCAGTGTCTGCTGCTACGGTGATGTGGGAACCCACAGTCACTGCTGACCCCAAAACAGCAGCTTCTTCCTTCTCCTCTGTGGTCTCCAGCCACCAGGAATGGCTAGCTGGATGCAGATGAATGTGTTTTCACATACTGTTCTAATATGAAAGCTCTTCTCTATGGATTACACATTATTCCCAATGGTCGCCACCAAAGAGCAATAACGAAGCATTTTTGCAGCCTCCCTCATGTATTTCAAGTAGGTGCTATGGCCTTTTTTTTGTCAGGATGCCACACAAGGACTCAAACTGCCCTCACTCTTAGCAATTCTTTATTTTATTTATAAGCAACATTTCAGGATCTCCACCAAATGAGGTGACAAAAAGGCTCAAGTCCAGTTCTCATCAGTTAATTACCCCACTGTTGTCATAAACCCAGACTTTAAAAGCACAGGATCAGTCCCTTTTCCCAGCTGTATTCAGTGGGAACTGCAGCCCAGGGATGCCAGGGGGGTCACTCACTCGGGTAAAACCTGTGACCAACAACCACAGCAATGACACAACTGCTGTTTGTTTTGCTATTTGTAGCAGAAAGGATTAGTGAGTGTCTTTAAACAAAATTCATTCCATGCTTCAATCAAAATGTCATAAAATTACATACATTTGAAAGCTCAAAGTTAAAACCATTTCATATTATTTACCACGTAGTGCAAGACAAAGAATCTCTTCTACACAAAACCATCAAGGCAACAATTTCCTGATTTAAAACGTCCCACGTTCTAACTCTGACCAAGTCAGTGACAGAATCACAGGAGAGCAGGGTTGCACCTCACTGCCCTGATCTAACCTGACTTTTAATCCCTCTCCACCACTTAAAGGGATTTGGAACACGAGGAGGAATTAAATTTGGAAATATCCACCATCTACCCATTTGTTTCTGTGTTTACTGGGAAGACTGACTCAACCCTATCCACTTCAGACAGATCAAATGCTATAAAAATTGCTACCCTAATACCACTACCTAAATTCATACACAATAATAAATAGCAGCATATAAATTGTACAGAAATCAGCACCTTTGCATTGCACAATCAGCTACAAGTACGGTTTGTGCAAAGCAGCTGTTACTATGAAACAGGAAAAGCACCAAATAACACAGACCACAAGAAATGCTTTTGCTCCCACCAGTGCTATTCCAGATGCAGAAGCTTTTTCCCAAAGCCATGGAGTTTTTCTCATTAAAGCAGGGAGGAATGCTGCAGTGCTGCAGCACTGGCTCCGAGCAAACATCCATCCACTCTGCTCTCGCAGCTTGAAGAGACTACCCTGGACACGATCCAGAACGAGCAGCAGCAACACCACAGGGAGAGGCCACCAGGGAAATGGCTTGTTTTTGCAAGTTCATGGGAATTTGGGTTTTGAAACCCAATCTTTCCTAGCTGCCTGAGATTGCCTCATCACCAGGGGACTGGCAACCTTTCCAGCGAGAGGCTGACTGTGCGAGCAGTGCAAAGCATCCCTGAGGACACCCGTGCTGCCTCCCTTTGGGAGAGAAAGGCCACCAGTTTGGACTGGCAGAAAGCTCTGCTTGGTGGGAAGAGTAAAGAATGGATTTTAGGGTTGTAGTGGCCACAGGAGAGAGGCTGTGCTCTAAACAATGCTTCAAATCTCCCAGGGGAGCACGAACGCCTTCACGCTCAGTGCATTTTCCATCTGAGTGGGAGAATGGCCTCGAGTCCACCCTCCTGGTGAAGCTGGGCTCCAAGCACAGCAGGGCCAGCCCCTCAGAGCCCTCTGCAGCCCCAGTGGGAAGGGCTGCCAGCATGGAAATTCCAGAGTCTTGCCACATGGTCTGTCTCCGAGCTCACCGGTGCACACTGGGACACATCTGATGTGTAACCAAAGAGACCCCAACCAGCCACATGTCCTGAAGAGAGCCAGGCTCTTGAGCACACCTGGGATTTACTCCTCCTCTTTCCTTCCTGCTGAGATACCCTCCCTGCTTGGCTTTACACACCACAGCCCCCCTCCCAGTCACATTTTTCAGGGCTTCCTTCTCACTGCCCCAACCAGCTCTAAGTTATCAGTATAACCTGGCTGGAAATAAGTAAGAATCCTTCCAGAGTCAAAAAACGAGAAAAAGCAAGTGAATTGCCCATGTTTACCTATTCCCCAAGTCACACAACTGCCACATCTTTTCTTTACAATCCCCACCCTGCCCTGCCATTCCTTCCCTCGTGGTTAACTCCACACACTCAAGAGGATGGTAAGTTATCTGTGGTAAGGGCTAAGTCTTCCTCTAGCCCTGTAAATTATTAGTCCACACAGGAACTCCCAGAATAACACATGGTGAAACCGTATGAAATTTTCAGAAATGGGAAAAAAACTTGAAGGTATTTAAATAATTAATACAGCAACTCTGAAACAGCAGAATAATAATACTCATATTGTCCCTTATTTTAACCACCAATGAATTATCTTAAACCATGAACATCCAGTGATAGCAGAGAGAATGATATTATGAAAATAAAACATGCCACAAAGCACAACTTTGAAATAAGACCTGAAATAAAAGTGAAGAATTTGACAATGAATTACAGCAAACTCAAGAGTGGATTGTCAATGTACAATACCCATGTTATTGGTCAAAGCTTGTACTGACTAATGCAAAATACATACTGAGCGCTCATAAAATCCAAAAGTCACAACATTCATGACCCAATTTGGTCACAAATATCAAAGGTGTCTCTACATTATCTCAGTTTAAACATCACTCCCACTGTGGGGCTGGTGCAATGGAGATACAGACAGGGGAATATATCATGGCAGACTAAACTAAGGTGTGAGTTTGGCCTGGTGTCCAAGGTGTGTGCTCAGTCATTCCAAGATAAACACAAAGGAGTCGATATCCTGGTTTACAAAGGCCCGAGGAATTCCCAGGCAATGGTGCTGCATTTACTGCCTGCTCTGTACCTGCCCTGTGGCAGCTGTGGCTGCGCAGCCACCGAACTGTGCTGTGAAAATGATTTCCAACAGCACTCACCTGATGCTTCATTTAGTTAAGAAAAGTTACATTTCCACCCGAGAAGTCAACAGTGTCTATGTCTAGACAATCACTCTAAATTCTTTCCACCTCCCTCCCCAAGGATTGCAGCTAAAACTGTACACAAATTGCTAGTAAAATGTGAAGTTTTTCTTGGGAGAGAAAGAAGGTGATTCATATTTCCAGTTATTTGAATTTATTGCCTAATCTAATTTTCTCCAACAGATAAGGCCCAGTTTTCCAAAAGACTTAAAAACAACCTGGCCCTCTGAAGATAAAACTTAATACACCATGTCTTGTGCTACCCACAGAACGAAAATACCATAACAGAAGATAAAGCGAAAATAAGTATTTCTGCACAAGGAAATGACCTTCCAGAAGTAAATCCCTACCTGAGTTGTGCTTTAAGTTCAGTAAACCTGGGTCTCCTGCTGGGGTCGTAGGCCCAGCACTTGGTCATAAGGCTGTAGAGGGTGGGAGGGCAGTTTGGAGGCATTGGGAGCCGCTCACCGTTCTCGATCCGCCCAATCACATCATTGTTCTTCACTCCCTGGAAGGGCTTTACCCCGTGCATGAGGATCTCCCACATACACACACCTGAGAACACACACAGAGCAACGTTCTCCCCACTGCCAGCAAACCACAAGCCCTGTTCAAAAGAAGAAACCCCCCCAGTTCTGTACTAACTGTTCCTCCTGCCAGGGGATGGGTCTGGACTCACCGGCAGCAGCAGGGAGGGATGTGCACAGGTCACCCACAGCCCCAGCCCGATGGGACAGCACAGCCTGCCCTCCCTCTGCACTGCCTTTTACCTGCTCCAGCTCACAGGGCTTGCTCATATTCAAATGTTTGCTTTTCCCTCTGACTCGTCCTGACACGCCAGGGTATTCTCACCGTGAGGGTGCTCTAATGCTGGCACTGACCCAACGTTTTTGTGCTTGGGACTATGTAATAAACCAGTTTCTACTGAAACAGCATGACAAGCACAAAGGGGAAATGTGCTCTGTCGCTTTAGGATGGGCCAGAATTTTCCATAGGATTCATTTTTCTAATCTGACTGCACTAGAGTTTTCTTCAAAATATTACACACCCTTCATTTAAAAGCATTTGAATTTTGATTTGTAAAGAGGGTGAACTCTTACTTGACTTTCCTTGCTCAAGTCTCATCACTTTTGTTCCCTAACACAGCCTGTGTTCTGTCTGCCCAGACCAGTTGTCTGGACCATCTGAGCACAGGTGATCAGATCCATAAAAAAACTTGCATATTTAGGAAAAAAGATCAAAGCTTCAGGATATGCCCATTTAGCCTCATTTTTACTCAGCTTCTACTCACACTTTGTGAACTGACAGGAGCTATGAAAGACAAATGAAGTGGGAATCTAGCATTAAAGATCTGCAAACAGGGTATTATGTAGGATCAGTTATCCACTAAACAAGGTATATCACCATAAAAGTCAAAAAATAAAACAGAAACAGAAAACGACAACAGTATAACACAAAAAAGCCCCACCAAACCCAAAAATCCAAACCCCAACCAACAGAAGAAAAATAATCTGTTATAACTATGAGATCATTTCCTTGTACTTTCATTTCTGTCAGCTTCTTACTGGAGGTAAAAAGGCACACGAAACTTCAGACTTACTGAGTAGAAAAAGGAAAGAAAAATAAAAAGATGCAAAATATGCTGGAAGAAACTGGACTTTCAGAAAGTACAGTGAAAATTGTGCCGAAATATCTGGAAATTATTTATTTACAGCAGCTAAAATGGGACACTGAACTTTTCCAAGAGGACATTAAAGGATGCCCACCACTGGGAGCTCACTCACCAAACATCCACACATCACTAGCTGAGGTAAACCGTCGGAAGTTGATTGACTCTGGAGCCATCCATTTGATGGGCAATTTTCCTTTGGAAGCTACAGGGAAGGCAAGACAAGGCAGGCTGTTATCCCTGCTAGGAGCTCAAGCACAGATTTTGTTCTCAGTGAAACAATTCACAGGCAAAACCCAATCCCAGTGAAGCCCTTCAGCTATCGATATGAAAGGTTGTTTGGCTTTGTCTCAAACTGAGAGAAGAACCAGCAACCCCCAAAATAATAATAATAATCTGCCAAGCCTTCCAATAAATGCCTCGACATCAAACCCCAAGAGCACACCAAGAAATGATCATGTCAAAATTACTTCCCTTCTCAGCAATTAAAAAGATAAAGTGTAGCTCAGTGAAACAAGACAAAGGAAAGGAGGAAATAAAAGGAAGTGTAAGGGGACAGATAAAGGATATTTTAAAACATATGACTGAAACTTGAAGATGAGATTTATGGACACATGGTTTAGTAATATACACCAGCTTTGAGATGCTGCTGTTTGGTACCCAACATGCAGTCTCTGTTCTCCTGCTGCACTTCCCATCTATCAGGCACTGCAGGACACCTCTCAGCTGCTGGAAGCACTGGAGCTCAGTATTGCACCCAAAATGGGGAGAAAGGCAGGCTTCAAAGGCAGTCTGTACTGAATCTCAGCTGAAGGATGCAGCACACAGTGACAGCACAACTCAACACTTATCTGCACCTACACGTGAAGGTGCTGCTTCCTCCAACTTAAATCAGACCTTGGGATCCCTCCTCTTAAGCACATATGTAGAAATTGACTGCCATTAGTAAACTGGTGAATAACTTGCCTTTTTATACAAATACAACAGCCAGGCCAAGAAAATCTGGTTAATTCCTCAATACTGTGTTCCAGCTGTGCAGCAAGAAGGACCCAGAGTGTCGACTCACCTTTGTAGTAAGTACTGTCTTCCATGTATCGGGACAAACCAAAGTCACCCAATTTCACACAGTCAGTGGTAGACACCAGCACATTTCTAGCAGCAATATCCCTGACAAAGAGAGAGAACAGGATTTCTAGCAATTCAAAAGCAAAGTGGTGAGGTATCACTGAAGAAAATTTGCCTCTTGCCCTGCAGAGGTAAGGAACACCTTTGAGATCTCAGCCCTGTATGAGGTTTCCTAATAAGGAGCTCAGATTTTAGTGATACCACGGGGATTGTGGAAAGACTTTGGCATTTCTGTCTTGCAGTTTCCCAGGTGAGACAACCTGCCTGACATGTGCCTGTTGATTCTGGATTTCAGCAGGTGTGACTAAGCACTGACAGGTTTGATCGGCGATGCCCAGACAGCAAACTGAGCGTGCTGCTCTCCCCACTGCAGGAGCTGTGAGCAACGTTTTGTAGGTTTATTGTTACAGTTCAAATACACAACTGCTTGGCTGAAATCATATCATCACTTTGGTCAGAAAAGATCTTTAAGATCATTAAGTTCAACCCTTAAACCACTCTGCCCAGGCCACCACTAAACCATGTCCCCAGGTGCCACGCACACATTTTTAAATACCCCCAGGGATGGGGAATCAACCACTGCCCTGGGCAGTCTCCTCCACGCCTTGGCAGCCCTTTCTATGAAGAAATTCTTCCTAATATCCAATCTAAATCTCCCCTGGCACGGCTTGAGGCCGTTTCCTCTTGTCCTGTCATTTGTTCCCTGGGAGAAGAGCTTGACCCCAACCTGTCTACACCCTCCTCTCTATGACTTGTAGAGAGCAGTAAGGTCCCCCCTGAGCCCCCTTTTCTCCAGGCTAAACACCCCCAGCTCCCTCAGCTGCTCCTCACCACACTTGTGCTCCAGACCCTTCCCCAGCTCTGTTCCCTTCTCTGGACAAGCTCCAGCCACTCCATGTCTTTCTGGTTGTGAGGAGCCCAAAAGAGAGGCCAGGATTCGAGACGTGGCCTCACCAGTGCACAGAGGGACAATCAGTGCCCTGTCCTGCTGGCCACACTGTTGTTGGTACAGCCCAGGATGCCACTGGCCTTCTTGCCCACCTGGGCACACCTGGCTCAGGTTCAGCTCCTGTAAACCAGCACTCTCAGGTCCTTCTGTGGTTGGGCTGTTGTGACCCAAGGGCAGGACCTGGCACTTGGTCTTGATGAATCTCATACTTTTGGCTGTGGCACATTGATCAAGCCTATCCAAATCCCTCTGCAGAGCCTTCCTGCCCTCCAGCAGGTCCACACTCCCACCCAGCTGGGCACTGACTGACTGAGGGTGCCCTCAACCCCCTGGTCCAGATCATCAATAAAGATATTAAACAGGCCTGGCCCCAACCTGAGCCCTGGGGAACCC
>JAWWMO010000083.1:147387843-147399843 GCA_035047845.1 Dendrocincla fuliginosa
CTCTGTATATATACATAGTTATTACTTGATATGTAAGTGGTGGCACGCACATTATCACAACACATATACAGAATTTGATTGCATTTGAACACAAATAAATAGCTGAAGCTCAACATTAATGGTACTTAATAACTGGAGTGCTGTGAACTCTTAATGGCATACAGTAAGCCAGTCTCTTCTCCCTAAAAAGCTCATGCTCAAATTCAAGGGAATAAAATTCAAAACATACCCCAAAGGGAATTTAGGTTCATTTTCTGGTTAATCAAGTACTTAGATTTTATAAATATTTTGTTTTTCCTCTTCTTTACTTAAGAAGCCATCTGCCCTTGTTTTGCTGTTCTATATTTGAAAGATTACAGTTGACTCACAGCTTCAAGAAATATCCTAACCACAAAGCAACAACCCAAAAATGAGTGATTAAAATCCAGCCCCGGCTCCAAGTCAATCCAGGAGTGGGCCAGCAGGTGTCACCCTTGAAAAGGGTGTAATTCTGGTGGAAGCCTCTGCAAAAAACCACATTCCCTACAATCTGAAGCAGCTGCCCATAAAAACAGACACGAACACACATTTATATGTATGAAATCTTACCTATGTACAAATCTCTTGCTCTCTAAGTAGGCAAGTGCTGTGCTGAGCTGGTAAGCGTAGAGGATCAGAGAGGCCAGGTCCAAGCTGTATTTTCTTACTTGCAAAAATGATCTCAGCTTTTTGCACAAAGAAGGGAAAAAAAACCCAGAAAGAAATCAGAACCAAAAATAACAAATTTGAACGAGGCATATCTCAAACTGTAAAGTTTACACAAGTATTGACGGGCAGGATTTTGTTCCCTTAGGGCTGGATGAGAAAAGAAAATCACTTTCCATGAAAAAAACTGACTCTGGGTTAAATTCAAGCAGCTTTTTTCTACATAAAAAGAGTTAGCCAAACAAACAAACAAACCAACCGCAATTTTGTGCATTGCTTTCAGGGTCTTTCTGAAGAGCATCTGCTGCTGCTGTTCCAGAGGGAAACACTCCTGGACTTTTACTGACTCTGCCCTTGAGTGCAGCACATATTTACAGCCTAAATAATTTAAGACCTTAACAGTACCTGGCCAAGTCAAACACTGATTAGATGAGTATTGTTTTGGAAGCATTAATTTTAATCTGCATGTGCTGAAACAACTGGATTTAGCAGAGAGTAGCCAAAATCAATGCAGAGTATTTATAAGCCATATTCCCAGTATAAGACAGTAGGGACCTACTGGAAGGTGGCACTTGAGTCTCCTTAAATATGAAAACAAGGCTTTGAAAAGTCATTTGGGCACTGGAAAGGCAATCTGTAATTTTTTGACAGAAAATTACTTCTCCAGTACAAATTTCTCTGCCTCCCCTTCTTCTTTTGGACAACGTAGAGCAGTTTGATAATTACAATGACAATATACAATGCAGAATGAAATGTCACTGCAGCTCACATTTGCAGAAACGTGGCTGAAAGAAAACAAATCGATTACAAAGAGCGAGATTCTAGTTTTGCCTGAACCATTCATCCAAATAATAATGAGGGAAGTCACCCAGCCCCTCTGCTGCAGAGACTCTCCAGAAAAAAAACCCAGCATAAGAAATTTAATGTTTCAAGGGAAAATGCAGCATTACTCAGGAAGAATAAAAGATGTACCACAACTTCACTTCCAGAAGGTATGTTTGCAAATGCTGTTTAAATGATATCACATTATCATCATCCTGACAGAGGTCACGCTCTCGCTCTGGAACTGCAATTGAATTCTGTGCAAACTCTGACTAAATGGCTTTGGAATGAGGTGATGCAGTTCCCCCAGTGGAGGAGAAGGTCAAAGGCTGCCCCTCCTGTTTCTGAGCCCATAATTCTACAGAAAGTATGATATCATGTTTGATATCATGTGTCAGTACTGTGAAGTGCTTTTTCAGCCTCCTGTAGAGGCCTCTGTGAGCTCACAGAGAGTGGACCAAGGGCTTTTCATACCTCTCCAAGCGTGCAGAGCTCCATGATTATCCACACTGGGTTTTCTGTGATGACCCCGATGAGCTTCACAATGTGAGGGTGATCGAACTGGCGCATTGTTACTGCAGGGAAACAGAGACAACCCCCTGGTTAAGAAGCTCTTTGCCTACGACCAGAAAACACAACCACAGGACTTGAAACAACCTGAAACAACTGCTGCAAACAGTAATGTCTGCTCATTTCATGTGCTGTGGGCAGGAGGAAACACTTGATCTGTACTATTCTTCACTGACAAAAATGCAAACTGCAGTGGAAGGTGCCACTCCAGCCAGGGTCTGGCTCTCAATCTGACCCTTGGGCTGAGCACAACCTCAATGAACATAACGACCTGCCAAACCAGTGCATGACCAGTTCTCCTGTGCCCTCCTACTGGAAGAGGAGGCAAGAAAAAACACTCTGTATAATTCAGCTACTGGAAAAAATGTCTGTCAGTTTAGGAATAACAAAAATATTATTTAATCTAATTTAAAAATCTTATTAATTGTATTAATTTAATACAAATCATTGTATTTCCCATGACTCAAGTAACTCCTCCGTCTCAACAGTGCAGCCACAGTATGTTTTATGCAGTGTCACACACGAGTGACAGAATGGAAGGCACCATCAGGATCAGCCAGTTCCAATCCCCCTGCCACAGACAGGGACCCCTTCCAGGTTGCTCCAAGCCCCACCCAGCCTGGTCTTGAACAGCTCCAGGGATGGAGCATCCACCCTCACCCTGGAACTGCTCATCTCAGAGACTGATTGAAGGCTTACTGATGTTTTGCGGAGACCTGCTTGGCAGTTCAAATCAAACATCAGTCTTCTGATTAAGTTCCTCTCTCCCAACACAGACACAGCAAAAACATCCCTAAATACATCCCTAACACGTATCCTTAAATACATCCTTAATGTATTCTTGACAAACAGCCCTAATTTGATCCTGAAGTGGCATCTCTTCTGCATTTGCAGTCTGTACTGTCAGCAGAGACCCACAGTAATTACCAAACTGCAAACTCTGCTCCAGAGTGCCTCAAGTCAGGCAGCAATAACACCTGCTGTCTTCTGGCTTTAAAGTAATCCCAGCCTAAAGCCAGGAGGCAATTCTGGATTTCCATCCTGAAGAGCTCTGAATTCTATTTCTGCACATGGGACCAAAACGTCTCCAAGCCCAACAAAAATCCTTGTACAGTCCTGTCTATAAGACCAAAAGTTGTCTTGGTTTAATAACACATTTTTCTGCAAAGAGATTTTATGGACAGACTTAAGATAACATATTCTTTAAAATATTAATGCTATGAATAATACAGGAAAAACCCCAAGAAAACAAACATCCTCACCACTGACACAGCTTAAAACATTAATAGAACGGAATAAATAACGTGGTGAAAAGTCATACAGGCAATAACAACTGCTAAATCTTTTCAAAATATCACCAAAATGTCTTAATAAGCTAAATATTAGGAAATAAATTTATTAATTCAGGGAAGTAACCAACAGTTCTGAGCGAGTTTGCAATGTGAACACAAGTCAGAGGGAACGGAGGGGAATTAGAATGAAAACCAGAAAGAAGAAATGGCAAAACTATTAAATCAAAATTGAAAAGCACTATTTATCTGTCGACTACGGTGGCACTTCCTAATCTGTCAAACTCAAAGGCATAATAGGGAACACTCAGTGAGCAATTATTTCCTGCATTGTTAGGAGACAGCAGCCTACCTGTGACTGCTGAGCTATTACTGTAAGCAAGGGTTTCTACTGTTCCAACAGAGAGAAATGCAGTGGAAAAAATTATAATAATTTAAGAAAAATCTGACATTCAAAAATAAGAAGCCATTAGCTGTGAACACAGATCTCTGGAATGATTAGAACAAATCCCTGAATAAAGGAATACTGAATAAAACACACTGTAACACCTGACCATAACCAATGAATTTATTGATGTAACACAATCCCTTTACAACATTTACAGATATATAATAGCAGAGGATAAGAGGCAAAAATTAAGGCCTAAGTCCCATATCTTAATTTGCTTACAAAACCAAACAATAGAGGAACCAGTAACTTTAATATTCCCACAGAAGTTTTCTGTTGCTATTTATCTCAACAAAAAGCCTTCTTCCACTTACGAAATGTGCCATTTGGGGAATGCAGTGTTTGTGGGCAGTTATTTAGAAAAATGGCTTACTCTACCATAAATATGTATTCTGAATTTCCAAAGCAGATCCCTCTGAGACATAACATTTCTAGAAAAACAGCCACCTGACTTTCTAAGGTAATGCACTCAAAAATAAGTGCTGGGTTTTTTTAAAATCAATGTCATTAGGGAAGGAGAGGATCAGATCTCCAATACGCCAAAACAGATTCTAAATCCTCGCAGGAGTCAGAACCCACAGACAGTCACAGACAGGGGCTATGCAAGGATGGAAGGCACTTCCCTTGCACATACTGCAGGAGAGCAAAAAGCCAGGCCACATGAATAAAACATTTACATTAGTGCAAGAAGTTTCTGGCCCAGGTGGCCTCAACCTGTGCAAGGAGCAGTGACAGCAGTGCCCCCAGGGGAAGTTGGTTCATACTCACAGGCTTCTTGTAGGAATTTTTCTCTAACGCTGTCAGAGGTGCAGTTTTTACACGTTTTGATTGCAACGGCCATAGCTGGGTTTTCCTGAAAGACATCATTGAGAAATCACTGCAATACAGCCCACCAAATCTGCCCTTTACAATTTTACTGCTTTGGAGAAAATTACTACTCAATAAAACACCTTCAGCTAAGAAATTACATGTTGAAAGCTCCAGTGTTAAAGTTTCAGTATGGTCAAGGCCCCTCATGAACAGCATTTACATCTAAAGTGTCTTGGAAACAGTTAATCTGTTTTAAACCATGTTAAATTTTATGACAAAAGATGGTAAGTTTAACTGAACAGTAAACTTTTTGTGTTATTGAGGATGGTAAACTCTTGACAATATTTAGCAATAGGACAGGGAACAAGGAGATACATCCTAAAAATATCACTTGGCTTATGCGAGCAACCTGGCAAGCCGAGTAAAGGACTTTTTGTGGTTCTTGCAGAGTAAAGACTTGCTGCAATTGTGATCCCAAACTACTACAAAGAAAAGTAAAACAAAGACTTTTACTTGTTAGCTGCACAATCAAGATCAAGGCTTTAAAACTGAATTAAACAGAACAATGTGTGTTCAAAATCAAACAAATTTTCCCACCTAACTGCTCATCCTCTGAATACTGAAAAAATGGGAAATTCTTAGTGGGTTGGAAAAAGCTGAAGTGTTTTAAAACTAAATTTCTCCACTGGGTATGGGCCTGTTCAAGGCCCTCCTTCCAGCTGGAAAAATGGGAACTGTCCATTGTTCAATGGGCACTTTACAAAAGAACCTCTCCCTGACAGCACACAGGGTTCATGTGCGAGCTCACCCAGGGAGAGGTGCACATTCACAGTTCTGTTCTCTGCCTGCCCAGGCTTGCTCTATTTTACATCTATTTGTACAGACAAACATTACCAGAATTAGAATAGTATTTATATCTGGCAGGCTTAAATGCCTATTTTCTAAGTTGCTCACAACATAGATCTTCAAGCTGACTTAGCAGGAAAATATTGATTAAATCCTTTCCTCATACATAAAATGCTCATAAACTGCCTGAAAACGCAGTGGTAAATCCTGATTTTCTTCCCTTATGAAACCAGGATGGAACAACCAGCCCTGGCTGAGACCTCTGGGTGCCTGCCAGCCCCATTCCTCTCCTGGTGTTGCACATGAAGGTTTTGAAACATCTCAAAACCACCAGGAGCATCACCAGGAAGAGTTTCAGTGTCTGCAAACAGCCAAGACCCCAATATTTAGCAGAAGGAATGCAGGAAAAGGCCTGGTATCAGGGGTGTGCTGATCTTTTGGGTTTGGATAAGGAGATTCAAATTTGAGCTAGCAGAACAAGAGGCTAGAAATCTCCCCTGTAGTTTTGCACACAAGCTGAATATATATATGGAAGCACTATCATATTGGAACTAATCTTTTGTCTATTGTAAGATTTCTTCCCAGAGCAAGTTACACTCTGTGACTACAACATTAAAATTTAATGACATCAACCTTCTGTCCCCCCTTCACATATTCTAGTGTCTTAAATGCAGTAAAATTTTATTAATAAATGCAATCAAGCAGGCTGCTGTTTAAAAATACCATGTTAGACACAGGATGCCTGAGTAAAACCTGATTTCCAATTCACAAAGAAGAATGGAGACAAGCCAGCATTTTCAAAACAACAGAGAAGGGTCTTTAACTGGTTTTACAGAGCTCTGGATTTATCCACCGTGTCCCCAGTGCAGTGAAACATTACTCCTCAGGACTCCTGTTACCCTGGACAGAATTACATGAAAAATAAGAATCTCCCTCAATGCAAAGTGTGTCAGATTTGCTTTCTGAATGAAGGAATGAGAATAGACTTCAGACTTGTCTTAAATAAAACATATATCCTTACTTATTTACTTAAACATTGCACTAAAGAATTAACTTATTTAACTCAGCAAGCCCAGAACCCTACCCAGCTGTTCCTGGGAAATACTGTTCCTGAAGGTACAACTACATCATTGCCCATATTATATCACCTATCAAAAATTCCAAGGATTTCTTCTGGTATGAACTGAATCTTCATTTTGCACTTGCAGAGTTATTTTATTATAAGCCTGAAATTGGTTGACATTAATTTTTGCAGTCTTCTCTTGCCTTTTTCCACAGACTTCAGTTTTGGTCTATTCAAATCTCAATCTTAGTGGCTGCAGCCCAGGAAAACAGAAACACCAGCCTAAATCACCCACGTGCTGCCAACCCCCTGGTTTCACTGGGATGACTCCTGGGTGGGGGTTTTGCTGGATCAGTGTCCAAGGATTCTGAATCTTTCAGGAAAAAGCAGTACCTTTATTGAGCTTCTCTGGGAGAGATCCAGTGAGATGGTCAGTGGAGCACGTTTGTGTTTGTTCTGGAAGACTCACAGCAAGGCCTCTAAGCAACACACTTGGGGGTTTTTTAACTAGTAAAGTTTCATGGCTTGTTTATTTTGGTTTTGGAAGGAGGCTTACCGGGCTCATGTAAACTCCTTGGTGCACATCTCCAAACTGGCCTTCCCCAATGCAGCGCCCCAGTTCAATCCTCTCCCTTTGAATTTCATAATCTCTGGCTACAAGAATATAATGCACTTGAAATATTAAGTTTCCGGGGAAGGGCAGAGAAATAATCCACAAGACACAAAACTCAAAGTAAGTCACTCAATGTCTCACATATGAACCACTAAGATTAACATTTGCAGCACACCAACCTATGCAGATGCTGCACACACACAGTGGAGACCTCTTAAAGCTCTTGTAAATGTTTGAACCCCAGCAATGGGAAAGAATTTTCAGATCTGAACTGCTGAATTAGCTGCTCTGCACTTATTTAAGTGCAGCAGACATAACTGAGTCCTTCTTCATTACAGGGTAAAAGACAAAGCACTCAAAGAGTTTAGGGCCACACCACCATTAAATACAGCCTTATTTTTAAATACACCCTTATCCCTCTGGATGCTTAAGAGAACTCCACTATGTGGTCTTTTAAGACTTTGAAACCAACAAAAGAGCCCAGAGAATTTTTAAAGAGGCAACTGCAAGGAAAAAAATACAGAAACAATGAGGATAAAATGAAAGAGCAAATTCTGAGTGCACTGCACCTCTGGCAGTGACAGCTGAAGCAAAATTGAGATGTTTGGTGGACTTATGCAATTTTGTTCATGTCATGGTTTAACAGGCTGAGAATATTACTGATAAAAATGGCTCAGTACTTCAGCAAAACATTAAATCAATTGCAACTGAATGACTTCATTTGCAATTTAATTTCTAGCAGGCATGGAAAAATAGTTCAGGAATAGCAGAAAAGCACATACAGTATATGTTTTCACCTCCACTTGTATTATTCAGAGAAAAAAATATAACCAACCAGCTTAGAACTTCATAACCTTGATTTTAACATCATTAACACTTCAGAAATAACTCTATCTACAGCTGGATAACAAAATGATAAATGACTTTTTCATCTCTTTTTTTTTTTTAAAGTACTGCATTTTCCTCTTTAAAATCCCAAAGCTAACTGGTTTAACTATAAATAAATAATGTTTATTAAATGAAAGTGAATAGTAAACTTAAAAATTCCACATCATTCCAAACTGCAAGCATACAGGGATGGGTAAAGGGAGGTCTCCTGTTACCTTCATCTATTCCATAGCTTTCTGCAGTGCAATTAAGAGAAAAATCAAATGCTTACTTAGATAGAGCGTCTTAAAAAATCAAGACAAGGACAAACATTTTTTAACATTTTTTTTTAAAAAATGAAGAAATACATTGATGCAATTTTAAATTTATATTAGCAGAAGTCACAGGTCTGTTCTTGTGATCTTTGCTGGCTCAGTCCCCTGGGAGCTGAACATCTGAGTGCCCTTCAATCCAGCAAAGCACCAAAACCACCTCGTGGGTTTTGGATTGAAGTCACCCTTAAATGTTCAGCACCATCCAGGGCTGGGCCCACAAGTAATTACTTCCATGAAAACTTAAATAAAAAGATTAGGGAGGGAAAAAAATAAATCACACAAAGTTAATCTGTTAATAATA
The DNA here is from genome assembly GCA_035047845.1 of Dendrocincla fuliginosa. Lineage (NCBI taxonomy): Eukaryota > Metazoa > Chordata > Aves > Passeriformes > Dendrocolaptidae > Dendrocincla > Dendrocincla fuliginosa. The sequence goes on from JAWWMO010000083.1 coordinate 147,396,492, forward strand.
AAAAATAAAGGATATAATTTATCACAGCATGTTTTGACCCTGCAATTATGTTAACAGAATCATGTAGTGACTTACTGCAAGACATTCAAAACACACTGTTCATTCCAGGAAAACATATATTCCTGCTTTTCAAATACTGACTCTCAAATATATATGTTTTGCAAAACATATATTCCTGCTTTTCAAACATTTTCCACAGAAGTGGAATCGATGCTGTAAACACTGGAGTGATCATGAAACAGGAACTCAGAAAAGCTTCCACACAGTTGTGGTGGTTCAGCACCATCCTCCTCCCCTCCCAAAACTCCTGGTTTTGCAGGATTGTGTATCACCACTTTGGCTCCTTCCAGAGAAACCCTTGCTTGCCAAAATGCAATGGAATTTCTCAGCCACAACTTTTAAAATCAGAATATTGGACTTTGCTCTTTAATGAATTAGCCCTGAGTTTGAGCTTATATTATAATTCAAACAGGTCATTAAGACAAAATCCTTGTGGTGGCCACAGCATCACTGCTTTACTTCAAAGATGAAGACTCAGCAGAACTTTGAATTTTATTTTGTGTCCCTGAAGTCTTTCATCTTTAACAAAAGTGCATGTGGTGCAGCTGAGTTCTCTCTCACAGAACTGGAGAGCAGCAGGTCTGTCACACAGCAAGGTGAGACACAGCCAGGCAGCAACACACAAAGCTGTCCAAATTGTTTGCTCTTTTCACAGAGATGTTATCCAAACTTGGCGTGTTATGCTCAGCATCACCATCAAAAAAATCTTACGTTTTGAGACAGGAAAAGTATTTAACTGGGAAGTCATTGACAGCAGCCAGGCAGAATTTGGTTTTATTTGACTCAAAACCTGCACTTGGAAACCATGGACTCTGAGTTTTCACAAAATAATAAAGAACATTTTCTTTGCACAAATATTATTTAAAGCTGAAATACAAGAATCAGTCCCTGCTAAACCAAAGATGCTTTTGGATAGAAGAGTTCCCCAGTTGAGCACTGCACTTACTTGATGGCATTGTATAAGTGTCTTCCTCATCTATAATCTCTGCATAGTCATCAGTCTCTGCAAAGGAGGAATTGAAGAGTTTCGGGAAAAGCAGATGAAAACAATTCTCCAGAACAATATCTCCCATTTATCAAGGCTGAGATGGCCACAACCCCCAAGTTCAGCATTGCTGGGACACATTTACAAAAGCATGACTAAAACTTGCTCATGCATAATTTATGGTATGATAATGACCTCAGTGCCTATTATACAACGTCACATAGATGCATTCAACAAGGAAGAAAAGGAAGATTCATTTGTATTCAAAAAAGTTCAGGTCCTGAATTAAAACCCATTTAAATTGCTGGCTTAAATCTTTCTAACAGCAAATTCCATTGCAGTAGGGAGAAAACATTATTAATGGATTAAATTGCTTTATGTTCCATAACGTATGGGTTTGCAGGGTTTTTATGCCAAGCAGGCAGAAGACACCAGTGATGTTCCAGGGCAGCATCCACCTTGTGCCAGTGTGGCCAGGTGAGTTTTTACCACAGAGACTTCTAGAGCACGAACACCTTTTAAGCCACATCTCACCTTACACCCATTTTTCTTGCATTAGTATCAATTTTCCTTAATTGGTGGAAATTCACCACTAGTTCTGCTGTCAAGAATCAAGATCTCATGGGCAGGGTTTGAAGGCAACTTCCCAAAATTTGTCAGAAAAGTGACAGTGTATTCTCTCTGTTTAAAACTTGCAACTTTTACATCCTCTGTTCTCAGAATGGTTTAAATGTTGGCAAGTCGTATCAGATGGTCCTTTTTCTGCTCTAAAGAACTCTCAGTGTGTGCAGACCATCTCCTGAGGGTCAGATAAACTCCCCCAGGGGTTACAAAGCCAGTCCACAACAGCAGGATCATTTTTTACTTTAAGGCTGTTAAATTCCACTTACCAACTTTAAATGCATAGAGAGGTTCTCAAAATTGAGTAATTTCAAGCCCAGTGTGCAGTTTTTTGGTTGTCCACACACTGGAAAGCTCTAAAAGCCTGGATTTACTCCCCCTTTTCCCCCACATGCCTCGGAGCACCTGGATATCCCTACCACTCCCTGGAATGATTTTGCTTCTGAGTGGGGAATGGGACGAAGACACAGTGAGAGTGGGAAGAAGGATGGGATGATCCTTTTTGGCAGCAGCTCCCAGTTCAACCAGTGAAACCAGAGCAAGGCTCATCAACATTCCACACACAGATAAACCAGAGGCTTAGTTTTCACACAAACCAAATGTTTCCAACAAACAGGTTGCTTTATAAACCTTGAAGTCCAACACACTTCAGGGAGTAAATGTAGTTTTATGATCCTGCCTTCTTACTACTTAAATAGAATTAAAGCTGTTTTTCTTTTGAGCTCCTGCAGGAATATACCAGGTCTTGTAAAAACAGAACCAAGGAATTCTATGCAATTGAAATTTTTGCAAGGCAATTTCTATTTAGGACACCATGAAAGAGTCACCTAATGAAAATTCAACTAATTATAAGGACAGTGCACAGGCAGCACACTCCAGAGGCACTTCTGTCTTTCTTGGTATGTTTTTTACTCCCTACATTATAAGCTAAGGTTTTTGTAGAAAATAAGCCTCAGTTTGATCTAAAAAATAAGCATCTGTTTGAAAGGAATCAGTAGCATGCCGCTAATGTGATGGGCACAAATCACTCTGCTTCCTTCTAACATTGTGGCAGGATGTTTATAACTCTTATGGAGGATATCAGAAATTTATTAATCTATGTAAAAAATGGACTGGATGAAGGATATTAGAAACATACTTGAGAAAAATTTTTAAGGTTTGGAAACCAGAAGTGATGCCACTTCAAAACCCCCAAACACTGGTCACAGCAGGTTACGGAACAGTGCTTACAAAATGTGATCAATGACATGGCTTGTTCGTCACTCTACTTTAAATTAATGAGTTAATTTATACTAAAAGCAATCTCAGAACAGCACAGAGCACTTTACAAGGTTTTGATCCATCACGCAAAACCATCATGAAACTAGAAGTCTTCATAGTCAACCCAAATAAATTAAACATATGCAATTAACTACACAAATATTGCTTGTTACACATTTAACACTCTGGAGACGAATATAGAATAAGAATTCAGAAAATCATTCCTGTGCATATCTGGCATTGTTTCTGGGAATTAGAGGAAGATTCAATCAAGGCACTGACACTGATGTGCTCCAAGTGTCCTGCAAAAAGAGAACTGACCTCCCTCACTCCCAGGCTCGACCCCACAGACCGTGAGACTGTTCCTGAGCCTGCCGAGACCACAGCTATGTTTGCTGAGGGGTATTCCAGGACCTGTGTGGAGCC
>JAWWMO010000083.1:147408289-147423822 GCA_035047845.1 Dendrocincla fuliginosa
CAGACAGTGTATCTGTGTTCTGAAGACTAGCTTCTGACCTACCACACTTGGAGGAAGAGGAGCTGCTGTTTGGCTCTGTCACAGGCACTGATGAAGCTCTGCCACACCACTGCAGCTCCACATCCTCTCACCTGCTTCCTTGCACAATCTCTATTTACTCGGGCTTCCTATGCCAAGGAGTGAATCTCAAACATCTTTGAAAAATGGGTAAGGGCAGGGGAAGGAATCTGAAAAGTAGAAAATGAAACAAATGTCTGCATATCTTTCCTCCTTTTTGTATGAAATATGCTGGGGTTTTGAGTATGTGGGGCTGAAGTCATGGGTGGGAAATCCACTGAGTCACAGTATTATTTCCTCAAGTTTGTGGCCAAATACTAGAAACCTACAGGAACATACAATAATATAAATACACTTTTTGTGTCTCCATAATAAATATTATGCATATAGATTTAGAAAAGCATTTTCTACTCAGACACTACATCCTTCAAAACAATTTAAGATTTTGTAACAGAAAAATGTTCTCTCTCAATTGTAAAAACTTAAGAAACCACAATAACTAACAGAAATCTTAAAAGCCTCTAAGGTACAGAAACAAAAAGTATTACCTCACACGCTCGTCCTTCAATTAACTTGTCATTTTCAACAGCAAAAATTAAATGCTTTGATCTAAACAGCAGCTACAGAAAAACAGCTATTAAGTTTCTTCTTTCCGAAAAGCAAGGATTAATATTTAATTGCCTCTTTTCCCCCTTTCAAAGCCGCTCCTCCTAATGAGCACACGCTCAGGTAATCTAAGTTTAGAGGGGAGTGGGAATGCTGACAATGACAAGCAGCCTGGCTTTGGAGCACCTGCAGGGAGTCTGGGCACGGCTCTGCGCTCGGGCAGTCAGTGCTGACCGAAGGGAGAGCTGCCTGCCCCTCTGCAGCAGCGCCAGGAAGGAACCCCCGGGAGCCTTACCTGACACAGACACCGTGTGCGACCTCACGCCTTGCTTCTCATTGTTGGCCAGCCTGCAAGAGAGAGGGTGCAATGGCTGAAGGCTGTACATGCTGCTGCAGGGCCCCCGGCACCCAGCGCTGCCAGCAGGCTGGAGGACCTCCTGATCCTCCTCCCACAGCCCGCAGGAGCTCGGGCAGGATCCTCCCACTGATCCCACCTGGGCAGCCAGGCAGGCAGAGGGAGTGCCCATCAGCACGGAGAGGGAAGGGGAAACACCAAACCAAACCTGAGCGGGACACGCTTTTAGGGTGCGTGTAACCTGGCTGTGCTGCTGCAGCTTTCTGTGGCATCTGCTGGCAACAGCCTGACCTGAGCTTTGGTCTCTAAGATCACTTATCCTGGACCATTGTGAATTAGTTTACACGTCAAGTAAATGAAGAAAACCCATCACATTTAAATGCAGTTATGTATATATGTTCATGAGGTTATGTATATAATACATATTGTTCATTATGTATAATTTTTCGTTAGGTTATGTAATACATATTGTTTATTATGTATAAATATTCACTATGTTAGGTATATATTATATACTGTTCATTATGTATAAATGCATTGCTCATTATGCATAAATATTCACTGTATTAGGAATATATTATATACTGTTCATTATGTATAAATGTATTGCTCATTATGTATAAATGTTCACTAGGTTATGTATTTATATTACATATCGTTCATTATGTATAAATGTACTGCTCATTATGCATAAATATTCACTGTGTGAGGTATATATTATATACAGTTCATTATATATAAACATATTGCTCTTTATGTATAAATGTTATACATTATGTGTATGTTATGTTATGAATAAATATTCATTATTAAAAGAAATGCTAACAAAGTCTCCATTTTTTTTCACTTCCATATATGACCACAACATTAATGGTCAGAGAGCACTGCACTTCACACTTCCAGAGATCAGGAATTTCCTCTGGCCAAGGCAGGTGTCCCCAGACCCAAGATGCTGCTGGCTGGCAGTTCTATGGCTCTGGTAACAGCTCTGCTGCCAGACTCAGAGCACACGTGGTGCTCTTGTTAAACAGGCTCAAGGCTACAAATTTAGGTTTGGTAAACTGTCCCAAAAACAGGAAGAAGCTTTCCCTTCAAACCTTATTTTACCCCAGGAATCCCTGCAAATAAAAAAAGGCTAAACTTTATGTAATTAGACTGCTATTCTGTGTTTCTCAGTTGCGTCTATTTAAGCAAAAAGAAATTTTCCTGTTCCATGAGTGCACACTAAGTTTACCAATTTTACTCTTTCCATCCTCAACTTTCATTTCCTTTTCTTTCCCCAATTTTAACTTCTCTCTTTCTGCACCATGAGAAAGCTGCCTGGCTAGTGAGGACTGCAGCAGGACCTGTGTAGGGAGAGTAATCCCTAATTCAGGAACAAGTTGTGCTCCATGCTCCATCCAGTGCTTAAGAAAATAGCAGTAATAACAATAACAACAATAATAATAATAATAATTCTGGACTCCCTCCAGGAGTAAAAGAAGAAACAGAATGAGGTGACTGGGTGAAAGCAGGCACAGCCTCTGTGCCCCAAAAGAAAAAGGAAGAGGGAAGACATTGCAAAACACTGAATCCAGCTGTGCTGCTGGATACAGGTGATGCTGCTGACCCAGCCCTGCCACCAGGAGAGTGTAAGGAGAAGTCCTTGTTCAAACAGAGCTAAGTAAGAAATTTATTCTTATTTACCTTAAAGTTTGCAAAGAAGAAAAATGCAGAGGTATCTTAGCACATTCTATAAGAATCATTAAATGCAGATAACATCTCAGCACACCTTGGGTACAGTCTCACAGTAAAAGGAACCAGAGGAGAAATGCATCTCTATTTGTCTCACACAATTAACATTTTCTACACATCCACAATTACTGGCAGAGAAGAGCTTTCCTATGTGACTATATTTAAAAAAATAAAGAGACATTTACTGTGCAATCTTTATTCTTTATTACACTCAACCTAGATACCAACTTAGACTGGCTCCATATGGAAGACTTAGTAAGAAAAGGTGACAGGACAGATTTCTGATGGGAGCAAAAAAAGGATTTTCTGTATTTCACATAAGCAGAGAAGGGGACAAACAAGCACAGACCGACTCACAGAGTGGAATCACAATTCAGAAACTGTTCAGCTTCACTCCTAGAGATAAATTTACTCATGGGCTCAAAAGAAATAGCCTGAATCCCAGACAAGTATTTTCCAAGACATCCTGCTTCTGTTACTGTCAAATATGATTGATGCATTATGCACTTTTCCCCTCGGTTTTCTTCCTGGTATCTTTAGTTTAATACTGCTCTGAGGCTTTTATGCACCACCTGCTACTTGTTCCAGAACCCAAAACTAACATTAAAAATCAGACACATGTAAAAAGTCCGAAAGCATCACTTCAGCAAAACTATATTTTAAAACATTTTTTTTAATATGTGAGAAAAGAAAGCACAAAACTTACTTTGGTATTGATGGTAAAGCTCTTTCACCTTCTGTGTAAACGAGAAGAAAACAGGATTAAAGCTTCTACAAGTTTTCAAATAACCCCTCTCAATGTGCAATAGATACATGCCTGCAGCAATAATCATCACGATCTCTCAGGGAAACTTATTCACAAGAATGTTGGATCCATAAATAAAGAGCAGTGTAAACACAGCTCCTCCTAAGCAGTGATACAGACCTTCTGGAAAACTCTTATCTGAGGAATCAGCGTATACAGGATGCAAAAGCTCTGTTATATCCTTAACAAATAACTCCAATAAATCATTGCAGAAGGTGTGACACTATCTCATCTCTCTAGTAAGAAATGCTCTTTTATCATCAAGATGTCCTAAGTCTTAACACATAAATAAAACAATCAAGGCCAACTTGGATTTGCAAGTAAGACAACTGAAATAAATCATTAAAGCACATAACTTATCATATTGATTTCACATTGGCTTCAGATAATACAGTAGTAATGTTTAATGCCAGAGAATAAGTCAGCTTTTGTACAAGTATTTTCAAATCCTTGCCAGCCTTTCTTTGATAATGGTTTTGTGTATAAAAGCTTGGAGGTAGATACTCGAGGGGGTTTTTTTCCTATCTGATGAGACATTTGGCATTCATGTGGGGAAGGATGATGGGCAAGTTATAAATTCTTTAGTGTAACACCTTTACAGTAGATTGAAGTTGCAGGGAAGGAGAGAAGGTGGGCAGTGAAAATGAGTTTCTCTCTCCAGAATCAATGTAGCCCTGATAAAGTGACCTGAGATAAAATGGAATAGCCTCATTTATAGAAAATATCAACATACACTGCTCACACAAAATCCTGTAAGCTGCTGACTGTTTCCTTCCTACGTTAAAACTCCTGAGATTCCCAGACATCACAGAACTGCAGTTTCACTTTGTGCACTGAGGGACTGAGCACAGAAACCCCCCACACTCAAACACAGCACTTTGGTAGGATCCCTTTGCTGCCTACAAGTGGAACAACATCATTTGGCTCAGCAATGCAGGTCTGTTTTGATCTGCCTGGTGGGGGCTGTTGAGAAGGAAGACGCAGGAAAGAAGGGAAACCAGAAGCTGCGATTTGGAAGACCTGGAGCAGCTCAGCAAGGTGACAAGAGCAAGCACCTGATGCTGGAGGGTACAGGAAGGACAGTAAGATTATACAAGCACCATGAGGTGGGAGGTAAAGGATTTGTGATAGCTCTGTTACAGTAAATTATACCTTTGGGGAAGGAAACAAAAGGCAAAGATCCTGAAAGGCAGTGTGGAGTGACAAGTATAAGATCAATGGCATGGCAATGAAAGACTGGAGGGCAGGTACCCAAAAAAGAGAGGCTGCAAGGGGCATGAGAGGATCCAGCCTGGACAGAACTGTGCAAAACACACCAAGCTTGACAAAACAGGCACAGGAGTCCTGCCCAGTTCTATGCAGGCCTCCCCAGGGCTATGAAGAACACTCAAAAGAACCTTAAATTCTCCCTGACACCCACATTAGCTGGGAAAGCCCCCTGTGTTCTGGTTTACACCAAGATCTGCTGCTACTGCTGGTTGCTCCAATGCTGCTCCTACATTTGGCAATGGATTTAAGGGTTTGGAGGGTGCTGATCCATCACATGTGTTACTGGTAGAACATATTCTTGTAGTCTGCTGTTTCTACAGGTTTAGACAGATAGAAACCTCTGCTAACTCGCAGTTAACTTTATCATTCTGTATTTTTAAATTAAGGTAACAGGTGCACAATTAATAAGCAGCTATTTGAAATAATTTCCCTTGCTCTTTAATATGTAGCTCCATTGCATATTAACTGCACACCATTCAAACTATTCTAAAGATGGAATTTTAATTTCCTCTAGGGCTTTTTTCTGTATGTTTGGAGTCTATTTGGAGACTTCAGAAAGATCAGTGAATGATTTCATTAAACTTGAGAGGAATTATTTCATAATACTTGCAGGGCCACAGTGCTTCCTCTGTTCAAGGTACTGACCTCAGATCAGATCACATTGGTTCTCCCTCCTCCAACCTCTTAAAAGTGAGAAATACCACAGGTGGCAACTCCTGGTGTGTGCTGAAGTCAATACTACCTATGGAAAAGGATCTAAGGGAGATAAAGAGACAATCTAACTTTCCACTGTGGTATTAAATTTCCTTAACAATGAGAATCGCATTCTATTCCTGCAAGTCTCCAATTCCACTTACTGTCAAATGCAAAGCAAGGATCATAATAAAGCATAATAAATTGTAATTGCAAATCCTTTCCACTCATTTTGTGTGATAACGAGAGCATGGATAGGAGTGGCTTTACACAGTGAGTTGAGTAGTAGTATGATGTACGCACGACTGGAGTGTGAGACAGAGGAAAGGGACTGAGGGAGAGGTGAAGGAATTGAAGGGAAGATGAAATGAACTGAAGTTGTCCCGAAAACTGTGATGAAAAGATGAGCATGGACAGAGAAAAGCAGAGACTGACCCAAGTTAAATGAATGTTTGGTTCCAGACTGTTGGACAACCAGGCAGCATGCATGGGTCCAACATAACCCAAACTGTCCCATCTCATCATGTTCCTTTTCACTGTCCCTTGCCAAATTCCAAGGGGCACAACTGGTTTTGGCCCATCAGCACCAGAGCAACAGATGTGTCCCTTGTCCTCTGGGTGGATGGGGCAGGGAGACATGGACAACACGGGCTCAGCCATGGGAAGAAAGAAGGAGCACCCAGCAGTGCTCCAAAGCCACAGCCTGATTCCTGCACTGCCTGGCCACAGGGACAACACCCCGCACCCCTGTGACAAGGGCAGGGTCAGAAAGGGAAGGGGGAACTGGAAAAGCAAGCAGATGCTGGAAGAAAAAGGCATCCAAAAATATAAAGCTGCTATTAGGTAGCACCAGAGACATGCAGAGGCTGCAGTACTGGAGCTTGCCCAGAGAAGCTGTGGCTGCCCCATCCCGGGAAGTGTCCAAGGCTGGATGGGCTCTGAGCAACCTGGGATACTGGGAGGTGTCCCTGCCCATGGCAGGGGGTTGGAACAACATGATTTTTAAAAGTATCACCAAACCCAAACTATTCAGTGTTTCTCTCTATGATTCTTTGCCTCTTCTTTCGCTGGAGAAAATTAAAAAATCTGCATGGAACTCCTGATCTTACAGACGCCCACGTGCCCTCTGGATCCAAACTGCTCACTTGAGGCACTGGTTCCCACACTGGTGCTCATCCTTTCACAGCTTTTATCCCCAATATTCATTAATCCCCTTGTAGGTCTGAAGTCAAAATTCCCTACTAACAGCATCCCAGGAAAAGCATATGTTGCTTTTCACAAGTTGAAACCCACAACATTTTGCCAGTTCTGTGTTCTGTTACAAAAAGTGGGATATGCAGGATTGTACTGGGGTGTGCACACCCAGGTGTTTCCACTGTGAGGAGAATCCAGGGTTGTCCCATGCTGGACACAGCTGGTCCCAGTGGTCCCACTGCAGCCTGGGGAGGGCCCCAGTCTAAACTGTTTTGATGTTGGCACCTCTCTGCCTTCATCTCAACCCATGGATCTTATCCCATCCTCTCAGGAGGAGGGAGCAACCAGCTGAGGCAGGGCTAACCCACCTTTCTGGTGCCCAGTGTGGTGCCTCAGGAATAAGTGAAGGAGGTTTTGGCCAAAAGTCAGCATGGTGAACAGCAGGGAGTGCAGGAATTCCAGGGAGCCTGGATGCTGGTGCTGTGCATGTGTTGCTGTAAAGTGGCCATGGCACAAGGAGAGGAGCTTTACTGTGTATTCAACTGGGCTTTTGCTTTGCTTTTATGATGGTGATACTTCAGATTTTGTCCCCTGGAAGTGTTCAAGCCAGGGCTTTGAGCAGCCTGGTCTAGTGGAAGGTGTCCCATGGCAGAGGGGTTGGAACGAGACAGCTTTTACAGTCCCTTCCAACCTAAACCATTCTGTCATTCTGTGTCGGGAATTTTTGTTGATGAAGTCATAAAGAACGTGTGATCAATGTGCATTTTAATGATAATTATCAAGTCTGGGTGTCACAGAGGCGATGGGGGAATGGTGTGGAGGGAGCTGGCACAGCACAGCCTCTGGTCTGTCCCACAGTGGCCACCCCAGCAGGCCCATGGCTACCAAAACCTTGGGCACACGTGCCACCACTCCTGCCACCCTGGGCTCCAGGAGATGTGAACAGAACCCTCACATGGTTTGATTTACCACAATGTCAAATGTCCTCACCTGACTGAAATTATCGTGAAAGCAAAATCAGTGAGGGGTCAAATCATTCAAAGAGAATCCTGAGAACTTGAATTGTCATCCCATTAAAATGAAAATGATGCTCATGGGTAATCTGGGTGAAAACAGAACACACTAACATGGAGACTCTTTAATTTTGGTATTTTTGACATTTCCATGGATGGTGAATCCACCACTTCCCTGGGCAGCCTGCTGTTCCAGTGCCTGTCCACCCTTTCAGTGAAGAAATTTGTCCAAGTATCCAATTAAAACCCTTTAACTGGAGGAAGCTGAGGCTGTTTGCTCATCCTATTACTTATTACCTGGGAAAAGAGACTGACCCCCACCTGGCTACAACCTCCCTTCAAGGAGTTGTAGAGAGCAAGGAGGTCGCCCCTGACCCTCTCCAGGCTAAACACCTCCCAAACTAATGTTTGTATCAGGTCAACTTCTTATGAGCTTTTTCACTGTTGTTCTTTGCCTCTAGGAGTGAATGTGATAATGGAAACAAAAATATTAAAAGTGAAGTTTCCACACTGGTCTAAAGGGACCTGTATATTAAAATATTTATGAAAAATAAAACAAACAGAATGGAAAAATGCCAAATGCTGTCCAGGCCTTAAACATTTCCATGCTCTCACCAAATTAAGAGAAACTGGATCATTAATGGAGAGTAAGACAGGTATCACAAAACCAGGCTCTATTAATAATCAAGGAGAGGAGACTTGCAATAAACATGCAAATTTACAACAGAGGGGCTGGGAAAGCTCAAAGAGGGGATAAAACACATCTGTTGGATCAAGAGTTGCTACATCATTTGCTTCTGATGTGTCTTATACAATCACAGCTCACTGTGGGAGGCATCTGGAAATGCAGATCATGGTGGGGACAACTCTCCTATGAAATGTTTAATTAATATGTTGAGTATTGCTATGAACTTCAAAAAAGAAAACCTCAGACAAAAGAAATCCCCAATTTATTTTAACCAGAGGGAGTCTCTCCATGGATGCATAAAGAGCAGTGTTCCCCAGGCACAATGGGGTGCTCCTTTAACTCAGACACTGCTCATTTGCTCCATGTTAAAATGCCATATTATCACAGTATCACTCAAATAAACACACAGCACTAAATGCACTGATTTATGTTGCATTCACACCTACCAGCAAAGCTCAGTGCAAGGTACAGGAAAATCAGAGCTCCTGCCCTTCACAGAGCTCAGTGAGTCCAGAAGATGTAAGAGCTGATGACAAGCAAGTCAGGTCAGAGCAAGACAAATTAGAAAGAAGAAGTGCAAAGAGAGGGGGTCAATTTTTATTGGCAACCATAGCAGCAGTAAGTGAGGATCCCTGTGCCCTGCTGATACACGAGATGGCAGCTGCTCAATGCACCATGGCCATGGCAAATCCCAAGGGGATCTGGACTGGGAGCTGCTCCCTTGCTTGAGCAAGAAGAGGTAAGAAAAGAAAGGCCAGTGATAGCACTGGCAATGCAGAGTGAAGAGACCAGAGCTCTGAAATACCACCAGGGTGGAAAAGAACTGGCCATGGTCCACATGTGGCCCAAAAGGAAAAGCAGAGACAGTCAGAGCTATCCATTAACTCAGTATGGCTGAGATGACGGGAGAGGTAACGTGTTCACACGTGAAAAAGTTTGAAAAGCTCAACTGTGGCTACAACAGTCCAGGCTGAAAACTGGCCAATCCAGTGGTGTGAGAAGGAAAGTTTGGGGAGGGAATAGCAAGGACTGTAACAAACCCCAAACCATGATTTTTCCAGAAAAGAAATGGCACAAAAGACAGCTGTTCACAGGCACAGACGAGTGTAGCACAATGAAAATCTTGGTTTGTGATGCCTATTTTATTTTTAGAACAAGAAACTAACATTATCACCGATGCCAGCTTATCATTTTGGGGGCTAATTTTGGGGCAAATGCTCCATCATCACTGAGCTGTGCACCAGGTTGGCTTGGAGAGCTGAGTTTGTGCTGAGGGAAGGTTTTCATTTGCATGCAGATAAGGCTACACAACTAACACAAGTTATAACAAAGCTGCTTGTGTTGGAGCCAAAGGTCAGTCACACACACTAAGGGTCAGAAATACCAAACCAATATGCAAATTTAAGAATGACTAAGTAGTGTCAAAACAACTAACACCCTACAATCACATTTCTCCACTACTGAATGACCAAGTTTCAGTCTGGTATTTCTGTGCCAGGCACAGCCAGGATGATACAGATAGACCCAGGAAACACCTGAACTAAGTTAACAGTGTCACCCCATGTGAATAACTAGAGATCAGGGAAAACCTATGGCAGAAAAAGCAATAAAGGAGCTAAAGAGAAACTCAGTTTCAGACTGGAGAGATGCTGGGACAGTTTGGGTACCTGCTTGTATTACAAATAGGGAAGAAGGGAACAGTTTATGGTTTTAGAAGGCAGCAAAGTTGGATGAATTTCCACATGTAATGATTAGCACATGAGGACAGAAAACTGCATTCTTAAGCAGCTCTGTCTGATGTTTTTCCATAATTAATGCTAGCTGACATTAAAAAATCTGTAATAAAGTTAATTAAAATTCTCCCTGTAAAGCCAGGTGTACCTGCACCCTCTTCTCTCTGCTTCCAGCTTGAGTTGCTTCAAAAACTGAACTGACACTACAAAATGCATCTCTGCTTTAGTTCTAATTTATGAGAGAAACTCATGAGGCTTCTCTTAATGTTGTATGTTTTAAATAGAGGTGTTTTGAGTATCCAGGAGGAAGGCAGAGATTTAAAAGATCATCACTAGTCAGAGCCTCATCTAAACCCATTTTAACCAACCTCTCCAAATTCCCACTCGTGTATCAGGGAATTAGACAACATATCCTTGTTAGGAGTGCATTTAACTACAATTTACTCCTGTTACTTAAGTCTAGAATTACTGTAAAGCAGTGATTACTGGAAACTACTCTAAATTATCAGCCATTAAGTAATTTTTCATGGATTGACATTCACCATCAGCGTTTCTCAGAGCAAAAATACCCTCATGGCTCCTCCCTGAAAGAAAAGGGCCTCCAAGGGAGGATTCTGCTGCAACCTTGTGTCTTCTATTCAAGTGTAAAATAACCTCTGAGTAGATATGAGTGTAGCAACTACGAGTAGGAACATCTCCTTACCTTTCTGTGGCCTGATGATGAAGGACTGCGTGGCGCCGTTCACCAGCCGGCAATACCCGTCGATGAGGTCTGCCATGTTCTCTGCAATGGTTAAGGATGGTGCTGTCACTGTCAGAGGCTACAGAGGGGAAAAAACAAGGCACCAACAAAGAGGAATTATTGTAGCTGCAAACACTGGGCAGAACAGCTGTGTCATTGCATCAGAACTTCACTGGTGAAGAGTAAACAGCGCTCTGGGGGCGAGCGGGGACCAAGGAGAGGTCCCTGCCTGCCCTCTCGTGTAGCACACTTATAACAGGAGGTTCAGAAAGCACAGCTGATAAAACCCCCCACCCAAATGTTAATTTGGGCTTAGGAAGTGGCTTGCCAGCTAAACTTTGAGTGAAGCCCTGTCCAGTACAACTGCTGTGACTGTTACGGCTCCAATTTGAATTCTGGAGAAGCTGCTTATTCCCTAAAGCTCATACAGGTGGTGTCTATTTTTAACCACCCTTTGCAGCCATTTATTCTTTGCCCAAAAACAACCCTTCACAATTTGAAAAAAGATGAAAACAATAATAAAAAAGTAAGATGGATGTAGGAAAAAGAGATGACAGACATACAGACAAGCTCTTAATTTTAATACCACCAACATTCCTCATCCTCTGCACAGACCTGACAACTCCCCTCAGTGCTCCTCTCCCACAGTGACTTTTCTGGAGAACTGGACCAAGGAAAAGATTGGATTTCACCTTCAGTGCTGCCCCCATGAAATATGAGAAAGCAATTTTTCCCCTTTCACACTTTGTCTATTCACAAAAGTGAAATTGCTCGGTTTCCTCTTTGGGCCACAGTGTCATACACAGCTGTTAAACTGCACTTAAGAGCTAATATTTTTTATATTATTAACATATAATTCTGTTACAAATATCAAAGTCTACAAAGCACCAGAAGTAAAACCTAAAACATGCAATGAACTCTGAATGGATTTTAAAACCAAACCCAGAACGAAGGTACAATACACAGATATCCACACTAAGAGCACACCAACCTCCCCCCCTTCCCAGGAAACCCAAAGTGAGTAGGACGTTTACCACAACTGCCAGTAACACACCTCAGGTGCTCCTGCTATCTTGAGTTGCAACATCCCTTTCCTGTCCTTGTCTTCACTGTTGGAATACTGAATAGTCTGCACTTGATTGAAGTCTGCTAGATGAGTTGGCTGCAGACAGGTAAGAAAAAAAGTGTGGAAAAAATCAGGACTACAGCAAAATACTTTGTCTTCATTCCAAATGTTGCAGAAGCACACGGAGACTTTGATCTCCAAACTCCACCTGTAGAAATCTCTCCCTCTGTTTCCTCCTACAGTTCCATTACCATTGGCTAAGAACACACACGAATATCCACACGATCTGGAAAATCATCCCAGCACCTCTGTGCCCACAGAGGTCACTGTTGAGCAACTCCAGGCACATCCCGAAGTGGGAACAACCTTTTGGGTGTTCAGAGTTTTCAAACTCCACGGATAAACCACGTGAGCACACTCACCATCCCTCCACACTACTGGAAAATGTATGTTCTCATCCCACCCGACCAGCTGGACGTGCTGAGCTCCCAACTCTCCCGTGTTTAATTCTGTGCCTAACCCAGAGGTCAGAGCTGTCCCTGCCCTTGGGGTGACCTTCAGCTCACAGCAGGTCACCTTCTTAGGACAGCAACTGAGACCAACCCCCCCAAAGAGCAGCACTTACATTTGCCCCCTTGTCTGTCAGGTAGCTGATCCCTTCTTCTGGGCCGATGGCCAGTTCCACTGAAATGATCCAGCTTGACTTCAGGAGCCAAGGAGAAAGACAGGGCAAAGTGTCAACAGTAAGACAAGACCTCGCTAAGAAATACTACCTATCCTCCATCATTACAGCTACAGGTTTCAGTAATTAACATCTACAAGCTTTGAAATGGCTCAAACATTTCAGAAATGTATTAAAATCCAGTAATTCTGTAAGTGGCAAAACTCCTCATGACTGGTTTCCTGGGGATCCCTGCCACCCAAAATGCATTTCCATGTGGTTTATCTTGGGTCTACATGAGAACTATGGATTTCCTGTGTTTCCTCTTCTCATGGACAAGGATGTTCAAGTTCTAATTTCTACTTCAGTGTCCACTTTCACAAAACTTGTAGACATACAGACCCTCCTCAAAATTTGTTTGAAATGGGTAGAGATTGACAAACAATAGAGGAAAATCTACAAACAGAAGCAGCTGAGAAGTCTCATTTCCTCACAAAAAAGTGCTTGACTTTCACAAGCAAAGCACCAATAAAAATATTTAACAGCATACAATTCTTACCCTACTAATGAATGGGGCTTTTTTAGAGCAGTCAGTGGAGAAAGTTGTAAATAAAATCAATAAATATGTTTTGTGACTAATGAAACCCAACTGTCCCTGCATCAAAACAGGAACTGAGCAAACAATTCTTGCAGGATTAAGCAAAGCAACTGGACCTGTAAGTGCAGCATGTGCTGTGTGAGTGTCACAGCCCTCTACTTACACCCAGAGCACACTTGAAGCATTCCTTGTCAAATCTGTACACTGGAGAGAGGATCTCAAAGAATTTCAAAATACTTTCTTCTCTGTTGAGGTTGGCAAACTGTCGAAAGGTTTGCTGGATTAATTTCCGTAGTGTTTTGGCCTGGGTATTAAAATATTTGGAGAGCAATTACTTTAAATCTCATCAGTTTCAGAGTTATGGTCACTCAGTAGCACTAACGGTGCATTTATCAACGAAAAGCAGACAATTCTCAACACACACACACAAAAAAGAAGTTTCAAAATATAAGTAACAGTTCTGCCTTTTAACTTCTGCTTAGGATCAAAACTATTTCTGCTATATTATAGAGGAAATATGTAACTAATAATGTTTTTAATAAATTATAATAAAAGACAGCATGTTGACCTTTCCAGGAGTATTTTGGATTCCGCATTTCTCCCAACTTCTGGACTGAGTGCCAATACAAAACCACAGCAATTTCTACCTTCATACAAGTTTTAAACCTAAATCAGCATCCTCTGCCTCACCTGGCAATAACCAGGCAGCTGTAGCTGTACCTTAACCTCTGCACACAATAATTTAAGACTATCCATTACACAGTGGAGTCTTTGAGTCTGATAATATGCAAAGTAACTTCCATATAAAAAGGTAAAATTTAAATGGTAAGTGAAATGTAAAAAGTAAAACAAATACACAGATTAACCATTTTACCTATATGGCATATAATTTCATTGACTGTTTTCAGGGTATGAATAACCACTTAGAGCAGTACAAATTATCCTCTCAACATCTGGGACAGAGCAAGACACCTCATTACACATCCTGAAAAGGAAAGCAGGGAGAGGACACAAGAACTACATCTAAAAAAAGGACAGCTAAACCAAGACTTAGGAAAAGTGAAGTATCTGTCTGTATATAATGTATAATCCCTGGAAAGGCTGCCACTCAGGAAAATGAGAACAGGATCTGAGAAGAAATCTCTTTAGCACACCCCCAAAGTGAATCAAGAATCCTGAATAAAAAAATCTGCCCAAAGTGACTGAATGGGCTTAAAACCCCCTCAGTAATACCATTCCTAATACACCTTTCAACTAACAATGAGAGCAGCAAACCCAGCTTCTCTTTGCAATATGCCCAGGATAAAACAGGAATTACCACTATTCCTCCACCCAAACTTTTATTCTTTCACTTTGCCTGTTAACAGCTCCAGGCATGACACAAATATCAAGTCCCTTTTCTCAGCAGCACTTCCAGCCACATCAGGCACTCACTTTTAATAAGCCTTTACTGAGAAGCCAAAATAGCCAGAATTTTTTATAAGGAGTGTTCAGAAGGAGTTCCTGCAGTAGCAGTGATCCAAGGGTGTTGCAGATTCACATCCAAAGTCACCAGTTTTGCAACAAGGCATATCTAGGTTGAAAAAACCCCTCGTCTCTGCACATACCATGTTGTGAAGCTGACAAAGAAATCTGTCACTTTGATGTAATTTCGAGTTATTGTGTCAATTTAGCAGAACCTGATACCAACGACCAGGTGGGTCATTACCCTGAGGAGGCTGCAGAGAGCTGGGTGGGGTAGGAGAGCAGCTGGCACTCAGAAAGCTCCCACTGCTCCCAAAGCTGCCTCAGACTTTGCTGGGACTCAGGACATCCTACACTGGACCTTCCTGTTATCTTCATTTTTACAGAGAAGAGAACTGCAAACCTCAGGCTTACCCTATCACCTGGCAAATACCAGGAGCAAGTCACCATAAAATAAAAAGAAATAAATCTGCCAGCTGAAGTTGCCCCAAGTGTTTCAGACACTCAGTTGTTGAAAGATCCTTTATTCTGCCCATGGTTTGTTTTCCTGACCTGCTCCAGCATCACCTTTAGTGCCAGGAACACTGGCATGTGTTATTAGGCTTTTTCCAGTCCACCAAGAATTACTCCCCATCCTAATGCTGAGATCATTAGCAAGGTGTAAAGAGGGAAAGTCAGTGAAAACCAGGCTGGTTTGTGTTGGAAAGGACCTTGAAGACCATCTAGTTTCATTCCCTGCCATGGGAAGCGACACCTTCCACTAGCCCAGGTTGCTCAGAGCCCCATCCAACCTGGCCTTGGACACTTCCAGGGATGGGGCAGCCCCAGCTCCTCTGGGCAACCTGTGCCAGGGCC
>JAWWMO010000083.1:147423922-147445707 GCA_035047845.1 Dendrocincla fuliginosa
AGCCCCATCCAACCTGGCCTTGGACACTTCCAGGGATGGGGCAGCCCCAGCTCCTCTGGGCAACCTGTGCCAGGGCCTGCCCAGCATCACAGGGAGGAATTTCTTCCTAATATCCAATCTAAACCTGCCCTCCTTCAGCTTAAGGCCATCCCCCCTTGTCCAGTCACCTGTCCCAAGTTCCTCTCCAGTCCTCCTGGGAGCCCCTTTAGGCACTGGAAGGGGCTCTGAGGTCTCCCCAGAGCTTTCTCTTCTCCAGGCTGAACTACCCCCAAAAACCCACCTCTTCATAGGAGAAGGGAGCCATCCATCAAAAGTATCTGTAAGAGGCAACTTCAAGGGAAATGCACCAAAACCTTGCTCTTAAAAGCTTGTCTAAGAACCACTTTTTGTTCCCCCTCAGCATTTGTTCAAGGCTGAGAGCATCAAGAGTAGTAAGTAATTCTGTATTTCACAGCCATCAGGAGCCCTCCTTTGCCTGCCAGTTCAAAATCAATGGTCTTCATAAAGTGCAAGAGTCATTGAAGAATTTGGACCAATCCTAGATTATCATGAATAGGGATTTAATTTTCACTAAAAAGCAGACCTGCTTTTCCTTCCCTCATTTTTCCTCTTCATACACCCAACAATAGTTTTCACATCTTTGCAAAGTTCCACTCAGCTTCACCTTCTGGCAATTCTTGCTGCTTCTTCCGGCTATTCTCCCCCTTTCAGGATTTCTAAAGAGTAGTTTCTTGGTTGCTCATTTTTCTGGCTCTTCAATACCATTTCTGAGACATTTATTCATACTTTTACGTCTGGAGCCTTTTACCACAATTTCTCTTGCTAGCAGAGAATAGTTTCAGATAATTACTTAAATTAAAATGCAGAGGGATTACTTAAATCCACTTGACTTCATTAGCTACTGATTTTCAAGTCTTTTGAAACAAAACCCCGTCATGACAGACCTTTTCTATTTACTCATTTAAATCACAATGCAAATCTGAAGCTGAATTCTATTATTTCTCTAAAACACCCCTGCTTACCAAACCCAGCTCCAAAACACCAACTTATGATTTATACTTGCATGTATGAATAATAAGAGATATTCCTATCAAGGTGGCTCTGTGGCTGTAAAATACTTGGTGACCATTCCTAATCCCCTTTTTCAACACATGTTGAGAAGAATTTGCATTTTTTACTCTGAGAACATATGGACTTCAATGGGAGAGAGACTGAAGTAATGTTTATAGTCTTAACTAGGATTAACATAAGGAGAAATGACTGGAAATCTTCCTTGAACGAGCTGGATGGAGTCTGGAGCAAGGAAGGCAGATACCAAGCTGCCTGTAAAATATGCTTTTTTCTTACATGTCCCCTTTCCTCTTTCTCCACAAGTCTCTTTTTTTTTTTAAGGGAAGGGGAAGGAAAAGGAAGTTATTTGATAGATGAGGACCCAAGGGCTTGTTTTGCCTTCCTGTGCCCCTCTCACAGCAGCTCAGCAGGGCCACGGCAACCCCTGTTTTGCTGTATTCCTGGGACTGAATCCCACCAATCCCACAGACACCTTGGGTGCTTTTCACCAGGAGAAACTGCACAGCAACTCCCTCAGGGCTACACAGGGAAAATGATAATGCCACTTTCACATTTCTGACACTTTTCTCTTTAAGGTAGTATAGGATTGACTGGAACTGTAATTACCTTCACTGAATCTAGTAAACTCTTCGGGAAAAAACGTCTCAAACCAACATCTTTCCTGAAAAAAAAAATACACACAGCATTAATATCAAAACCATTGTGAATTATATCTATTGCCCTTTGTCAGGGTGGTGTTTTAGGAGTGTTTTCTGTTTGTTTTGGTTTTTAACTGGTATATACAATACAGTAATTGTTTGAATAGTATAATATTATTTTCACAGTAAGGTCCTTGACAGTCTCAGAGCAACACAAACAGTACCATGAATCCTCTCACCACAGCCACCCCATGGCAAATGTGGCATAGTAGCACCTTCTAGTTCAAACCCAAAACAATATTGCATTTAAACAGGTGCCCGTGTGGAAAATTTGTTATCTGGAATGCTGGCTTGGGCACAGAGGAGTTTTGAGAATAAAAACAGTTCTTGGTAAATGTTTTTAAAATTTGAAGAATATTGAAAAAACACTCTTACAGCATTTAGTCACGTGAGAAGGGAACAACATGAACATGGAAAACCGATGAACCTCTGTCAGAATAGAGCAGGAGACAATCCAGAACCATGGAATGGTTTGGGCTGGAAGGACCCTGAATGACCATCTGCTTGCCATGGGCAGGGACACCACCGGTACTGGGTCAGGTCACTCAGAGACCCAACCTGGCCCAAGAAATCCAGCAATCCATGAAGGAAACCTCATGGTAACCCCTCACCAGGCACACTGACTGCCATTCCACTACTGCTCTACCCTTGGAAGCACTATAAATCAACACTTCTTTTTAATTTCTACTGTAATTTTTCCCTCATATTGAGCATCCAGTGTTAAAATTCCCAGCTTTTTTCTTCCAAGTAATCTCACAAAATGTTTCATTTGTAAGCCAGGACCCCAGTTCTGCCTGTGAACTCGAATGCTGCAAACTGAATTACACCAAGCTCACTTTGACACTTATAGCCAGGGCTGGCTTGAAAAGCAGAGCCATTAAATCTCTGCGTGGCTCTGATGTGCAGGACACAGTTTATGTCTAATGGGTGTTTGTGCCACCACAACTAAACATCAGCTCCAAAAAAAGTGCCTGAGAAGTGGCCAGAGGTGTGTTGGTGTGACTGTGACCTGCAGTGTTGGCAAAAAATCTGCATGTAAAGGAAGAAAAAACTAAGTGAAAAGTGTAAATAGGAAAAGACTTTACAGCCTTTGCCACTCAAAGACTTTTTCCCTTTAAATTTAAGAGGTTACCATCTCCTTCAAACACTCTTATCTGCTTCTGGAACAAGGAAGAAAGCAAGCCTTCCATGACTGCATGCTTTGAACATACACAGGAATACATCTGGAATTCTTACATTTGGCAAAGGGAGGGACAGCCCGTGAGCAGGCAGGGATATCCAGGATTTATTTACTGCTGCCTATTTACACAAGAACAAAGGTAACATTAAAGTCTCTATAAAAAGAATAAGCCAGGGTATTTTTAAAGCTCTCTGCAGAGGAGGAGCACACAATTTCATCCCCCAAACATCCTCACTCCGAGGAGCAGAGCGTTCCTGAGCACACCAACGCCGGCATCTGTGCAGTGACAGTGAGCTGCAAGATTATAAAACTTCCCTAAATGCTCATCCCTTTGATGCATTTCTTCTCAAATGCAAATGACACGCAGTTTATCATCCCACACAGTTAAAATGAATCTCACACACTATTACCATCTCAATAATATGCAAAGACACTTTGACAAGGGATGTATTAGTTTAACATTAAGCATTTGAGGGAGAGATGGTGGTGTGGAAATGAAGCCCCTGCACCACCCTGGTACTCCTCATCTGAACAGTCCTGCAGCACCTGGCTGTGACAAGCTCATTTGATCCATGACTAAAACAAGTTGTGGAGTAGCCTTTTGTACAGATCTGAGTGCAACAAGTTGAGAAGAAATTCTTATGCAGAGCACAACAGACCACAACTCTTCGTAACTAAGATTTGTTAATAAACCAGTCTTTAGCTGAGACTGTAGATTTGTTTACTGGAGGAGAATTTAACACAAGAAGCACAGAATGCCCTGGCCCACAGCAACCTGTGGATACCTATAAATAAGACAATAAAGACTGGAATAAAAATCAGTTTTAAACACACAACCTACACACTCCTGGCCAGCTGTGCTGCGTGGGGTGAAATGGCCAACAAGGGGACCCCAGCTCAGACATCTGGTTCCTGATGGCAAGAAAGAGGCAAGGAGATCCTGGTTCACACAGCTCTGTGTTTAACCTCCTCTACTCCAGCCTTCTTGTGGGCTTCAGTGTAAATCCTCTCTTTTTTTAATGTATAAACTTCAACAGGATTAATAAAACACCAACTACAAATAGAAGCTGTCACATAATGATAAGCAGCTTTAGGCAACATATATCTTTGCTTGTGGTTTTCATCTCAATTGAAGTTACAACAACAAAGTAACATTAGATTAACATAATACACTTTAACATGCTTTTTACCAAATTGTGGCTGCAGCTGTTCCTTCCTATAGCTCCCATTTCTGCAGTTGTAATTACCCCTGTTCTGTGTTAACAGGCTTCACATTTATTATGAAAGAATTCTTCTTTCACTCCATGAAGGCCCAACTATTAAAGGCTACTTAAGAGTTTGATTTTATCTACCATTTCCCATCCAGATCTGGTTTTGTATGACAATCTGATCAAAGACAAATATACATCAAACAGACATCTGACAAAGACAGGCAAGGAGCAATCACACCCCATGCAAAAAAAGGGCCATTTAAAAATTGCTCTCAGCTGGTTAAGTGCCTCCTGATGAACTCAGAGGAGCAACCCCCCTCCAAAATCAACAAAAAGCCTTATTGGAGCAATAAATATTACTTGTGTGGCTAAACCTTTATGGGCTATTAAGGTGGTATGATCAAATTAGTGCATTTTGGGGATCACTGGCACTTTTTGCAGGCCATTATTAGCCTGTAATTATCTACAACCTGAAGGTGATAGGTAGATATCCTTCATCCCTCCCACCTCAATCCCAAACAAATCACATCTTGCCTCTCAAAACCAGGATATTTCTACTAGTGGTTACAGACAAAAAGGTGAAGCCCTTAAAAGACAAATCAGATCTTTTAAAATTCTGCATAGATAGAGGAGCACTGCAGAAATAGCAGGTACTCTGTAAATAGGCAGCCAATTTGTCAAAGTTCTCTTTCCCCATTAAAATCATACAGTGGCCTCAAAAATGCTTGTGAACTTATTCACTGGGGTGTAAAATCTTATCTTCCACCTCCAAATGTTCTAATTTCACACCTCTGAAAGTTGGCAAGGCAAAAAAATACACATTTCACTGGCACACCAAGATTTTACCCCAATTTTATGTTAAACTGTACAGCACCTCTTCACAAAGGTAATTAGTAGTGACGAGTGTGTAATTGGTGCTCATTTGTCTGAAACTCCTTCATTCCACTATATAAATACAATACTATAAATACAATACTATATAAATACAAACAAACCCAGGTTTCAATCCCTGGAGCTTCTCAAGGCCTTTGTTTTGTCTGAACTGAAGCCATGATTAAGTAACCAGAATACTCTCAGTATAGAGATGCTTCTTGGTCATCATAAAACACAAATGGGGCAAACAAAAAAAACCAATACCACAAGTATTTACAAGGAAGTCGAACTTTTCCAGAGCTGAGGAATTCAACTGGGCACAGGAAAAGTGAGGAACAAAATCACCTCAGAACTAGAGCTGATGAACCCCATAAGCATCAGCAAAATTGTTAAACCATCATAATAAGCCAACTGATCAAGTTTAAACAGCTCCAAACTTCTTTCTCTAGACCAGAGTTAAAGATGTTCATTCTACTTCAACACCTTCATAGGTTTCATCACCATTTTCTTACATTAAAGCATCTCAACACACTTGATGGAATTAAAAACCACAACAGAAACGTTCTGATATTGAAGAGAATTTCATGTTCCTGAGGAACAAAGCGAGTTCAACCCTCAAACTAGAACACAATACTTACTCTAACACTTCATAGTTGGACTTCTTTTCTAATGCATTGCCTCTCATCTCTCCGTAGGATCTCCTGAAGTCAGGAAAAATATTTGAAAGCAACGATTATTGGATGATCCAGCCTAAAACTACAACATCAACTTAGTCAAATCTTTCACTTACCATTAGAAAACACTGCCCGAACGAATTAAAATATGAACAGTAGGACATTATTCTTCTACCTCCACAGAGAAGATTTTCATTTTACAAATAAATTGCATTTTCAGGACCACTTCAAACCACTGCTGCTACCAAAAGCAGTGACCTAACCTGCCCTGCTGCAGCTCATTCCCACCTCCAACAGGACCTTCCTTCTTCGGAAGAGCAGGGAGAACCAGAATTAGCAGGGAATGGTGAAAACTGTTCCAATCCAGGCATGTTCACATTAAAAAAATAACTCCATAAGTAAGACAAGCTGCTATCAGGAAAGGGCTGGGACTGGTGTTTGCACTGAGAAGGAGGACCATGGTAAGAGCCTTAGTGCTCATCTACCAGAAATGTGTCCTGAAAATGCTCTGAGGAGCCACAGCCTGGGCAACAGGGAAAGCAGGGCTTGGCTGCCACCTCAGTCATGAACTGTAATATTCATTACATGGTTTGAACGAGGCACCAAAGATGCTGTTGGGACATCAAGAGTTCCCAGCTACACCAGGAATTGGTGTTTTCTCTTTTGTTTCGCTACCAGCAAAACTTCCAGCAAAGACACCGGGTTCTCCTGTGGTACCTGGGAAGCTTCACAAGCCTCAATTCTGCTTTAGTTTGGAAAGTATTATTCAAAGGGCACTTTTATTCTCTGCTAACAGGTTTACATTTGTCATTCATTTCGTATCAGTTTTACTGCTCCTAATCTCCCTGTTTGAGACATCAGCAGAACTAAAGCAAATGTTTCAGGCTTCAGATTCTCCATAAATTAGCAAAACCCAACACATGCATTTCAAAGCTGGGAACTCTCTCAAGCATCTCTTAATCTGATATATTTATCTTTATTTTCCAGCTGTCTATACAGTTGACAAGAACATCAAAAACACCCAAAAGGATCCTTAAGATTTAATCATTTCAAAACAGCACATTAAAAATTGAGTAAATACAGAGAGGAAAGGTAGCAGCATTTATCTATAATTACATTCTTTAGCTGTAGGATTTATATATGCAGAATCACAAGACTATTTGCTAAATAACACCACAGATGCAATTTTTTTTTTTGAGCATACTTCAATGTACTTTACAGGCCTTTGAATTATTCAGATGAAGAATTCACCCAAAAGGCAGTATCAAGACGTAATTAATTAAAATTTAAAAATAATGTTAATTTGAAAATCACTAGAAATCGGTTACAATGCAGTCTATTCAGTTTTTCTTCAAATTACTTTGTAGCAAAAAAAAAAAAAATCTTATGATGTTTTATTCAACTCTACTGGTCAGAAATTGATTAACTATAAGCAGTTTCAAAATTAATGTATATATTTTGTTAGAAAGATGTTGAATAATAAATGAAATTATCAACTTACCGGATTTCAAGGCAACCTAGTTTCAAAGCAATTTCCTGGTCCACTTGATCAGCTATTTCTAACATATAGTCATTTTTCACCTACAGCAAAAGAAGCAGGTCGGCATCACAGAAAGGTCAGATCAGTTCCAACACAGACTTAAACACTGCCCAAACTGCTTTAAAATAAATACATCTTAATTCTTTTGGAATGACCTTTCACAGTGTACGGAGTTGTGCTCATATTCGCCACAAACGAGCTGCACTTTGGGAAGAAACAGATTAAAAAATCTCTTATCCACATCAATATTATCCGTGTTTGGTTAAATGCAACCAAAACCCTCACAGGAGGCTGAGCAGGTGGTTGCATTCCAGCCATGGGAAGGCAGGCTGTGTTCTTGAACCATCGTGGGGACAGGATTCTGTTCTGTAGGTGGGTCTAACCATGCAAATGAAACCCACAAGTACAGTGAAAATAAAAATAGAAGTAAAAAGAGCAGTGGGTGCAAATTGTCACCACGCTGACTGGAAACTGTGCTTGAACCAGCCAGAAGAACCACCAAGAGCGAAACCAGACTGTCACCATCTACTTTAAAGGTTCATCACGTGTCCTGCACTTGTTTTATTTACTAATGTAGGCACAATCCTATTTTTCAGGCAATATTTTCAGCACATTGGAATAATTAATTCATACACTAACTAATAACAACAAATCCCCATCCAGTGGGAGAGAACAGACCCTGTGCTGAAGAACTTCACTCTGCAAATCCTGCACACCAGGTGCTTTCCATGAGTAACAAATCCCTACAGAAGCACAGCTTTTCCTCAACAGCTCGTGGCATCCTATGGAATCACAGTTTTTACTGGGATTCCAAAGCCTGAGATCCTGAAGCTGCACAAAGCCCCAGAGTATCAGAAAAATCCACACGGCTGACTTGCAGATCAAGGAGATGATACACCACGGCAGCAACACCCTTCACAAAACGGGGGGTTTGAGTGATGGCAAGTTGTGAGAGAAACTATTCCAAAGCACTGCTGCTGTGAAATCCAGGATTTAAAGGATCAGGGAGTAGGACAGAGGACTCAACAGCTGGGGGTCCTCCCCAGGCTGCATCCCCCTCGCAGCATCCCCCAAAATGCGCCCTCAGCACCCTGGGCCAGCTGGATCCAGCCCCTCACTACAGGGCAACAAATCCCTGAGACCCTCCTTGTCCTGAACTGCAGGGAAAGTTCTGGTTTAGAATGATGTGAGAGAAGAAATATGATACGCTGAGCAAGAGGGAGAAAATGAATTACTACAATGGCTGAGAGAAAAAAAATCTTCCTGCATTTGAATCCTTGCAGGAACTCAGCATGACAGAACAATGAGCTTTTAACTCTTCTAAATTCTATTCCTTACAAATACTAATGAGACAGGAGAATAATTGTCCTCCAGCATCATGTAGTGTGCTATTTGTATACACATATGGAAATAATAATTCTGTATTCCCATGGTGACAATACCCAAAACATGCAAAATTCATAATTCTCTTCATTATGCTCACAATTTAAAAAATCCGAACAACATGAGAAGGAGATTTCAAGTTTTTCAGCAGGTAACAGGTAAAAAGGTTTATCTGACTGAAGGTTACAACAAAAAGCAACCACAAACCACAGACATTTTGTATGTCTGGTAATTCCAATGGCTGTGAGTGATAGAAACTGAGAGATGCATCTTCCAGGAGGTCGGGATGTTTTGATTCTGCATTTTCATTCAAAACCTTGAGGGTCCCAAAGTGCAGAGAGTCCTGAGGTAGCCAAGTGCACTGTCATTGCTCCAACAGATGGAGCACCTTCTAATTTATTAAATATTTTACAAACCGCCACGGATAAATTCGAAAAAGAGGAAACTGCCTCAAGCTGTACCAGGGGAGGTTTAAACTGGGTATTTGGGAAAATACCTTCACTGAAAGGGTGGTCAGGCTTTGGCACAGATCGTCCAGGTGGAATCACCACCTTTGGAAGTGTCCAAAAAGAGTAAGGATGTGGCACTTGGGAACAAGGTTTAGTGTTGGACCTGACAGGGCTGGGGTAATGGTTGGAGTCGATACTGGAGGTCTTTTCCAGGCTAAATGATTCTATAAATAGCAAAATGTAATAACTCAGATAATTAAATCAGCACTTCAGTGCACCAGTAAGGGCAGGAAGTGGCCCTGCAATGACATTTCCAGGCTCCACGTGCAGTGACCTCTGCAATCACACCCCGGTGTCAAACACCAGCACAGGCTCCTCAGCCTCTACATGGGGATATTTCCAAAGGATGGAAATTCTACACCAGTTCACATCACATATGGACACTCCTATTCCAGAAATTCTTCTGTCCTTTTTCTGAGAGTTCACCTTCACGTACAGCCTAAGTCCCTTCATCCAAAAAGCACACACCTGTTCACAAAATCCCTCCTTACACCCACCCAGATCAAACACCCACTGCCTAGATCACTTACATTTAATTACACATCTCTTTTTTTAACTCTACATTCAGTTTTTTGAACCATTTCAACAATTTTGCATCACCAGGAAATTTCAGAGCCGTTATCTGTCTATGCCTTGAGCTATTCAGACACCCAAAAGAACTGGCTGCAGAAAAGTATTTTTTCAACCCTGACATATAAAACTTCCCTTGCAGAAAGGATGCTAATTTAAGGCCCAGTGTATCATGATCAAATGTGTTCATTTATCTTCACAGCTCATTGCCTTGTGGATCCCAGCACTCGAGTACTTCATTTGTTAAACTAAACAGCCTAAGAACATCTCCAGTTTCATGCAAACATGATTTTAAAACACTGCCAGCCTCAAGAAACTACTATGCCATAAATAAATAAGCAATATTACTAAACATTATTTTTTTTTTTTTTATTTCTGGCTTGTGAGCTTTCATAAATTCCACTCCTATTTTCCCCAGTCTGACCCTGAAACTACAGGTGCAAGAACACAGGACTAAGAGAATTTAAAAGACTCCCCCCAGTGCAACAGTTTGGAAGAAAAATTAAGTATTTTACATTATATACACCTATTTATATTGGTGTTCAAGTTTTAGAAGGTATGCAAAGAGATCACAGGGTTCAGGAAGCCACTGGCCATAATCTAGTGGTCTAGACTGAGCAGTGTCCTGCTGTGGATTGCAGAGGTAATAAATGGATAGAAGGAATTAATTTTATCCTTTTTCATAAAACCTGCCTGCACACGTTCTTTAAATTTCAATAAGTAAAAAGAAAAAAAAGAGGCAGATTCAATTTCTACTCCCAGAATACTAATGAGAACATCTCTTATCTCCTTTAATTTTGCTTGACTGTTCTCTTTGAGATGGCATCAGATCAATGCACGAACTAATGCTCGTGCAGAGGTTAGATAAGAATTTTGTCAGAGGTTCAGCACAACCTCCTAAGGAAAAAGCCTGAACAAATATTAAGTGGAAGAGATACGAGAGATAATTTAATGCTAATTAAGTGCACTGCCACAGGCAATTGAATAGTGCTCCTAGAAGTCTTTTGTGTTTGCTCAATTATAACTTTTATTATTATTATTATTGTTGTTAATATAATTAAGTGAGAGAAATGAGAATATTTTTTGTCTGTTTCAGACAAAAAGGGTCCCACCCTCAAGAGTATAAAGCCTATATACATACAAAGACACAAAAATAGAACTCTTAGAAATTTAACAAGATCTATTGGTTTTTTTCTGTTTACTATGAATTCAGAAGTATGTTAAAAGGGAGTGAATCCTGACGTGTGGGGGTTTGGAGATCCTGTTACACCTGCAGAACTGCCCTCCTTGGTGGTATGGGCAGCCCTTCACTGATGGCCTGGAAATTCAATTAACAGTGTGCAATGCCTGGAAGAAGGCTCAGGAATTCACCAACATAAATATATATATTTATACACCCACACAATAAAACTACACGAAGTCTGTAGTTATCTCAAATACTCCAAGCTCACAATATTATAGCAATAAAATGCCCAAAGTTTAGCAAGGCAAACACTTGGATTTACACTGGGATTATGAACTCCAGTGCCACACTGCTGAAAACCCGTGTACCTTTTATTTGGTAACAACCAAACCCCCAAAATGTGATGCCTGCAATGACCCACTTTGGTGAATGTCTCTTGCAACACATTTCCTTCCACTGCCTGACCTGCTTTGCATTCCATTGCAATGTGCTGATCTGAACTCACAGGGAAAAACACACTGCAAGAGTTGGAAGAGGAGAGAGACCAAAATAATTCCTTGCTGCAAACCGTGGCATTGATTTCAAGCCCCTTTTCCCTTGCATTAATTATGTTTTAAAGTTCTAACAAGTTTCAATCAGATTCACAGTCCAGCAGGTGTATGCTTTGGGGAGGGGAAGGATTAGTGTCCTTAAGTTCCATTAAAGGGGGTATAATGGAAATGCAAACTGCTCCAGGCTCCCAGATGAGCAGCAGGGCACACAGGAGGCAGCTGGACCTGCTTTGGCTCATCCACAGCCTGGCCAAGAGGAATTACAGTGACCTGCACTCCACATTTGGAGCTACCTTCTTGATCAGGACAGCTGCAAACAAGGGTACTACAAGAAGGGATAGGAAAATAGGAATGCCAAACACAAATGCACCTTTGGGAAGTAGGAAAAGAAGTCTTGAAGGTGTCCTGGTAAAATAAAAAGTGAACCAAAACTGTCACCCCCCACCCCAACATACACCATCTGTGTTCAGTTTATCCATGCTCAGAAAGGGGAGCAGGGTTTGAGAAAAGAAGGATTTAGAAGTCCAACACAATCCTACACCAGAATGTAATTCCTGATTTATTGTGTCCTGATATTCGATGAGAATCCACTTTATTCACTTTCCATTCTTATCAATATTTTTAAAATATTTTTTATCACTATTCTTCATCTTTCAGCCAGAGCACAAACCTCTCTTCTGTCTCTCCAGTCTTTTGGGCATTAGAAGTCCACAGACACTCCCAAATCCTAACAAAAGAAAGGAGGTGAACGCTGAACCGTGAACTGAGGAGCTTTTCCCACATGGAAAACGGGCCCATCAACACAAGCCCAGTTCCATTTCTGCTGTCAGGCTTGTAAAATATTTGTTCTGTTACCTGAATGGGCAAATCACTGCTGGTGTCACTTCCAACTCCTCAGAATTCACTAGGAACTAATGGGCAGTTTCCCAGCTACGGAAATGGGCTGCAAATTCCACACGGAGCAATTGAAAATAAAAACTGGAGGCAGAGGGAAGCCCATGTTTGTGGAGATGGAGAAATGAGAGAATAGCCCCATGCCAGACACATGATTTAAGGAGAAATCTATCACTGGCCTCTTATTTTCCATCCCAGCTGCTACTTTCAAAAGCCATCTGCTTCATCTCCCTGCACACGAGCTCTTCCTGCAGCTGCAGGATTTCAGGAGAAGGTTCACCCAAGCTGACAAGCAGTTCATAAAAACACCACGCTGGGTCGAGATTTCTTTATTAAGAACAGGAGTAAAATAATTCTCAACTCAGCAAACGCTTTCCAGGAGTTCAGGGATTTAAAAAAAACCCTCGTGTACTGTGTCTTAAAAAGACAGTTTAGGCTTAAATTTGTTTATGGCCTTAGAAATGATGAAATAAAATTATCAAACTTCACACTGAGTTTTGAAGTATGAATACTGTGGAAATTCTTCAGCAACAGAACGATCAAATGGTGTCTCAAAAAAGAGCAAATACCAATAATTAGCCACTACACTGGCTTTCCCAGCTCATTTAATGTTACCAAGAAATTTCCCACAGGATAATCTCCAGTTTTTCAGGAGGGCAGTTTAAAAATAAGCAATCTATTTTTCTTGCTTTTCTTTCAATGTCTATGACCTACTTACACAACTTAGTCCCTTTTTATTTTATTTTTCCCCCAAATTTGCATTGCTTTGAAAACTGCACTTAAACAGCCCTTCAGTGATTAAGTATCCCCCGAAGAGTTAAGTGCATAAGCAAAACAATCATCACAACATATAAGATATTTAGATAAGCAAACAAAGAAACAAAATGTCTTCTGTACTCCATTTAGGACACAGCGCATGAATGGTAATTATAATCATTTAACGAAGCATGGAAAAAGAAGATTTGCATTACAACATTCTCTCCTTACCCATTTCATGTATACAGATATTTGTAGCTGGTGCTTTCATATCTTCAGAAATTATGTACTTGTTTAGTTGGTGTTACTTATGTTAGAAAAATACAACTTCCACTTAATCATCCTGGATATGCAATAATTTATTTATTCTCAGTAATTTCTCTTAACTTATTTTCCACAGCTCAGGTGTGGTCCAGCACCTGCTTCTAAACATCCAGTTTTCTAACACTGACAGGTAACTTGGTGTTTGGGTTTGAATGTTACAGCTCAACCTCAACCAGGACCTTCCTTTCACACTAACACCCAGCACTTCTGGTGACACCCATCCTCCCAAAATGCAAAGACATCACTCCTGTGATTCACCAATTCCAGCTCCTGTAACACTAAAGACCAGAATACTTCAACATATCCGTGGGAAAAGCCAATCTTTGGCAACTCCTTATGTGACAGGACAAACTGAAGGACACAGCACCTTTGTTGTCCCCACAATTTCCCACTCAAAGCACAGGGTGCTGCTCTGTTCTGCACATGCAGACACATCCATGGCACGGCTCTCCTGTGCCATCCCACCAGACAGAGTCACCTCAAATACTCCTAAATGCACCTCAGAAACTCTGCAGTGCCCCCTGCACAGCCCTGGGTCAGTGTGGAACAGTCACCCCAAGCAGCTGCTCATCTCTAATCACCAAACTGCTAAAGGAGGTGGCTCCTCCATCTTCATTTTCCAGCAGCATGTTCTGGAAGGACACCGAATTTTCATCCCTACAAAAATCAAAATAACCAGCTGGAAGAAGAGGGTCTCAACCCACATTTATTACACCATCGGAAACCTGATGCAGAGTTAACCCTGGAAGATTTGTGTCTCATCTGCTCTGAATGAAGCCCCATGTGCACAAAAGCCCAGCCCCTGCTCTTAATGTCATCAGTATTTTTAGGAGGAACCTTAATGATGGTAATGGCAGTTTTTACAACACACACAGGAGGGAAACACATATGTGTTTCCACCCCTATTTACCCATCTGATAATATTAGACTTGCTACAGGAGATAAGTCAACATTAGGGAAAATTAGGGCTTTGGCCTCATCTAGGGGAGTTAAAAGCCCAGATCCAGTATCAGGATAACATTCATCTGCCATCTGCCCTCAGCTGCTCCTCCTCTTCTTCTCCCAAGGTCACCATCTCTGTATTATCTAGAGGTGATCTCTGACATCCCTAACTAATTTTGGAAGCTCCTCTGTTAATAATAAGGGCATTAGGGATGGGGTGGGGGAGAGCAACTTCTGAGGAGGCATTGTTAGGGGCAGGCTGGCTAAAAATGACCCCGTCTGTGCGAGGGGGCCGAGCTCCAGATGTCACTGCAAGGGACGCCACAGCCCTTGCACAAAGTAGGGCTGTGCTCCTGGGAGCCACGGAGAGCTCAACCTCCTCAGCATGCCCTGCTCTCACCTCATCTTATACTTCTCCTCTCCGCATGGAATTTGGATTTTCCAGAACAAATGAGTCCAAGAATTAATGAGAATCAACTTTTTTTTTCATTATATACAACCTAATACACCAATTGGAGCAACATTTTGTACAAGACTACTAACACAGACACACCCACGTGGCACTACATGGGAACTTGTCCCAGGCAGTTCAAATTCATCCTGGTGAATTAAGAAAATATGATTGCAGGAAAGCCCACCAGGATTATTGTCACCACTGCAGGTGACAGGTGGAAATTCTAAATCAAAGCAGCCCTTGCCCTTTGGCCTGGGCTTGGCTGGCCATTTAAGAGGTGCTGAGGAACAGGAGTCAGTCTTACTTTGCTCCCACAGAGCACTAAGGGGAAGCAGACACCAGGCACACGTTTGGAACATACCAAAGTAGCTGCACATCTATACGAAGAGCAAAGCCTAAAACAAGAATGTCAGCATGGTTTTCAGAGGGTAAAGCAACTTTTATAGGTAAAAAGGAAGTACTTTATGGGGTATTGTGAATTTCAGCAACTTCAGGAACCCACCTCTGTCAAGGAAATCTCACTTATAGTTGCCTTTGCAAGCTGGAAGGAGCAGGCAGATGTTCAATTTAATGCATATTCTTATAATTTTTTAAAAATTGTATTTTTTAATGTCTTTTTAGGCAGCTGCAACTCTTACATTTGTTACTACCTCACTGTAGGGCACAGTTTATGTGTCATTCACTAACTCTTCCTGAAAGATCTGGTTTGATTTTTTGGTTTGGTTTGTTGGTTTTTTTTTTGTTGTTTTAAAAAGGCTGCCAACATGATGAACAATGCCAGCTTCTCTCCCCATGTCCTTGATTTCCCTCAAAGCTTTTCCTGTCAAAGTCACTTGCTGTAGGTCTCATTTTTATTAGGGTGTAAGAGATGTTGTTATTTAATTAGGTTAAAGAGTCTAATTCCCACCCTGCACTTCAAATTACATCTCATGCACCTAAGCCTTATAAAACTTTAATCATTAAGTTATTACAGTAATTGCTTGGACTTAAAATTTCCTACATGTCAGGGACAGAGTTATAAAAATAATTTCATTTGCATGATGTATTCATCTGCCACAATAAAAAGATATTTTCCTGTAATAAAATACATTTTAAGTGTGAACATTATTTTTACAGACATTACAGAGCAAAAAATTGCTATTTGTCCACAAGAAACTTCCTCTTTCTTCTTCTTTTTTTTTTGTTTTAAATAAGAAGCAGCATTACTTCTTTCTCTTCTTACAAACAGTTTTCCTATGAAAAGGGACCTTGTACTTGTCTGATGGGACATAACAGCCCTTGTGGCACCGAATTCAGCTCCATTCTATCAGAGCACCACTCATCTGCCCTAGCTCAGAGATCATCCTCTGCCTGCAATTCCTTCTCTTGTGCCTTACACAAACTTTGGCTCATTTTAAAAAGCAGATTCAAAGCACAGTTCAGTCCTGTGGTCTCCTTTTTTATACATATGAACACCTCCAGGGCAGCTCCACGCTGCAGGCTACAAGAGGCACTAGAGACAAATTCTGCACTGATAAAAACAACCTTTCCTTGTTTGTTGGGATCTAAAAAACACCCAGAAAGTTACTTTAAAAGTCTTGTGTCTGAAGCACAAGGACAGCAACAATGGAACAGCTGATGCCCAAGAGCTGCCCCCACCCCCCATACAGATGCTTACTCCCTTTTCATCAAGGGCTAAACCATCTCCAATTACTGCAGGCTAACATGTTATTCAAGGATAAATGTGTGCAGGCTCTTGTCCCACAATAAAAGACAGGCAATTCAAGTAGCTTACGTCTGATTCTCATTACGTGAATGCTTTTAGAAGTGGTATTCTTGATTTGAGATATGGCTTTCCCTCCCCACTAAGGCGAAAGAGAGAAGCCTGTTCTCTTTATTTCCACTTCCCAACAGCCATGCCACCAGAACAGAGGGAAAGGGAGACACAATGAATTTCACCAACACTTATTTAAAGCAACTGCAAGTGCTCCCAAAAAGCACAGGAAAAAGGTGAAGCTCCATTTTCATCACACGAAAACTCCGATTTTTAATTTTCCTTTTGCATCTTTTTGCTTGTTTCCTCTGAACAATATTTTTAAAAAATCATACAAAAAGCAGGTGTGTTTATTCCTTTGAGATTTACAAAACAGTCAACAGAGCACACGCACACACAGAAAGGGCAGTTCTTCATAAAACTCAACTGACAGTATTTTTCCTCAGTAATCCTGTGTACTTCATGTTTAAGGATTTGGGGGTGGAATTAGAGTTCACTCTGGTTCAGACTTGGGTTATTCAATACCAGGGGACACAACTGAAGGCTGGCATGGAAAATCTGTGCAGTGAGCATCTGCCAACTGTGCACACAACCATAAATCTGGCTTCTCCTGATTTTTGAATCCTTCAGCCTCACAATTCCAAGAGCACTGGGTGGGATCCAATTTGGCTGGAATTGTAAGCAGTTGGGCCCGAGGGAGCAATGCAGCCCATGCAGAATGACCACCTCAGTGCTCCACTGATGGGCAAAAGGGAGGACACACCTCAAGACCTGCCACTCACTCCCTCTGACACCTGCCAAAGAGAGCAGGAACAAACAGGACACACTTTTACCATCATTCTGCTGATCAGAGCTCCCAGCTGGGATGCAAAACGACATGACTTGAACACACAGCTCCTCCAGTCAAGGGAATGACCCAAACTTCATCCTGTCCCCCACCTCCAAGAGCACAGCCTGGACCCTTCAGCACACCACGTGGCATCAGCGTCAGCAGGGCCGGTGCTGATGTTACTGACAAGTTGTGTGGTTTCTCCTCCCCACACACAAACACACTCTGAGTTTAAGCCCTTGCTGTACAGATTGCAGAGCAGGGCACGCTCGGGAAGGTCTCATTAAGTGCCCTGCTTTGCACTCCCAATTAGGGCAGCTCACGCCCCGCGCAGATGGCAGAGCGACCACCACCATCGAGCCACAAACACGGGGGCTTCGTTTGTTCCAGGCTCTCGGAAATAAAGGATACTCAAAAAAGCAAAGAAAGGTCACAGCATCCTTGAAACAACCCAAACCAAGGTAAAAATAATGACTTCTCACATTCAGTCCAAGCTGAGAAGCCTGAAGTGCAGGGGCTGACACCAGCAGTGCTCTCGTGGCGGTGAATGGGACAAGTCATGCATGTGAAGGCACAGACCTGTGCCAGTGCTGGGTTGGACAGCCCAGCAAGTGGGGCTGGGCTGAACCGGGGGAACAAACCGTGTCTGCTGACAGTGATTAAAGGTAACATGTGGCTATCTTTACAGAATGTTCTGTGCCTTTCTGGGAGACGAAGATCACTTGAGGATTTCAACTTTCAGCTTCTTCTTCAACAATGCTTCTGCTCTGCAGCTCAGATTCAAGAAAATAAATTGTGTTTCCAAAATCCACGGGTGGCAGAGGTCTTCTTTTCCTTCCCCACAAACTTTTTAATTTGATGCTGTACATTTTTAATAAGACAGTCAACATGTGTTTTGATGGTAGCAAGCCAGCAATAGGTTTCCAGCCTCATCTTGAAAAGGAAGTCACAGGCAGCATCTGGCCCTCAAAAAAAAGTCTTTTTCTCTCATTTATGATACACAAGACAGCAATGTATTTGAGTTTTACATCTACAAAAACCAATTGGACTACAGAACACTTTCTGCTGGATTTTTAAACTCCTGTAACTTGGTCCTATGTTCAGTACCTCTGAAAGCCTGAGATACCTCTGTACCATTTCTGTACATTCTGTTTTTCTTGCCTACATACAACATGATGTGTCTGCCCAAGAGCTGTGTTAGCAGAAGAGGATGCTAAAATGTTGCACAAATGACACAGGAACAGAATGTGAAAAATCATCTTTCCTTGTTTTTTCACCCCCCTTCCCTTGTAGGTTTATGATGCAGTGTCACCACTGAAATTCTTCTCTTGCCTTCTTTTCATATATCAGTGGTGCTGCCGTAACACTTCACCAGATAAAAGCAATTGCCCTAATTTAACCAAGAGGCCAAGTGAGATTTATGGAGCAAAACAGAGTCAATGATAGAGCTCTGGAAAGTTCTGCACCTGGTTTCCATGACAACAGAGACCCAAATACCTTGCAGCACCCCAAATCAAAGAACTGAATTTAGAAATACTTCATGATAAGGTGAAGCAAAAAGGGGGAGAGAAAATAACTGGGATGGTGTGCAGAGCAAGGAGATAAGAACCTCTGATCTCCTCACTTTATAACAGATCTGGGATTCAGGGCACTGTCAGACACAGCTTTGCCTATCAGTTCCTAAGCACCTTCACCAACCTTCCTGCTATTCTGAGCCATTCTGTCTGTTTCTAATGATTTCTCCACGTTTAATTAAAATGTTCACAAATATTCCTCCGGCTTTTCAAACTCCCTGCTTGAAAGAAACAGTTCTCCAAGGCAGAACTGACAGGACACTGATTTCCTGAACACTTGCCAAGAGTTGAACAGGTAACTGATGGAGTTCAGGGAATCATTTTGGAGCTCATCACCCACTTCTGCCTCATGGCAAACACAGATCCCCTGTGTTCAAAGCCACCAAGAAGGAAGCCCCTTGCTGCTAAAGGAAAAAGGAACACCATTTGGTTGTTTCTACAAGAACCCCTGGCAGTACTAAAAAGTTGCCAAAATCCAGGTATTTTTAGGCTGAAACCAGCACATCACACAGGCCAGTTAAACCAGAATGCCAAGTCCAGAGCAGCACTGCAGAATTGTCTTCCAAGAAGTCAACTCCATCATTCATCAAGGCAAACACTGCATCTCACACTAAAAAAATAAGTCATTTCCCTAAGACAGGCGTGTGTGTGTGTGTGTGTGTGTGTGTACAACTGTGCTTCTTGAAGTCAGGGGACAGAGTAACCATTCCAATCCAGACTCCCCTAAAAGACATCCCCACAGTTTTACTGCGAGCTTATCAGTCAAAAAGCAGTCTAAAATCATTTAACTGAACAAAATTAAAATATAGGTGCTGAATTTACGAAAACTTTGACTATTATGCAGTTTTAGTAATCCATAAGAGATCCTCAAACCAAGAAAATAACCTAACAATACAAGCAGAAAAAGATATTTGACCATTTGTAGTGAAATTGTCACTTATTTACACTGGCAAAAAGGGAGAAGTTCAACAGTTTAATAAAATGTGAATTAACTGTAAGAAGCCAGTGGAACAACAGTCAATTTTATCTCAGTTAAGACAACTGCAGAATTACCTTGTCTTTGGAAAATATTCCTCACTGCTCCTCAGGGAGAAAGATCCCACGGGCTTCACGCTCTTTCTGCTTTACATATGCTACCTTACATTTCTTTCAGTTTCTGTAGTGATATGTTACCCACAAAAACAAACCCAGAGTTTTCCAACGGAGCAAAATCAGCAAAAGACAAAGTAGTAGAACTGAACATACCTGCTGATAGAAAAAATTTAGAGTTGGCTTGTCCTCAGTGAACTGGTTTAGAAATCCTTTTGGCAAATACCGAATTCTCAATTCATATCTGAAAAGCAAGAAAAAGAGAATTAAAACTGCTGAGCAAAAATTAAGAGCTAAAATCTGCTCCCAAATAAAAGATGCCTTCAAACTTTCTTAAAATTAAGGATAAAATCTAAACAAGCTTAGACCAGTAATGGAAAATTTCCTCTGGCCAATCAAGAGAACTAAGCTGGAATTTGCCTGTCCCTGACATTTCCTACAGATGTTCACACAGGACCTTTGTAGTGGAAGCAGACAGAGCCCTGCTGCCTTCCCAGCAGCATCCACACGTGGAGCAGATAAGCTCCAAATCCCAGGGAAGGGAGGCCCCAAGTAGGTGACAACAGCGGATGAGCTGCCAGAACCACTGCCATGACCCCTGTCAACAGCTTTTATCTCTGGCTATCATAAGTA
Organism: Dendrocincla fuliginosa; assembly: GCA_035047845.1. Taxonomy (NCBI): domain Eukaryota; kingdom Metazoa; phylum Chordata; class Aves; order Passeriformes; family Dendrocolaptidae; genus Dendrocincla; species Dendrocincla fuliginosa. Next base: position 147,444,614 of record JAWWMO010000083.1, read on the forward strand.
GGTACTTAAAACACTGATCCAACAGTGGCAAACAGTGTCACTGCCCAGGGAGCCACATCTACAGCCAGAGCAAGGAACACACTCTGCTCCTTCTCTCAAGTGCTCTCACATTCACCTCTGAATTTTCCATAGTTTTGATGGGATTTCTCCGTAAAAGGGTTTCCTGCTCTCTTATTCATCACCAAGGCACATGCAAAAGCCAAACAAAACAATTTTCAAGGCATATTTTTCAAGTTAACAGGACACTATGTGTGAGGGAATTCAGAAGGAGCCTTGATCCATGACCTACACCAAATCTCTGTCCCTTCTCAGACCTGAACTTCTGCTTCCAACCCCTAAATTTAGTATTATTGCTTGTCTGTGGTAACAGACCACGATGTTTGACACACTGCTTGCTTCCTCCTCTGACACATTCTTTCAATGAAATTCTGATAATAAATGTCTCTATCCCCTTGGCTGTGTCAATACAGCATATCCTAACTAATACTCTTTAAAGTCCTTCCCAAAATAAGTATATTTAACAATCTACTCATGATAAGAGCAAATATTACAACATTTCAATCTGTTGGCTTCAGCAGAACAAGAACTTCTTTTCAGCTTTGGCTGCCTGTAATCAAGATTTATACTGGGACTTGGTAAAAAGTCACTAGGAATAAGTGCTGCTTAGCATTCCACTGCAAGCAGAAGTTGCAATACTCTTATTTGCTTTGAAATCCTTGAAAATAAATTGTTCTGTCAGAAGTCATTAAAATAAGGGCAACATTTGGAAACCATAAACACATGCACACGTGGTATACAAATGAGAAATATCTAGAGGGGTGTTTTTGTAGTATGGCAATTTTATTTCATAATTCCTCTGCACCGAAAACATATTAAAGAGTCTTCAGAGTATAGGATATACAGGGATATATACAGAGTATAGGATATATAGGGAAGGTTGAGAATACCTGGGAGAAAGCAGATTTAGACTGGACATGAGGAAGAAATGTTTTGTGAGAAGGGTGGTGAGGCACTGGCCCCAGGCTGCCCAGAGAAGCTGTGGATGCTCCAACCCCTGGAAGTGTCCAAGGCCAGGCTGGATGGGGCTTGGAGCA
>JAWWMO010000083.1:147450885-147461119 GCA_035047845.1 Dendrocincla fuliginosa
TATATATATACACACACAAATATAACCAGTATTTAACAATAACCTTTGGGCTTTATTTAAATAATAAGACTTATCCTTTTAAAATTGCAGCAGTGTGTTATACCACAAACAGGACCAGCTTTTCTGTCCTAAAACTTTTGAGATGACAAAGCTTGCAGATGTCGAGACAAATGACTAGGAGATTTCTGTTCCTTTTTCATGTTTCCTCTAAATCCCAGGTTTCTCTTGAGTTTGTGGGAAACCCCTCATAAAAATAAAACCCCTTAAAGCAAACAAACCACTTACAGTTATTAGTGGAAAGTTTGGTGGGTTTATTTCCCCCCATCTCTGTTGCACTACAAGAGGATCTTCCTCAATAAAATCACAGAATATTTTTCAAAGACAAGGCAAAACGATTGACTGAACAGACTTATACTCTTACTTCCATTCTTCTGGAGGGTGGGCTAGTTCAAATTTCTCTCTCACATTGGACACCCCCATGTCCAGGTGCAGCCAGTGAACCTCCTCAGACTGCAGGTGGCTGAGCCGTAACCCATAGCAGGCCACGTTTTTCACCTTGTGACTGTCCACAATCTTCTGAATTATGCCCTAAAACAGAGAAACACACACTCCTTACAAGCCGTAAAATGCAAGAGAGAGATTGAAAAATTTAAAATATTACCGTGCAATATCCTACATGAAATGCTGAGCAACAAATCAGGTAGCACCTGTATTAAGAATACTAAACATATTTCATTGCAAGCTGCTGTTTCAGACAACCTTGGACAATTTGTGAAGTTCCACCAGCACAGCTTCACAAAGCATCAGAAAATATCTCTGTACATTTTATGAGAATTAAGCCATTATTTCCTCTGTGTAAAATAGAATAACATAAAAAGCAGATTTGTGGACGAAAGCAGGATCTATCTGTCAAAAAACATCACCACCAACCTTCAAAAGTCAGTCTCCACTTAGAACTGAAAAATCACCTACAGACCTTCATCCTCTTTAGTGCCCCAAGAGCCAGGCAGGTCACACTTGTTTCCCCTTGCTCCCTCACTCCCCCCACTCATCTTGTCCCGAGATTCAGCATAAACCCCTTACAAAATGATGCAAAATACAATTATTTGGGAAGATTCTTAAACAAAACCCATGTCCTACTTGTTTGCCCGGAGGTAAATTTCCAAGCTTGGGGATCTCCTGCCCAAGAAAGGAACCTTTCAAATAAGACCGTAACAGATGCCATTTCCCTTTGTGCCAGACACTCCTTCCAGGGATCCACAGGCTGGAATGGCCTGGAATTTTCCTCCTGAAGTGCTCATGTGTGAGTGTGCACATGCTGACACACAGATACACACACACATGCACACACTGATGCACAGGCTGCTGATTCTTGGTGGCTGGGTTCATGACTGGACCTGGTCACCTTAGAGATCTTTTCCAGCCTAAACAATTCTGTGATTGCTCCCCAGAATTTTCTTCTTTTATATCCCAAAGAAATTGTTTAAGCCTCTGACTCTGCAAATTAAGCAAGCAGAAAACTAGCTGCAAAAAAAAGACAATTAAGGCAGCTCTAAATCGGACTCGAGGGGGAAGATGACACGTGTAGGAGTGGAACCATGCTGTTGGTGAGGTGATACCAAGCTGTTAGATCAGCTCACACATCTCCTCAAACTGCAACCTTTAAATAATCTCCCAGAAGCCGCGCAGTGCACAGTGAAATGTATAACAAAATATTTTAAAGCCCACACCAGGCAAAGAGGCAACACCAGGCAAGCACACAGGGCACTTCCCAAGTGCTCTCCTAACCTCGGACTATTTTTATCCCAGTGGATTTCCCAAGCCAGGCATTGTTTCTGTCATTCATCAGCCTGCAGTGGAACTCCTGCAATTACTCATTCTGCCTCCTCTAAAAGCAGTTCACTTTTTGCAACCTTCCCCAGCAATTCCAAAGGTCTATTATCAGGTCAGGGAATGGGTTTAAATCTGAATTAAATGTAAATTGGTTAAGTTTGTTTCTTGCCTGCATCTGAGGGTCTTTGTATCACAGGAGAACAGTTGCCTGTATCCCTGGAAACACACACCAACCACCAAGCCCTCTCAGAAGAGACAGACACACATTTAACCTCTTCTTCACCCAAGGCACAGTCTCTGCTTAGTAAAGCCTAACATTTTGGCAGGCGAGCTCCCATCCCAAGGGAACACTGCCAGCTTTTCCACATACAAACAGAAGAGATTCATTCATTGTCATCTCTTCCTGCACTCTGCACGTGACATACAGCATCTCTTTTTTGGAAAGCCACCCCTTCCCCTCTCTCTGACACTGCCAGTTAATAATGGAAATGGAGGTAACATGTTCTGAAATGATAGTTATGCCTGCTGTGATAAGAAACAGCTTTGGTAAGGAAAAAATTAAGGCAAAATTATCTATGGCCATGAACCCCCGAGACTACTGCTGCAGAAGGCATTAAAGGCATAAATCATACTCGGGAAAGAATCAAGCTGGACATCTCAGACCCTCTCTAATCTTCAGGTTGGGATTTCATAAGGCTTGAAGAAGCCAGATGTCCTAATTTGCACCAAAAGTGAGAGAGAATTTTTAAGCCTCTATCCTTTTTGTGTCATCAATCCATTCGAAACCTACCACAGAACGAAAATTACTGTAAACATTATGTAGGAAGGGTACACCATCCCTTCTGGCCAGGTAGTGGTGTCATCCCCAGAAAATAATTAGCAACAATTAGTACATACTGCACGTCCAGAAAAACTCAAGGCAAACACGAAGGAGAAGCAGCATGGGTGCAAAGGAGGCCAAGTGCAGGTGTTTGAAAATAAATTCTAAAAAGTCATGTATTCTCAGGAAAGAAGAAGTGATGCTTTATGTGAAACAAGCATGTTAAATGGCTTCCCTTCTAGGAAAACCACAGAGATCATTCCAGGTGCTGTCAAACCATAACCAGAAACCAACCCAGAGAAATAAGGAAATCTAGTGATTAGGACACTAGAATAAAGACACTCCCTTGGGTTGCAGGGGAGGCCTCTCAAGTAAAACATCTATTTGCTTATTTAATTTTTTATTAACAAACCAGAGAATTTGAAAACATTTAGAGGCACATGTTCCACCACGAGCACCCGGCAGCACAACACACAGCCAGGACAGCGAGTTCCCCTGCAGCACCATGGGGTTTGTTTTATCTGGTTGCTCCTTCCAAGCAGTCCAAGACTCATCTCCAAGCCCTGCCCTGGCACTGCAGCCATCCTCAGGTCAGTGCTCTGAGCTCTGACCAGTGCCAGACAACACCCTGAGCCTCCCCAAGTCCTGGACATCCTCCACAGACCCAGTGCAGGCGCCTGGGATGTCAAACAGAGCCACTGCCATCTCTCCAGGGTGGGTGACAGCCCCTCTGCCGTCCAGGGTGGCACTGTGAGGAGCCCTGCCAGGAGCAGCCTGATGCTGTTCCCTGGGGCAGTGACCAGAATGCTTAATCACAGGTTTCCAGACAAACACTTTAACTGCTTAACCACTGCACAATAGTGACCACAGCATCCTGCAGAGACATTGTCACCAGAATGCTCCAACTGGAAGCACAGCCAAAGCAATCTGAAACCCCTCCAGACTCTACCACAACCCACCCTGTAGCTCAGGAAGCTCCTCAGAGTGGAAAAAACACACGTAAGGAACACCAGAGTTTCAACACGGGTTACAAACTTCGGCCCTCAAGTTAATCACAGCCAGGACACCACACTTGGAGCTTCATTTCAGCAGGAACCCACTGGAGAAGGAGCCTCCACTGTGGGTAGGTGGGGTACCTACAGGAATATAAACCCCTCTGAGGAGTCTCTGCGTGTCCCTTGGCAAGTCCCTGAACTGCAAGGCACGTGCCACCTGAACGCTGTTTACCGTAATCACATTGCTTTAATTAGGTTCCCAAAGCTGACATTTACATCCTCAACATAAAATAGGCTGGCACAGCTGAGCAAGGCAGAGTGGGAAGCCCCTGGACGAACTTCCAATCCATAACAGGCACGTTATAGGTCACCTTTCCCTCCCTTTACCCCAGAGGGAAGAAGAAAAAGCTTTTTCTATAGCTACAAAACTGGATAGCACTCATTTTTAATCATTTGTCTAAAGAACCCACAGATATTCAACACAGCTAATTTGAAGAATAGATTAATATTTTTCCTAAATTAGGAGAACGTGGCAAAAATAGAATCTCCAGTACATTGTATTTGAATGTTGAAAAATGAAGACAGAGCAGAGGAAGGCCGAGAGGCACAGGGTACCCTTGGCTCTCCCAGTATGTACCAATAATACCTCGTGCTCCTGTAAAGGAGTGAAAATGAATTGCTTGCTTGTAAATTAAGAAAGCTGTTGTGCTACTATGAATAAATTGAAGACTGAATAATATATTCCCAGTGTGACTACAAACCTAATTTCCTTATTTAGCAGGAAGGAGAAAGTTTCTTGCACTAGAAGAAGTCTTGAAGTAGCTCCTCTGACATAGGGACAGGGTGCAAATGTTTGTGCAGTGCTTCAAATATGTCAAACGCTATTTATATATCAAGTATTGTAACTCCTGATGAGAGATTTATATGGGGAGCTTAAATGAAATGCTGGACAAAAGTAAATGTCAGACCTCTGATGCAAATTAACAAAATTTCTACAAAGGAAAACTCTGGAACATGCTCACAACACCAGAATCTGGTTTGTCCTCAGATAACACCATGTCTGACATTCAGAGAGAACAGCCCACATCTTTTTCTCACTGTGGTGCTTTCTCTCTCCTGTGCTGATCCAGCAAACACACTTGTAAATGGTATGATGAAAAGCCCAGCAAATTTATACTGAAAGCCCCACGGGAAAGAGGCTGTGCTGGTGCCCAGGACCCTGTCACCACTGCAGCCCAGGGACAGGCTCAGGCACCTCATCCACTGCCACACACAGACCTGCCATCCCAAGCACCTCTCCACACCCACACGTCATTGCACAGGGAACTTCCAAACACACGTCCACATCAGTGACAGAGCAGAGCTGGGACAGCCCTGCTTCCCAGTCTCTAGGATTAATCAGCACTTCTCTCATCCCACTGCACACTTCCCAAATAAACATAACAGTGTTTTAAATGTGAGCAGTAGGTCTAGTTTTCCAGAAGCTTAACATCAAAAGGAATGTGGCAGCAGGTCTAGGGAGAGGAGTCTGCCCTTCTATTCCCCTCTGGTGAGATCCCACCTGGAGAACTGCATCCAGCTCTGGGGTCCCCAGCACAGGAAGGGCATCGAAGGGCTGGAGCCCCTCTGCTGTGCAGACAGGCTGAGAAAGCTAGGGCTGTCCAGCCTGGGGAAGAGAAGGACCCAGGGAGACCTTACAGCACCTTCCAGTGCCCAAAGGGGCTCCAAGAGAGCTGGAAAGGGACTTCTTGCAAGGGCATGGAGTGACAGGAAAAGGGCAAATGGCTTTAAACTGAGAGTAGGCTTAGTTTAGACATTAGAAGGTTTTTTTACACTGAGGGTGGTAAAACACTGGCACAGGTTGCCCAGAATGGTGGTGGAAGCCCCATCCCTGGAAACACCCAAGGTTAGACTGGGCTCTGAACAACCTGATCTAGTTGAAGATGTCCCTGCTCATTGCAGCAGGGCTGGAATAGATGACCTTTAAAGGTCCTTTCCAACCCAGATTTTTCTATGATTCTGTATTTCACTATTCCCTATCCTCAGCTGCACTTGCAAAGCCTAAGAGCTCCCTTGGGTCCAATCCTTGTATGGTTAAGCCCTGATGCAGGATGTGCTGCTCACCTGAAGCCATCTACAGGGTCCAGGTTTGTTCACCTGGTACAACTCATGCAGGCACACAGCACAGAGAAGGAAGAAAGGTAAATGGCACAAATTTTCTAGCTCCTACAATAGATCAGCAATGATTTTATACATTTTTACACATATCTGATTGATGCTGGAATCAATGCACTCTAGACTGCTTCTATACACCAAACAGTTCCACTGCCTCAGTGCACATTTATTTCTACTGTGCACACGTAGAAATTAGATTTGAATATGCAACCACTGCTCGATAGAACAGACTTCACCAAAATAGCAACCTGGTATGGTTTTGAGTCCTGCCAGTGCTCAGATTCTTTCCACGGAACTTCTTCCACAGGTGTGATCAACCTGCTTACCCTGTGACTCTATTAACCTAAGAATCTATTTAAAAAGTGAAATCCAGTAGATAAAAACTTTTCTGATGAATACATTTGCACCTCCTTTACAGAGAGCAGTAGATGCATTGGAGCAGCCCTACCACATGCCCATTCTCCTACAACTCTTCAAGCTTCTGGTGGCTTTAGGAGGAACCAGGCAGGAATAAAGCACATCTGGCCCATTCCAGAGTTGGGATTCAGGGAGTTCAACTGCTGGATAACTGGTCCATCAGAACCAGTACCATGTAGACCAGCTCTGGCCCACACTAGCCACAACAGACTTTTGGGACCTTTTGTGCAGATATTGGTACAAAATAAGGCAGGTTTGAAAAAGGGGGAGAGAATTGGGAGGACAGAGATGAAGGGCAATGGGTGGAATCGTGGCTGGAATTTAAGTCTTTCCCATGACTGAGGCTGGACTGACAAACCTCTTGCCCTTTTTCAGAACAGGCATTATCCTTCCTGGGAAATGTTTGGAAACAGGAATGCTGCTCATCAATAAGGCTTTACGACTATTCACTGGTGGTGCAGAACACTGCAGTGCCAGCACAAAGAGGGATTTCCTTTCTTCCCGCAGCCTTCTCAAGTCGTGTCAGCCTGCAGGACGATGCAGCTAACAAGATTACAGAACTGATCTGGATTAAAAACAACAGTGAAACAACCATTCATCCTAACTTGGGCTGAGTTTGCCAAACAGTCACACCACCTACGCCAGCACCACTGTGCTGGGAGCGGGAGAAAACAAACAGCAAGAAGGGAGCTGGCACAGCTGCCAGAAGAAACATGTGCCTAATGAGGAGAGCATTTGAATCACAGACCTTTGCCCTACACGATGCTCCCACTCCTCCACCACAAACTGCACCTCCACTCAGGTACTCTGGTCTCTTGTACTAATAGGTAAAGTACACCATGGACTGAATGGTGAAACAAAGAGGAAAAACCAAGAACAAATACTAACACGGCAATGCAGTTGAATAAACTACTTTAGTGATGACTCAGCGGAATGTGCCTCAGCCTTTCTCCTAAAACGTTCAATCTAGGCAACAGACTGGAATACACAACCTCCCAACCCTGCACCCACGCCTTCTACCTGTGAAAAATAAGATTTTGCTGGTGGCTAGGGAAGCTGATGAACTTGCTCTTGTCTTTTTCCATGATGTACAGATGGGACACAGCCAAGGAACGCTCCTTGAATTCAATTTCTTTTAAGGTTAGATATACTCTTAGCTAAGGATGATGTTCTTTTTTTATTCAGTTCTTCTTTCATTCATTATTTTTATTGAGTTCTTAGTCTGTCAGTATTAAAGAAGCTGACATTTTGGGGTGGTATAGGATAGAAAAGGAAAAAAGACATCCAAAATATGAACAGGTTAAGAGAGCCCTGGACATTGCACCTCCATTTATTCAAGAGCTCTAACCATGCTTTTCTGAAACTCCAGAATTAAGGACAAAGCTGACAGCTGCAAGTTTTAAAGCTGTCTCTATCCAGTTTAGGCAGTGTAGCAAAACTGGAAGAAAACAAACCCATATGAGAATCAAACTACAATGAATGTCTGGCAATAACCTGCTGTGACATCTGCGGTTATTATTTCCACTGAAATAATGCCACCTTTACTTCTCACAGCTACTAGTCAGGAATCAAGGACAAGCTTTAGGGGCTAGAAATTTAAAAGGCGTAATGGATTCAAGCTCAATACCTGTGGGGTGGGGAAGCAGACCATGCAGAAGAGCTGCACTTCACCAAAATCCAGCTGTAAGGGCTCACACAAGGTTTCCAAATGCCTCTTTCCTAAAAATCCCAACCTTTCCCCACCCCTCAATCTGCTAAATGCACTGCACCACTTTTTTTTTTCTGTCAAATATGGCTACAATTCTGCTCCAACCACATCTTCTGAAAACAGAGAGGTGATTTACTCGAGGTGCTGATCAGGATGTGGTGGCAGTGTTTACCTTCAGGGTGCTCTTGAGCCCAAAGAAATCCCATGCCATGCCAGCACACCCCCCTTCTGACACGCCAGCCTGGGGCTGTGAGCAGGGCAGAGCACGCCCTGCCTTGCCTCCCAGCCCAAAGCCTGGAAATGCCTCCCTGTGCATATGCACCAAGCCAGCCCATCCAAATGGAGCCTTACCAAGATAAACAGGGAAGATAAACAGTCTCCCTGGAAAATGCAGGGCTGTCTACATAGGCATTCACAGGAGGACACCACTGTTAGCACATTCATAAAAACCTTTTCTTCCCTTTTGGAAGTGAAGCATGTCCTTAGTACAATACCAAAGGAAAAAAAGGGTAAAGAGAGAATGCCAGTTCTTAGAAAACCAAGAAAGCTTTTCCCAGAACTGAGAAGCTGCCCTTGCATCCACTGCAGAACACAGCTTTCATCCCTCTGAGGAAACAGCTGTCTTTGAGGGACTAAATCCATCCAGAATAAGCAGAGGTCCACAGCCCAAAGTCCTCCTCCACAGAAAGCCTACGTGTAGCCACACTGCTGTCTCGGGCAAAGGTATTTTAAGGCAAATAGCAAGGAAATCACAGTATAGGCTCTTTAGAGACTCCTACAGAAAGCTGAGTTCTGCCCCTATGAGCTTAAAACATGAGTTTTAATGAACTTAATAAGGTGAGTTTCAATGAAAAGTGTTCCCTCTCACGATCAAGGATTTGTGCACAAGGTATCCAGCTAAAGCACTGTTTCCACCCTACTCTTGGGAAGCAATAAAAGGCCCTTTCCTCATTTCTTTGACCCTCAAACACACCCTTTCCATGCACAAAGGCAAACCAGTCCTTGCTAGAAACAGAAGATGCTACAAACCACAGCTCAGGATTTACTTTCACTTGATATTAGTCCTTTCCAAAAAGTTCTCTGCTTTACCAGCAGAAGTACCTTTAGGTGGCTCTCCTGGAGATCTGAGACCAAGCCTGACCTCCTCTGAGTATGGAAATGTCCCCCATCCCAGCAGCTGTGCTGACCAGGGAGCAATCTTCTTAAAAGACCTTTTCCCTTTAAACTGCAGAGCAGTCTCAAAGACATTCACCTCTGAATATTCCTTCAGAGCACCCTGGAAACCAGCCAAAGGCCAAACCCAGCTCCAGTGTCATCCTCAGGTTGTAACTGAGAAGAAATGGAAGCTCTGTGGCAGACTCTCTCCTCCACAAAGGGAGGGGGGGAATAAAACTCAGGCAAGGAAACCTTCAAGGCTATTTTCATCTTAAATTATTCGGCTTGGTCGAACAGCAGTCATTCCAATGGAATGCAGGCTTGTACTCCAACAAGGGTTTACTGTTTCTAAAAGAAATGTCATGGCAATACATCAATGCCAGGCCTTTACTATGCAGTACCTGCACACTGAAGAGCCACTGTCCCAGTCTAACAAAATAAAAAAGAAACCCATTTGTTAAAAGAAGGAAGTTTGAGCAGCCTTCCCATCACCCTCTTTGTCAGGAAAGAACAACACAAAAACTCCATTCCTTTTGGAGACAACCGTCCAGTTAAATGCATATATAAAAATTAAAATTTAAGGCAAGCCTTAAGGAACTGCTACTTGCCTGTTCTTTTGATCCTGCTTTTATGAGAAAAGACACATTCTTGCTTAAAATAAGGATATGTAACTGCAAATTGACCTCAGCACTGAATTTCTTACAGGGAGTGTAAGTTTTGTATCCTTAAAATCCATAACCACAGGTATTTCTGGGCTGGAAAAAACCAGATTTAATCTCTGCTTTTGTTTCTCAGGGTTTTACATAGTTCTTTGGAAAGAGAGCCTCCATTTCAAGGACCACATTAAGGACCCTGGACATTCATTCACAGGAGAGGTTTGCAAGGTTAAAAACATACCAAGACAGTTTTTTCTCTCCTTATCCCAAGTAAGGCACCTTATGAAACTAAGAAATCAGATTACATAGACCAAATCATTATACTTAAGCCAGGGAGCAAAAATGTTTCAAGTGGCACCCAATAAACCTTATTCCATGTAAAGTCAGTGCATGCAGTTGATGATAATGATCCCTGTTGCTGTACCTCTAACCTGCCCACTCACCAAATGATCCCTAAACACAGATATGAGCTTAC
>JAWWMO010000083.1:147470300-147542504 GCA_035047845.1 Dendrocincla fuliginosa
ATTTGCCAGAGAGGCAAAACCTCAAATATGGTATTTGATTTAACAGACAAGTCAAAGGCATCACACCTGGTGATCACCAACCAGTTGGTGGCCTGCAGGATTCATGGACTGACACCATCACAAGTCTCTAGTAAGTCTCAGTACCCTGGCTAAGCCAAGCTAGAAACAGATACATAGACACTGCATAGTCCACAATTAGATTTTTTTCAGTAAAAAAAATAACAAACAAACCAAAAAGAAAAATAACCCTCCCACACACAAAACCACACGCAACTTGATACAGCCTTAGAAAGGCAATTTAAAACAATTCATCCACTCACAATATCAGAGCCCTCTCAAGACTTCTGCAGTCAATACCAGTGATTCCATACTGCTTTGTGGCAGGATTTGTGGAATCTCCACCAGTGCTTTCATCCCAGGTGGATGCTCTTGACACACTGTGCAGGGCTGAAACTAAGCCCAGGACCTCTGCCCTGCCACTCATATCTTACTGCAGCTGGGATTCTCCCTTGGACACAGTCCCTGTCCCCACAAAACTGGGGACTTCTGTACTGTGACACTGCACATCTACTGGGAGGGGCATTTTGCTCTTTTTAATTAATCCCCATGAAGTTCATGCCGCTGATTTTTGTGGGGTTTCCAGTGAATGCTCCCTGAAGTCTGAACAGAACCATCACCACTGAACAGTTCTGAAAACTGGCATCATCTAAGGAAACACCCTTGGCCTCCACCAAAGGCATTTTTCAGTCTTTTACCTCCAGTGTTATGAGAACTCCTGAATCTTCCCTGCATTTAGATTAATTAAACCATGTTTAAAATACTGCAGGTCCTCATGTTTGACATTAAGGAAGTCACAATTTTAAGGGAAAGCTCTCACTTTGTTAACTTGATTATGATATAAAGATACAAAAAGAAGGTGTGTTTTGGGTGTTTCCTCACCGTGCATAAGTGGGGACAGGGAACAGACAACCACTTAACAAAGAACTGATGCTAGAAAAACTATTTTTCATCTTTTTTCTATAACCCTCTCTGGCCCATACATCAGAACACCCAAACATTTGGCTTTGCATGAGATACAAACCACCAAAAAGGTTAAAACTTCTGAGCTCAAGAAGGTAACACCTGCAGTTAGACCATTCTACTTCTAACTGAGTCACTATTTGCTTAAGTTTTTAAACAAGAAGGGGGAAAAAAGACATTCCAACTGGTATTAATCAGCTGAAATACATGTACTTGAGGGCTTCCTTCAACAAAGTTCTCTGAAAGTGAAACCTAATACTTGAAAGGATAAAATATTGGTCTGTGGTAGAAAAATTAACTGGAACCTGGAAGACCTGGGTTTAATCCCCTAAAACAGGACAAGTTTTGATACAGCTGAGCTTCACTGGCTTTGTCACTTGAAACTGAGGATGAAATCACGCAGGAAAAGGACCAGAACACCTGATCACGGCGCAGGGCACTGTTTCCATCTCCCCTCCAGCCTCCCACGACAGGGGACAATCCTGGGTCAGACCCACATCATGGTCTGCAACCCATGAACGATGAACCCCACACGGCCTTTGCCATGACCAGCTATAAGAGCAACTGTTCAGTCCATCCCATCCCAGCGGGGAAAACCCAGACATTCAGCAGTTACTGACACTTACCTAATTTCAAGCAACATGGAATGGGGTCAGAAATATTTAATTCAATCGCTACACATTTCAAAAATGGCAGTAAAATTCAGTCTTGGCATGTTCCTTGACAGCCTGTCAGCAGGTGAATGAGCACAGAGGTGACCACAGATGTACCAAAGCACCAGCGTGTGCCCTCCCCAAGGGAGGGTATCACAGCAGGTGAGGGATGAGGGGTTTAACATCTTCATGGTCAAGAAATTGGGGCAGACCTGAAGACACCAAGTAAGCAGGTCTCACTACCCCCACAGGAATTTACTGCACCTCTTTATAATATATTAGATCATGAATAGGTACTAAGGAGCTCATAAAGATGGAACTTACTTTATAGCGCATTTTTATTCTATTCAACTATTTCCCTGGAAACAATAAATCAATTCCCACCCTCACAGTGATGAAATACGCAATTTGTGTGTGACAATCTCGCCATTTGCAGAAACAGCAGGTGGTAATAAATTAAGTTGGTGTTACACAAACAAGACATCTCTGTAAACCAACAGCACGTACCGAGCTCTCAATCCATCTTCCTTCAGCCCTATTAGAACATACAGGAATATTAATTCGGGGGGAGGAGGGGCTGCTTCAATCCCTGCAGTTTATAAATGCTGACTTGTACTTGGGTGAAAACACAACCTCTTACAAAAGGATCTGGTAACTAAAACACCTCTACACATGAGCTTCAGGAAGCAGAGATTTTATGCACTTGCAATCTGTGCTCCTAACATGCTTACTTTCATTTTAAAATGAAGACTTCATTGTAGCTAGAGAGAAAATCAAAACCTGACCTCTTTCCATCCAGTTCCAACCCCCTGCCATGGGCAGGGACACCTCCCACTATCCCAGGTTGCTCCAAACCCTGTCCAACCTGGCCTTGGACACTTCCCAGGATGGGGCAGCCACAGTTTCTCTGGGAAACCTGTGCCAGGGCCTGCCCACCCTCACAGCATTGAAATTCTTCCTAATATCTAATCTAAACCCACCCTCCTTGAAAACCACAGTGCCATTGCCCCTTGTCAAAGTCCCTCTCCAGCTCTCTTGGAGCCCCTTCAGGTACTGGAAGGTGCTCAAAGACTCCCCCAGAGCCTTTTGTTCTCCAGCTCTCTCAGCCTGTCTCCAGAGCAGAGCTGTTCCAGCCCCCTGAGCATCTTCATGGCCTCCTCTGGACTCCTTACAGCAGTTCTGATCTGACCCTCAGTGCCTCCAAGAAAGATCAAATGAAAACAGATACACCAGCTCTGCCAGGTTTCTCATGCCTTGTGTTTTATGGGCTACATTTATCAAGCCAAGAGCTGCCAGTGCAAGATGATCATTTCCAGGCCTGCAAAAGACTGATATCAAGTCAGAAAACTAAAAAGTCAAGTAACATTTTTATGATAGAACAAATCAAAAAATAAAACAACCCTGGAAAAAAGCACACGTATGAAGGCATCCAAAAAGCCTACAGTGTGTATTCTGATCCTTAAAAAGGTTCATATAAGTGTGTAAAAAAAATTCCCAATCAAGTTAAAGATGTCCCATCACTCATGCAATATTTTCTGTGTATTTTTTTTTTTAAAACAAAATATTTTCTTGCACACACTTCAAGTTCTCATGTATAGTGCCAGGGTCAAATATTATTAAGGGATTTTTTTCTAGTTTCTCAGATCTGCCTCTGTAAGAAGCTACAGGACTGACATATGATTATTTCTGAAGAGTGTATTTGTACAGAGGTTTGAGTTAATTTGTCCAAGGAAGTACACTGTCACCACAGGCTGCTTCACCAACTTCATGATTTGTCCCTGCTGCTGCCAAAGCTGCAGAACCTGCCACCCCCCCTTTCCTCCCTGCCAAGGGTTTCCTCTTCCACTCTTCCCAACCTGAATCCCTTCTGTGGCCTCCTGGAGCTGCTTAAATGATTTTTGAGTTGCTTTTTCTCATTAAGACAAAAGAGATCAGCCCAGGCTTCTTTTTTTTCTGGTTTTGGTGGGGGCTTGGGGTTCACAGTCCAAATCTGACAGCTCCGAGCCTCCAACACCAAACTATCTGACTATTTTCAATACCTGGTCAAGAGGGAGGTGAAAAGGAGAGATGAAGGGAGGGCAGAACATAAGTAGGAGAGGAGCAGGAACTACTCCATTGTAATTATTAAAGAAAGCAAAAATAATTTGGTTAAAATATCAACAATTCGAGTGTAATTTTCAACTTTAACCTTATTTTCCTCTTCCTTTAAAGCCATTTACCAACCCTGAGCAACTAAGTGGGCACATTTGAAACAAAAAATACCAAGAATCTTTAACAGAGGCAGAAGTTGATGGAATTCCAGGGGAACAGGATAGGCCAGTAAGGCTTGTTTGCATCCCATACCAGGAAGCTGGTGATGAGCACCTGTAATTTGCACCAAAATCAAAGAAGCATCTCAGAGTTGACTATCCTGGCACTATCTCCAGGTCTCCAGCCAGAGACTGGAATTTGGAGAGGTGGTTGTTACCTTTAACAGGTAAAGTGGTGCTCCTTTTTGGCCAGAGACCATCAGAACACAGGACAGAACAAGGAACTGCAATGAAGTGTAAAGGAAAAGGTTAATTTGAGAGATGCCTGGCACAGTGAATGGCAGCATAAGCACATCTAACCTCTAATTATTTCCCAATATTTTGTAAATGTCAAAGTATGGTCTTTAAAGATGCTCAGCATTTGTCGGAAACATGATGCCATTACATTTTAATCAGCTGCAGAATATTCCACTGAGCCAATGAGTTTCATGGCTGACAGGAATTCAGAGAGAAAAGCTCCCTCCAAATGCAGTTATTTCATTCTGTCAAAGACAACCCCACTCAGAGGCAAATCTGAGACATTAAGAGTTCATGCGATTTGCTCCAAAGAAATAAGCTGCAAATGATTCACACTCCAGAAGGAAATTACTTTTCCCACTTTAAGAGGTGAACAGAAGAATCCTTCGCTAATACAAAGAGTACAGAGCAGCATCCTTGATGAGACTTCATGGTTTGCCCTACCCCTTTGGGCAAAACAAATGAAAACTTTAAAAAATGAGAATAAAGACCAAGACCAAACCCCTAAACAAACCTCGATGCATTTGAAAAGTTTTAAGAAAGAGCAAATTCTGATTCATTAACGTGGAAGACTAAATCCTTATTTGAGATGTCAGTTAACAAAGAGACTGGAAATATCCCTTTTCCGCTCTTCTTGTGGAAAACATACTTTTCACAGCAAGAACTTGAGCTGCACAGACTGTGACACTGCTGCACTTACAGCAGAAGTGAGATACACACAAAAACGGTGATGCTGGAAGAAAAAAACCCTTCAGGAACAAATCCTGGCACGTCTCCTCCCTGCGAAAGCTGCAGCTCAGCCCAATTTTCCCACTTATCTGAACGATCCTCTACCACGCTCAAGGTCAGAAAGCTGCATTTCTTTCAAGATTTCTTCATTAGATTGAGGGTTCTGTGGCCAACTCGAACTGTGGGAGACTTTTCTCAATGCCAATCCGTGCTCTATTTTTTTACAACTAAAGATTCTTCTCTTTTTAATGAATCAAAAGAAACCCACAGCATAATTCTGGAGATGAAGACAACTAATACCAGAATGAAACAAAACCTTGGTTCAGATTCTGTTTACTTAATATTTATGATATACAAAGTAATTTAGTGAAAACATCTCTTATCCACCTTCCCTTCCACATTGTAATAGTAGGAGAGTGTCTGCCTTCATTGTCAAATTCTATCCTGTAAAAACCTCCTGATATAAAAAACCAAAACACCTATAATGAGAATTGATGCTTTTAGGATTCAGACAAACGTCCAGAAAAGACAAGACCAAATACTTTGTTTCTTATTTTCCAGATATAAGACATTTTTACAACTGGATTTGTTCTTTCAGAGTCTAATTGAAAAAAAGGGAATATATTGCTGCACAGCATATATTCTTACAGATTTACCTTAATAATATATTAAAAGGCATTTAGCAAAGGTATACACTGATATAAGGTATTTACAAAGAAATTATTTCGGATAGAGTTTGCCAATTCTTTCAGGACGTCTTGAAGGAGAGGCTTAAATTCCCTGTTTGTTTGTTTCAATGCAACAAAATTAAGATTAAAGAGAAATAACAAATTATGCTGGGAGTATTCCTGAGAACATGTTGTTTTGACAGAAAGCTCTGAACTATAAATCAAGTTATTATAACATTTATATAATCTACTCTTACATGCTAAACAAAACAGTTCACAGCGCTAAAACAAACAGCATCTCTGTGGCCTGAAAGGAGCAGGAGGAAAGGGGAAAAAAACACAAAGAAGTGGTAATTAAAACCAAAAATAATAGGCCATGTAAAAACTCAGTGCCAAATTACCCGGTACCACCAATGTCAAAGGAAACACAGGCCATAATTAACAAATCAACAACCTAAAGCTTCCAGATCCACCCATTTCCCTCAGTATGGCCTTAATTTCTGCAACTCCCTCTGGATCTGCAGGCGAATGGCAGCTCTGAGCACACAGGGTGTTCATGGGCAGGAGGGCAGAGCTGGAATATTCACATGCATGTGGATAAGGAAGGAGAAGTTTTCACCACCTGAAGGGATCTGGCCCTACAAAAACCGCCCAGTCGGTCACAAAGGACACATTTTATGAGCAACTCTATTTTACTACAGTAGGGGACTGTCCTTGCCAGAACAGAAGGGCAGCAGTTTACACCCTGCCTACTGCCTGATGGGAAAAAGACTTCTCCTAGCAGAGAGAAGTACTAAAACAGCCTATTTTTATTCCCATTTCCAACCAAACTGGAGCAACAGTAATACAGAGGAAAGAAAGTCTTAATAAAAAGAAGGAAAAAATATTTCCTTTAAGAATTTTATGGTACGAACTTTAAAAAAGTTATAGATTAACTCCTGCATCATATGATAACTCTTGGGCTGAAGCATCACGTGTGCCACACACGGAAACAAAATTCACAGCACTTCCTGTGTCCAGGAATCCTCCACCCCAGGGAAAGGGAACGGCTCCCACTCCGCAAAATGTAGCATTATTCAAAAAATTGAAGTTTACACAACCCCTTGTTTATGTTCCTATCGCTGAGCAGGAAAATGCTGACTGGATTAGGGCATCAGTGACTGATTCTTTAAAATACAATTACTCTTCCTGGCAGAAGTGGAAAACCATTTTAAGGCGAGGTTTAGTACTCTACCTCTTGTTTTTATGTCTCCAAACACTGTGCTCATACTAAAATCTGAACTGCACAAAATGATGGCGTAGAAAGACACAGGAGTTGTGAGTGCCAATTTCAAAGTTGCTTTCATGTCTCCTGCTCCTGAAGATGCACAAGGCAACACAGCCACACAAGGAACTTGAGGTGCTTAATGGTAAAAATCCTTAAGCCTGTATTTTTGACCTCTCTGTACTCATAAATACAGACCCAAGTATGATCCCATCTTACATGCAGTTTTTCCATTTTGGATGATTTTTTTTTTTGCCTTATTCCTGAGATTTTTACATCCAAACCCTTCCACCCTGGTTTACTTTGACTGTGCTTGACTGTGATTTCAACATAAAAACCCCAAATTGGAGATAAATCCAGATTAAACAGAAATCAGTGGTTGCCATTGCTTTTCTACACTGGATAACCATTAGTGTGCTGCAACCTGCCCAGCTTTTCCTACAGTATGACACAGGAATAATGAACATGACCTTGTTGTGTATCCAGGGTGTGCTTGTTCCTGGTTTCAGGGAATTGTTACTCCCAGCTCATTCCCACTCCTTTCTCCATCAGTCACTGCTCCCTTGAAGAACAGACCGGACACAGAAACAGCACAACTGTTTTCCCTTCAAATTTAGGCATGAGCAATTTTGGAGACTCCACATCGATTTGAGCACGAGCAATAAGGACTTTGATAATCCTGATAAACCTGAAGGGGGGTTTATCACAGGAATTATCAGGCAGCCACAGCCACATCAAGTGCTGCTGTTCCTGCTCTAACACCTTCCATTTCATCACTGCAGGGCACCGTCCTGAAACTGCACAAATGTATCACACCCAGAGTTCTGAAGGGATAAAAGCAATATTCCAAACGAATTTTTACTGCACCTCCAGGTTGATAAAAGATATTTAAATTATATTGAGATGTGCGAACTTGGTAGTTCAGAAGTCCAACACTCCTGACCAATGCAGGACATACAGCTTGTTCCAGTTAAACTAGATCAGTGCACCCCAAACCAGCAAAAAGTTTGTTCAATATCCCATAAAGCCACAACCTATACCACTCCTGAAATTACTCTGGAAAAAAGAACAAGCAATGGACATTTTCTGACACAGGCACTGATTATACCTTGTGCCCATTCATTCACTATATATATGTCTATAAAACAGTGCATACACATATGTATCATATTCTATATATTTTATACTATATAGTCTATGAAACACTGTGTATATTTAAAAAAAAAAAAAGTAAAAGCAAAGAGAGAAGGTGCAAATCTTTCATTTCCAGGGCAGAACAGAAACAGGTAAGAAATTCTTTACTCTGAGGGTGGGCAAGCCCTGGCACAGGGTGCCCAGAGAAGCTGGGGCTGCCCCATCCCTGGAGGTGTCTAAGAAGAGGGTTGGATGGGTCTTGGAGCAACCTGGTTTAGTGGAAGGTGTCCCTGCCCACGGCACAGGGATTGAAACTGGATGATCTTTAAGATTCCTGCCAACCCAAACCATCCTATCATAGTGTGACATTCTCCTAACACTGTAAGAAAGCCCCAGGCATTCAGTTCTCCAATTTGTAACTAGAACAAAATCCCCTTAATTTTAGGTTCAGAAACACATACAGAAAAGCCTACCTGCTGCTAAACCTAGAGATATCTGACAAAGCATTAACTTATTGACTGACAGGCACCACCACCATCTGCCCATCCCACCTCTGTGCCAGAGGGCACTGTGCTCATGAGGTGCAAATCATAATTTATTTGCTTCTCTCATGATAAACACGAGGCAGGAATTGCTCTGGACTAAGAACAGACACAGCTCCCTCCACCTGAGTGATGCCCTCACCCTCTCTCAGGGGCTGGATGGAATCTGCAGCACCCACATGCTCCCAGTTTGACAGGCACAGCTACAGACAACCACCAGCCAGACCTTCCAACTCTGCCAGCCCGAGCCCAGACACTGCAATCAAACACCTGAATGGACAAAAAGCTGCTGTTCAGGCCCCTGGCAGTGCAGGTCGTTGTATGGGAATCATTTGTTAGGATCAAATTGAAAAGGTTGCTCTACTCTGAAGTATCTTTGTTGCAATTCTCCAGATTATCTTGGCCAACCATCATGTCACAGGCTAGACAAAACCCCCTTTGAGGTGAACACACTAGGATTTCAGGAATCTGATTCCCGGTATCTCCCCACAGCAGCAAGGACAACAGATCATTGCTCAGTTGCAGCCATAAGAGCAGAAGGCCTGTGACAAGAGCTTAAATCTCACTGCCCCTTATCTTCCAGGAGCACACCCCCTTCCTTCCCATCCTCCTTCCTAGAAATGAAGATTTAACAGGACCACAGGCCATTACTCACCCTGCCACCACTTGTGATGAAACTCTTCTTTGCTACTATGACCTTTCTACGGTTATTAAAGGAGAAAACTCAGCCAGGATGGGGATCCATGACCAAACAGTGGCAATAGGGTAATTAATTCAGCTCCATCGAGAAGGATCGTTCAACTGAGGAAAGTCTGGTCCTACTTTTAGTTTCACAACAGGTCAGAGTGAAGTTAAAGTTTAGCTTTCGGTCTCCAAATGCCACTCCCATTTCCATTTATGATGCCTGTGATTGTTGATGTGACACCCTGTACAGCTCCCCACTGAAGTGCTCAGTTGCTGAGCAGCTGTACCAAGTCATGGCAGGACTGACAGTCACACGCTGATTTTCCTCCTGTACTTACTCAAGATGAGGAGACTTAGGCCATGGGAAAAGCTGCTTTTCCTTAGACATTTCCTCAGTAAAGCGAGGGACAATATGGAATTCACAGAATGAGTCCAATTTAAACAGAAAAGACAACCCAAACCCCTGGTGCCCAGTTATGGATCTGAAATCATTGGCAGAGGAAACACTATTTCAGAAAGCAACAATGGTGCCTGGGAAAAGGATAAAACAACCTCTCAACTGGCAAGGTAACAAACCTTGGTTATCAACTAGGTAAAAAAACAGATGGACAGATAAATAAAAGGAGTTTGTTTACAGATGATTTTCAATTAAACAACTCAGCAGGACTGAATATGTACAGAAATACTTTCCATTACATCTATGCTAAGTTACATTAAATATCAGAAGAGGTAAATCCAACCCTCTCCCTTTATATCACCCAAGTGCTGGGCAACCACCAGTTAACCTGCACAACCTCAGCAACCCATACTTTAGAACCTGCCAGGAAAAAGGGGCATCATCAATTGTCACCATGAATTCAACAGGAGATACTGCAGGGAGAACACTCCTCTTGGAAGTCAAGGAAATCTTCATGAATGCTACAGGTTTTTTAATAATTGCTATAATCAAATACATTTATGACATGCTATACTTAGGCTTGCTTTAATATAACATTTACAAAGACATTTACTTCTGTCTGGCTTTCATTTGGTGTGCCAGCTCATGGAATTCAGCAGCTTGTAGGGGTTTGCCCACTGTAATGTAACATTTATAATGTCTCCAGTTTTTAATAGATTATCATGAACAAGTCCATACCAGGTCACGAATTTAAGAATACTAGTGACGGGGTTTTTTCAGACTATTAATGAAAAGTACATACACTTTGCTGGCACATCAAAATTTTTACAAGACATGAATGTGCAACTATTCTATATTAGCAACACTTCAGCAAGCAAAGGATTGAGACAAGCTGAGATACTTCTTAAAATGTGACATTAAAAACCCCATAAAAGCTCATTTCATTACCACGGTCCTTGCAATAAAAGCTGTGCATGAAGACCAGTCACCCGAAGAATTGTGTTTGCTGAAAACACAAACCCAGGTAAGAGATGATGTTCAGTATCCAAGGATGCTCATCTTGAAATACTGCAGCTGTGGCCAGGCTAGCTGGGTAAGGGAAGTCATACTCATGCCTGTATATGTATTTACAGAAAGTAAATATATACACACACAGTGGGGCTTGTGATCAAACGTTTCAAACATGAACCGAGTAAGAAAGCTATTAGGGCCACAAACTTTTCAGCTTAATGCCTTATTTCCATCAATGCAACATTCACTTAAGTGCTGACTCCCACAGTTTGCTCCTCAGCCTTTTCCTAATGCATCTTTAAAAGGATATTTAAGCATTTTGTTTACCTTACTTAAGTTTTAGGCTTTCCCAGGCAACTCAGAATTTAATTCCAAGCCTGTTCACTGGCTCATTACCAGGGGCTACAATTGATAAGATCACACATCTCCATTACTCAGGGAACACCAAATGCTCCCCCAGCCCTTAAAACAATCACTTTCCTTTCTTGTAAAATTATCTCGAGCTCCATCTTCCATTCCAGTCGTCCTTGACTAAGGAACAGATCACCCTAATGGGAATACACCAGCTCTCCCGTGGCTGCAACAGTTCCTGTATGTTTTAAAGAATATCAATGCTACTGCATGCTGTGCTGTAACACTGAAGGGAACACTCCCTCCTGCTCTTTCAGCTTATTTTCCACTTTCAAATATACACAGGCATTTCAGGAATATCCTACCCTTGAGTAACCTGGTCTAGTGGAAGGTGTCCCTGCCCGGGGCAGGGGGTTGGACGAGATTATCTTTAGGGTCCCTTCCAACCCAAACCATTCTGTGATGCCATGAACTGCTTTTAAACTGCCTTTCAACATTCATGGTTTGATGAGATTAACATTATTTTTCTTTTCTTCTACAAAGACTTTCAAAAAGAAACCCAGGCACACAGGAATTAAGAGATGCTTTTTATGGTTTGCAAATCTCACAGCTTAAGACGTTGAAAAGTTAAACAAAAATTTAGGCAAGTTTATGATTTGGAAGGAAAGGGCTGATGCAACCAATGTAGTAAGCCAACAACAGCCTGTCAAAAGACAGACTCGACTTTTCCAAGTTGCAATGCCCTCACGCACCAAGGAAAAAGCACTTCAGGGCATTCCCAAACTACACCTACAGATGCACAAAAAGTGCAGCAATGGGTGCTCCCCTCCAGCCACCTCGACTGAAACTCAGGGTGAAGATGCAGCAGAACACTCATGCTAACAGAATGGCTTTTTTCCTTTCCTAAAACATAAGGGCAAGCATATTTCTATGCTATACATGCAGTGTCTGCATCAGAAATGGAAATCTTGGGCTACAGATTATTTATCTGCCTACCTTCATAGCACCAGCAACTTCCCTTACTCCGTTTTCCATCACCTTGTCCCTCCGAGTGGTTACCTAAAAATCTAAGGGTCTCTTGGACTAAAAAGTATCACTCTACTGTTAACAAACATTACAAACTTATGACATGGAGACAAAGGAGAAACACTACTGAACTTTTCTCTTAGGTATCCAACTATCCTGCTTATACTCAACAGATCACCAGCACATCCCATGTGAACACACCCCCTGAATCAGCAGGGCTCGCCAGAGAATATAACAACGTTTAACTTGGAACTGCTTATCTCTTTATAAAAAGATTGCAACATTAACAGATTGCGATAGACAGGGCAAAATTCTTTCCCAGTAGATTAAATATACTTCATAACACAGCTAGCTTAATTTTTTAGTATTTATTTTAATCATGACAAGATTTTTGATGGAAATGGGCTTGCTTATCTTAAGCCAGTATAGACCTTTCCACGTTAGTGAGAAGGGCTGAGTTCAAGGACTGTGATCACCCTGCACTAACAACTCACACTGCACACATTTAACAACATCATGTCCATTAATTGCTCATAAATGACTAAACAGAGCTCTTCACATGGAAGATATTCTATGAATTTCCTCCTCCTTGGGGTGCCTAATTCACAGATCTACAGCAGAGCTGCCCAACTATCCTCGGCTGTCACATTTACATTGCTTTCACCAAGATATTCTGGCAGGAATTCACAGGGAACACAGGGAAAAAGCTAACCAGAAAAAGTATCTAAGCCAAAGTACAACACATTATACCACTGGTAGTTTTATCAAAGTTCAGAAATGTTAGTGAAAATACTTTGATGAGCCATGACCACTTTCTAGTCTGCTGTTAAGAGGCAGGAAGGAACATCCCTGGATGACACCAGCACAAAGTTTCAGCACTTCACTGGCAAAAGAGTAGTGCCTTCTCAGCCATCAGGACACCCCAAGTTGTAACCGAGCTTAAGGA
The DNA here is from genome assembly GCA_035047845.1 of Dendrocincla fuliginosa. Classification (NCBI taxonomy): domain Eukaryota; kingdom Metazoa; phylum Chordata; class Aves; order Passeriformes; family Dendrocolaptidae; genus Dendrocincla; species Dendrocincla fuliginosa. The sequence goes on from JAWWMO010000083.1 coordinate 147,483,272, forward strand.
TGTTTATTCCACAAGACCAGAGATTTTAAAAGTCTCAAATTACTTAATGGGGGGAAGAAGCAGCCAAAAATACCTTACTAATACTACTAAAGTAAAGTAATACCGATTTACTGCGAAGAAATATGACAGGATCAAAGCACTTTCTCTTCATTCACCCATCAAAATCCCCCCAAATCTGGAGTGTGCAGACCCAGACTAAATCACTGAATTCAGGAACACTACTTAGACTGGAGTTCAGCATGAAGAGGAGGCAAAAACCTGACAACACAGACTACACAAGCACTTTATAAATCAGGCAAAGATCTTATTCTTTGATGCAGTCCTACAGACACAGCCACAGAATTGGCTGCAATTAGGTCATCCCGAGCTATCGCTAAGAAGATTTGACGATTTTAGATTTAAGAATGCTAAAAAAAAGTAGAAGCTCTGTATGAACACAGACTCACTGAAATATTTCAAAGCATTTTCAGAGAACAAACATTTCCTGAGATCACACCTGATACACAGAAAGCTTAATCTGTCCCATTCAAAAGAGAACAGACCACTTAGAAGTTCTGGATAACAGAACATACACATCAGGATCACATTTTAAGATGCTATAAAATACTTTCAAAAGTTTTATCAGTTTTTGCTGCAGGTAACCTGAAGACTTAACAGAAAAAAATAAAGAGCCATCATAAAGATATTCAAGTAAATGTTTCTCTCATTAATATATTACCTTTCTTTGACTGCAGATATCTCACAGCCCTTATCAAAGTAGGCCAGATCCGTCTCATTTCCCTAAGGTTAAGCCGGTGAACAGTACACCGAGTAATCATCGACTAAGGCATGGCCACCATTCAATGACAAATATAGCTCAAGCTATTTCTCATCTGTCCTATTTTTTGGGAGCCTGAGGTGTAGCTTTTTCTAGAAATCATCACCCCTGGCAGCTGAAGATGCTGGTACCTTTGTCCTCTTACACAACTCCTGGTGTCCCCCTTCGCCCCCCAACAGGCATCAGAGAGATTCCATGGCTTCTCTCTGTATCTGGGGCAGAGGGGGATGGATAAGCAATCTTCCTGAAGTTATGTTCTGAGAACACAGGTGACCAGGGCAAGAGTGGCATCATTCTTCATTCATTTCAGTTGTGGGAGTGGGTGGGGGGGAATCGATACCTCTTATCATGCCCCAGTGCAGCCTTCCCCAGCCCTGCTGTGGCACCCTCTGGGGCTGGAGCAGGAGGGGCAAAACTGATACCCCAATACTAGATAGCAACAACTTGCTTTTGCTTTAAGATTTCTCTTCCCTGCTTTTAAAAGTTACTCTCTGAGAGGCACCTTCATCCTGACCCTCACAATAGTCCACGGAGACCAATCCAAATTTCATCTAATGCTTTTGTTATCCTATCTATGACACGCAGGATCTGGCATTGTTATTACCTCTCCATGGTAAACAAGTTTAACTAAAAGCAAAGCACAAAGCACACTCTGTTTTAGCTTTGTTTCCAGCTACTGTTACTCACTGTTTATTAACTATTATTCCCCAGAGAGCTGACAGATTCTGCACTTCGTGCGAGGTTACCAGGGTGTGGTGTCCCAAGTTCTCCAATTTCTACGATATTTCTACTCTCTGTGCTACTATAAGACGTCCACGTGTGGCAAATACCAGTTTAGCCTGAACAGCTCAGCAAGGTGCAGAAGGCAGGCAAGACACTGACAGTGTTAAACACTGAATAAAGAGACAATAAAAACTGCAATCAAATTTAGTGTTATTTTTTTCCAAGACAACTAATCATCAGCTGTGCCTACCAAACCCTCAGTTCAGATACATTTACCCTGAACTTCTGAAGGGAGAGCCTGTGTGTGCTCCAAGATTACAGTGACGCAATAACTTCCCTGCCAGCTTCTCTTCCAAAAAAGAAAGTACACTGAAATGAAAGCGAGCACGGGGAAAGTTATGCTTCCGACCAGCAACACTCAACCTTTTAGTTGTTTTCCATCTAAGGAAGGCTTGATACTTTCGCTACCACCAGAATTTCGAGCTTAATCCCTGTGTACTCACACCCACAACTCCAATACACAAACACCGGCTAGATTATAATAGGGTAAATATTAATGTCTCGGGGTGCAAGTTACGATTATCACATGAATGAGTTTCCCATGCCCATCTAACTATTGTTAAACCTCAATTTCAAGTCCAACCCTCTCATTGTAATAAATGCCTGCTCTGTGGCTACTTATTGTCCCTGGTTTTGGGGGTGGATAATGGGGGTGGCAACTTTGGAGACCTCGAGTGAGATGATGTTAGCTTTGCCCTGCTACTCCTTCCAAAAGGTGAGCGAAAACCAGAACGCACCCCCTGCAGCAGCTCCAAAACACGCAGAGATCACAGACAAAGCCGTCAGGTCCTCACATCTGTACAAACCCAGGCGCTCTTTCATTCCGAGCCACTCTCAAAGGCAGAAGGCGGAGGGGCACTGCCAGCCGAGCCCGCAGCCTGCCAGCTGTCAGGTGCAGCCGCTCCTGCGGAGGGGCAGCCCCGCACCGCCCGCGCATCACCGCAGGGTCTCACTGCCTGCCCCTGCCCGCACAGCTAAAACCCCCTGCACAACCACAGGTGGTAAAGGTTACCCGAGGAGGGAGGAAGAGATACACAGGTATTCATATAGAGAAGAAAGAGAGCGTTCTACAGAAACGAAAGGCGGTGTACCTTTGGCCCAGCACACGGGGAAGGGGCTGCAGCCGCTCCTCTCCATGCAGCCCGCACCTGCCCAGCGCCAGCAGCCACATCCACACCCGGGCGGGCACACGGCGTCCCTGCAGCCTGCCCGGGCAGCGGCAGGGACCCCACGGACGGGGATCCCCGGGAGGGGAGCAGAGGCGGAGCAGCGGCCGCAGCCCGGAGCGGGCTCAGAGCCCCCGCCCGGCCGGGGCATCCGCGCCGGGGATGCTGCCCCGCTGCCTCATCCTCCCCCGCCCCGCAGCATCCTCCTCGGCATCCTCCTCCTCCTCCTGCTGCTGCTGCCGCCGCTGCTCTTCCCCCTGCTCGCCGGGAGCGGTGCCGAGGCGGGGTGAGCCCTGCGGAGGAGGGCGGGCAGGGGCGGGAGGCGATTACCCATTAATATGCTAATCCCCGTCTGCTGCCTCCGCTCCGCCTGCCCCGCCGGCTCCCCCGGACACCCCCGGGTACGTGTTCGTGTTCTCCATGCCCGGCTGCTGACACAGAAAGCCAGGAGGAGTTCCCCAAAGTTCATCAGGAATTGGGGTCGCCCCGTCCATCAGCTCCCGCCTCCCCAAGAGCAGTGATGGCAGAGCCCTGGCAGTGATGCTTTGCCTGGAGGGTGAACATCACAGCCCACTGCTTGCTTACCCAGGGCCACTTCCAGGGTTTCTTTATCTCATCAGAAGGCAAAGGTCGCCTCAAACACACACCCCAGATGGTGCACGGCCTTTGTTTCTTCTTAACTTTGCAGCACCGAGCATCAGAGCTGCCTACAACTATTTTTCTTTTAAAATTGGGAGTATAAACACTGCAAAAGCCTATGTTTGTAAACACACATCCAGGCGGAATGCGTGTATGGAAATAGAATTAAAAAAAAAAAAAATCCATTTTACACCCAGCAAAATATTTCACAAAAATTATAAATAACCGATGCCGCTAAAATACATATTAATAAAAGAGAAAAAAATCACCGGGAAAAAGACTCACACTGATCATTAAAGCTCTTTATATATTCCACGGTAATCTGTTCTCACTCCCAGCCCTCAGCAGTAAGGCGTAAGGCTTATCCAACACTAGCACCAAAAGGGAATTAATCTAAAGCCAGCAGCCTTCAACTTAACCTATCTGCCTACTTGTAGCAGCACGCACTCGGCTACAGCATATGTTTAATTACCATTCTTTACTGCCATCTCATTTCTCAATACACTGGCTAGGCAGAATTAGTGGGGTATGGCAAAATTCGTGATGAAAAAGAAAAAACAACAAGCGAATGAAGCAGCAACTGCATTTAAGTATTGTTTTCTTCTCTAGTTAAAGGAGAAAAAAATATTCACTGGGAAAAAAAAAAAAAAAAAAAAAAAGAGAGATTAGGCCACAACCAGGCCCATCAGATGTTCTGCATCACTGCTCAGGCACAAAGCTCTTTCTGGGGCTGCAGAAAGCCAAAGGGAACTGAAGACATGCCTGGGTGCCTTCCTCCCCCACCATAAAGTTTTCAAAGCCCCTCAGTGCTACACAGACAGACAAACATTTTCAGAGGCAAGGTCGATTATATTTAACCTTCAGTAATAAAGCAAAACATGCTACAGTAGTGTTTTAAGATACCAATTACTGTATTTGTGTGGGTACAGAAGAGGCACAGACAGGCTTGGTGCCTTTCCGGTTCTGCAGCTCAGAAGGCAAAGAAGCTGCTTTTACACATCCAGCCCTGGATGGGCTTTCCTTGGCGACCTTGAGCAAGTCAGACTTGTCTCCTCACAAAAAGGAAAGCTGCAGATAGTTCTTCAGTTTTCCTTAAGTTGGTTTGATCAGTGCTCCAGGGTGTAAAATAAAAAAAGAAAATGTATTTCTTCCATAAAAATAAAGTGTTTTGCAGAAAAGCTGCTGCAAAAATCCAGAAGTAAAAAGGGGAAGGTCTAAATTAAATTTTATTCATGAAAACAAAACCCTTTCAGTATCCACTGGTAAGTGCATTACCAAGGAGAGTTTTAATAAACAGAATGTGTGGACTCACATTTTTCTTTACACTTTTAAAGGATGAGGCTAATATAGATTATCAATCCAAGTGTCATGAGAAACTGCCTGCTCACATAATACCAGTATTATCATCATTCTCCTCAAGGACATACTTTCTTGTTGTTGTATTAGGCTACAAAATGAAGGTGAAAACAAAGTACTTCATAGCATGAGAGATTTTTTTCATTCCATTTTAGAAGCTATCCAGCATTTTACACTCTAAGTATTTATTTTTTCACATAAGCCAGGTGCTTCCTTGATGCTAAGATGTAAAAAAAAAATTACTTAATTTCTTAATTAAGAACTGTTACTGTAAGAAGTACCCAGTAGACATATGCTCATTATCTTCCTTCAAATAACATGTTAATTTTTTCTGCACAAAAAAAAGGCCAAAAGCATAAAATTCATGTTCATTCAGAAATCCCCAAATTCCAAGTTGCAGGAAGGAAGGGAGGAAAGGATGGAGCAGAAGACAAAGCATAAAGTAATAAACAAACTTGAAAAGTTAAATATGTCTCCAGTATACTTAATATCAAGTATTTACAACATTTTATAAATACAGCTCATCAAGTAGGTATCTGAGTAGCATTTATGTAAAATAACCTGTTTTAAGTAGTGCCAATCAGATTATACCATTTCCTGAGGTAAGAAACATCTCTCAGAAACGAGGACTGTGAAACAGGAACCTCAGTTTTTGCTGTGCAAGATGCACACACTGACTTACACCGACAGAATGTGCATGGTAGTCACTGTGTGAGCAATAACACCCACCAAAGATGATTCTAAAATAATATTTATTAAGAAAAAAGAATGCATCAGTTCCTACTGCGAACATGTAGAAGCACTGGCTGTTTTCCTAAAACACACACCGTAATCAGAAAAAAGCTCAGACTACCCCAGTAACAAGAGACAGGCCAAGGTCTTCAGCTAAGAAATGGCATTTTGCCTCAAGGAAATTCAAGTTAAGACTTTTCTGCTGTGACTATGATTGTGGTTGCACAATTTCAGCCTGGTTTTAAAGGCTACTGGATATCAGCATCAGCTTTTGGAAAGTGTGTGTGTGTGGGAAGACAGAAGCTTTTTTTTGGATTGTACCAAGGCATTTAGTTTTTGTTTTAATTCTGCCTGCAGTGCTGATCCTGTCTCATAGTGAAGTCACCAGCAAAAATCACAAAGCTTTGGGGAACAAAGGGTTAAACAACAGTTTTGTTCCACTGGGTTGCTCATAAAAGGTTGTCTAACATTTTCCACGCAAGCTTATCCAAACAAAAATAAAAGATGTAACCCCCCTGGCAGACAAACTGGCAAAGCCTGGCTTTCTCCAGGGCTGTATGCAGAGCCTGAGCTCCCAGGGGTGTCCCAGAGATGCCACCAGCACAGAGCCAGCCACGGCCTCTCCCTCGCTGAATGGCAGCATTGGGATCTCTCTGCTGTTCAGCTGGTTATTGGCACATCAGTTAATATCTCCATTCATCAAGTTTTGATCAAACTGGCACGGCTGAGAAGGGGACCAGGACAGAGCCAGACACAGAACACTTGTCCCAGTTCCACTGCCCTGAGAAATCAACCTGAACTGCGTATTTGGAAACTGAAGAAAGCAGGCAGAGCTGAACCAGGGCACTGCTGGACAGCACAGCAGAGATTGGTTTTCAGCTCCTCTTCTGCAACACCTGAGCCACCACCAGATGAACATACCAGCAACAGAGATCTCCAGCAGAGAGAGGAGCACAGCCCTTGTGGTCACTGCCCCAAACCCCAAGAGCTGCAGCCCAGGGCACAGCAATCACAGCACCACGAGGGCTGCCAGAGCTGGGGTTCTTCTGCCGGGAGAAGAGAAGGCTCCAGGGAGACTTCAGACCCTCCAGTACCTAAAGGGGCTGCAAGAGAGCTGGAGAGGGACGTTCCACAAGGCTATGCAGTGATAGGACAAGGGGGAAGGGCCCTGGAATGAAATAGAGTAGATTTAGATTAGATATTGGGAAGAAATTCTTCCCTGTGAGGGTGGGAAGGCCCTGGCACAGGTTGTCCAGAGAAGCTGTGGCTGCCCCATCCCTGGAAGTGTCCAAGGCCAGGTTGGACGTGGCTTGGAGCAACCTGGGACAGTGGGAGGTGTCCCTGCCCATGGCAGGGGGTGGAACTTGATCTTGAAGGTCCCTTCCAACACAAACGAGCCTAAGATTATTATAATTTTAGATTTGGTAATTCATCTCAGCCACTTCACAGCTACAGTTTATCCCTCCAGCAGTTACTAGAAGCTGAAGAACAAATGCATTGTTTTGAAGGAGATCTGCATAGTCATGTAGGAGATGGAAAAAGAGTTCATTGCATTCACCTTGCTAATAAAGAAAGTTTCCAAACCAAGTATGCCCTCAGGACAAGTGGAGGATTTCTTTTTTTGTAAAGCCGCAAATGCTTTTTACTGAGACAATTGCAGAAGAGCCTGTAAAGGTGAGAGTGCCTGATGAGTGTTCTAAAAATTAAAATATGTTTATTGATCATGTGACAATCTTCTGCATCCTAATTAATTTGCTTTTCCGTGTTAGTACCCAGAATTTTGCAAACATGCCCTCCAGCCACTGAAACTGCACTGTAATCTTCGTTCATCTTCATTCTCTTGAGTTTGTTTCTTATGTGTTTTTTCCTTAATTACTGTAATTACTTTGTGTGTGCCTGCATAATATTTAAGGGTGGAAAGGATGACCTGACCTGAATTTCCCTTTAGCAAGAGTCAAACAAGCACCATCTTTGTTCACAGGAACTATTGAAAAGTGGTGTGTCGCCATCACATCAAATCTCAAATTATGGTTCCTCACTCTAAACTCAGATCTGCTAAGGATGTCTAGGAAATCTACCCTGGATTACCTGGGCTCTAAATCTCTCATCCCTGCCCACTACCAAGCTCTTCTCTAGCACAGCTTTCTCCCCAGCACCCTTTGCCAAAGGGCACAAGGGTGATGGGCTTCATGTCCTCCAAGGCTCTCTGAAGGCCAAGCAACTCAGTCATCATTCTGCTGCCCCTGGAGATGGTCTGTCTTATTTAACTATGAGCATTCCAACAGACAAAACTGAAGGAAAAATTACACCCTGGGTGTCAAAAATTCAAGCCCAGTCCCTCAAGAGAAACAATACAGCACAACTGGGAAGCAGCATCACCTCCAAGAGTTCCTTTGACTCTTGCAACACGGACGAACTCCAATTCCACGCTCTAGACTAGGTTAGGCCTTTTTTCTCTTGAGGTTTGAAAAAGGTGGAGAAGACTTACATAAGCTCATTCTAGAATACAAACTGCTCAGGAGCTCTGCATAAGACATTGTTCTGTCAGAAATTCAGGCCAATACTGAACTTATTGCTACCTTTCTCCAACTGGTGAGCTTTATAGCAGGATATATCTTGGATACTCCCAAAAAGTACAGAGTTTTAAAGTAACACTTCATCACCTTCTGGACCACAGTCATCTGTTTAGCCTTAGTAACCCTCTGAGCTACAGTTTAAAATAGTAGTTGTCAGAATTCGGTGGTTTTGTTTTCAAATCTCAACCTATTGGTAGTGAGGAACAAAACAGAGCAGGAGGAGCGTGGCGCTAACGAAGGTTGCCGTACCTCCCTTCCCCAGGGATCCCCTGAAGTGCAGCACAGCAGACAGCACTGCAGCCTCCCAGCCCATGCTGTTAAGACAACAGATGCCAGAAGGACCACTAAGTTAACTTGATTTTTATTATTTCATAAATAAAGACTAGCCATTTTTTAAACCCATATGGGTTGTATTAGTTTTCAGGCATCAAAGTTGTAGCAGATTTCCTTGTGGGTGGACTAACCCGCTCATATTCTCCCACTTCCTTCCATTTATTTCTTGAAGGCTTTACTGTAGAGAAGGGTAAAGTCAACACCATGAAATCTTAGAATGGTTTAAAATTACTCCTTCCTTAGGGCACTGATTCCAGTCTCCTGTATTTTCGTGTTCTAGGCTATTTACAAAAAATCCAACCAACAAAACCACCACTATCCTCAAGACATCTTTGAGAAGCTCCTTCACAATTCCAGTGCTTAAAGCTAAAATCTGCTTCATGGAGACATGGAAAGAAGAGGTGAGGTGAAAAGAGCACGAAAAGCAAACCCTACACATGCTTTTCCTTCTCTTACTGCAATGTAAAGTCTGATACTTTTGCTCTGTGACAGGTTCACTGTGCATACCAGCTTGCACCACTTCTCTTTAGCCTTCTCTGATGTGGAGGATCAGGGGTGACTGGAGGAGGAGTGAGACAAAGCAAACCAAATGGTCACCAGAACCTTTCATGACCTTATAAAACTCCTTTTATTTATGGGGAAAACCTTCCATTTATGAGGAAAACACAGTAGAAGGTATCTGAAGGGGGAGGACCCCAATTCTTTGATGTTGTTTAAAGGAAATGCATTCTGAAAGGATTACTTTTGTTCAGTGGAAGGGAGCCATGAGTGGGTCAGTTGACCTTAGAGATGTTTCTTAAAATCCATCTTTATTAATTCAAGGGTAACCTAGAAATAATTAGCCACATCTGCTAAGAGGGATATAGGAAAATGAAGCTGCTTATGGGTCAGCAAGTCTCTTTAGTGTCTCTTCATATCTGGACTGCTTTCTCACTCATCTAATACCAATTACACAAAAGCAAGTAAGAAAACTGCAGCCACAGAGGGTACAATTAACTTATCAGAAATGGAGTACTCTGGACATGTCTCCCTTGTCCTGCATTAGAACAACAACTTACCAAAAAATTTCTAATTGCAAACATCTTTTTAGCACAAAGTTGTACTTGACTGACACGAGAGTTGTACCTGATTCCTGGTGTTACACAAACCACAAATGTAACATTAGAAATTCCTCAGACTTCCAAGCCATTCAGTGCAACTACAGACTGAATAAAAAATAATCCATGAGCTCAGAGTAATGCAACATTATTCCATTGATATATATATATATAAACACTGGTGGAAAAGTTCACATTGTACTTCTTAGTGAAGGATGAGCATAGCATAAATCCCCTGCGTATAAACAAACTCCTACAGGCTCAAGCAAATTGCCATTCAAGTTTAAAGTTCCACTTTTGCAGATCAATAAACCAGTGCTGGTAACATCCAAGTGTAAGAAACCAGAAAATTAAAAATTAATTATTAATTTTTACAGAACATCTTTTTAAAGTTTTATAGTACCAACATTAAGGCTGCTCTAATAACTAAGCAAAGTCAGTGTCTGGGCTATCAAAGACTAACGTATTTTAAAAAAATAAGAAAATATTGTTAAATAGACAAATCCCCCTTTTCCTCTCCAGTTAGCATAATTTGTATCAAAAGATTCCAAAGAACAGTTTAATGGGAAAACCACTAGTAAAGCCTAGGTACAGCTGAGCCTCCAAACCACAGAAAATCCAATTCTTATTCACTTTAATCAATGCCTCTCCCTGTTTTGTACCAAGAAGGGACATTCCTTTTACAAGAGCTTTAACCTGTATCACTTCTTCATGAGAACAGTAATAAACTTTCAAGGAGCAGCTCCTCAGGCAGTCATTTTATGCTGTTACAGGGAATCAAAGGTCATCTCCAGCTAACACAAAGCCTTTTATTCAATGCAAAATCCAGCACCTTAAATAGCCTCATTTGCTCCTCCAATTACACATGACAGCCCAGTTCTGCTGAACAAATTCTGTTTACCTATGAAAAAGCCTGCAGAGAGGTATCAAAGAGCTCAGAGAACACAAGAACACGTTGCTTAGCTTTAAGAAAGGCTTCCAGGAGCTCACCACCAAATACACCCCAAGTTTGTGTAGATAACCAGCTGTGAAACAAGATGGGACAGCACTCGATGTGTCACAGGCACCTTTTACAATGCATACATCGATGAGCAGGCCAATACAACCTCCTCTCTGCAGCTCCAAACTCAGCTGGGCTCCAGGTGTACTAAACTTCACCCAGCGACTTGAGGACAAACTTCAGTGAGAAAGGCAGTGCTTTGCTGAAGCTGCAAACACATGCAAGGATGCTGTTATGAAAATTAAACCAGGCAAGACCAAGATGTACAAGATCGAGTGATACCGCTGGGAGGGAGCTGTTTGGGCACTGCCCTCCTTCGGATCTGCAGAAGGGATGTTAAATAAGTATCCTGTGCCTTCAAACGGTAAACAAAACATCAAAACCCCTTTCGGATGGCAGCCTGAATGACCTACATTACCAAACATCACAGGAACAACACTGTCAGCATGTAACAGCATCTGACAGGGCCAAGAGCTCATCTCTTGTGCAGTGCTGAGCTGTAGAGCACAGCTCCCAAAAAACCTCTGCTACTGCTCTCCACAATCCCATTTGATGCATTTCAACCAAGACTCAGTACTAAAGCTTTTAAGTGAACATGAGACTGGGACAAAAATCAGTGACTGCATAAACAGAGGAAGAATATAAACCTTGTCCTGCCATCCAGATGCAAAGAACAAGTGCAGGCAGCTTAAACTGGGAGTAGAGAAGTTCAAGTACTCCAAAATAAATGCATAGGAAGAGTTTTTAAAGAAAGATATGCAACATTACCATCTTAATAGGTTAAATATCTTCAAGGAATGACTCAAGTCAGTTCTGCCTTGGGGTAGAAGGGCAGACTTCCTTTACCCCCTCAAGTTCAGAAGGATGCAGGCCATTATGCAAAGCCTAATCACTGTCCTTAAAATTCCTACTTAAAACTCTACTTTAGGAAGTTCTAGATAAAAAAATTTCCATAATTCAGCTACTGATGTTTCCAGAACCTCAGCCATGGTCACCACCTCTAACATGTCACTGTATCATTTGGCTCCCTCACCCTTCTCTGTCCTAAGAGTTTCAGTACCACCTTTTACTCCTCCTCTTGGAGGATTCATGGAGGGCCAAGGAACAGCCAGCAGGAATTCCAATGCTCATTTATAATTTGTTACTGGTACTAAAAGCCTGAGCAGCATTCTAAGCTTTCACAGAAAGAGTTATCACAGATAACTCTCAAAGATTTCCATAAAAAAAAATAAAACTTAAAAAACCTCCCAAATTCAAACCACGTGACACCATCCCAGTAAGTAATCTGAACAGACAATGACTAGAAATTTTGGTTTTAAAGATCTTCTCAAAGGAATAATTAGTGAACAAAGATATAATCTGGAAAACATCTTTGTGCCATAGTTAAACCATTTAAAAATTTCTTAAGAAGTTTCACATCCATCTCAAGTGTGATTCCAGCTCACTAATGGAAGCACAGGCATTTAAACACCCCACTTCTGTTATCCTGACCCCTTGCCAGAATGAAGTCCTGAGAAAAAATGTGCTTGCTACAAGAACAGACTTTGTTCTTGCTGTGAAGTTTGACCCTTCCATATGAAAACCTGAAGCACATCAGCTTTATACCTGACAAAATAACTCCTGCAGTTTTGCATATTCAAGTTACTGATCCCCAGGCAGGCCTGCAAGAGACACCACAGCTCTTACAAGGCGATGGGACACTTTATTAAATACGTTTTTAACCTTCTGAAAACGGAAAAGGCAAGGGAAGAGGAAGCCATAGGTACAATATGCACAATTTCTGTTACTATTTCATTTTTTCCAGCCTTTTGCTGAGCAAACAAACGCAGCACAAGTAAGTTATGAGCTCATGCCACAAGCAGAGCAGCGGAGCTATACATTAAGAGCTGTCAAGGATGTGAAAATAAACTATAGGCAAGATCATATAATCCTTTATTTATGGTCATTTTAGGCGTAACTTATAACAAAATAGTTGATTAAAGTTCAGCTGTGTAGTGTTTTTCCTTTTGGTTCACTGTGGCCCATGATGTTGCTCTTCAAACAAGCTCGTGTGTATTTTGGGAGAGGATCCCAAGCCACTCCCAGCCCAGGTCTTGCAGAACAAAACACACACTAACGTTTTGTATAAACCAACTACACAAGACCCAGCTTGATGTGCAGATTCTTGCTTGCACTAACACTTGTCCCCACCCTTCCTTTACCCCACAGCTGACGTTGGGAAAATGCTGGGCACCAACACCCTCTGACACTCCAGCAGGGGGTCACAGAAATCCACGGAACCCACACTTTCTGGGGAACAGTCCTATAAAACCAGAGTGAAACTGCATCATGGGCATCAGCAGAACACACATTTAGGTACCATAATTATTGGTTTCTTCAATTGACCAAATTTCATCTTTTCCTTAAATAATTCTGCACCAGAACAAGACCCTTTCAGTGACTGCCTCTGAAGAAGCAACACAATCTCCTTCACAAGGACCTGATGCCCTACTTGTAACTCACTGCTCTCCATTTGAGAGCCTGGCTCTGCTCTTGGATTTATTTTTTTATCCTGCTAAAGAAGACAGATGAATTCTCCAGTTACTCTTAGCAGATACCCATCCCTAACTTGTCTATACAAAAACTTTCATAAACTAAAAAAAAACCCTACTGCCAAAAAATTAAAAATCAATCCTGGAAGTTCCTAACACTTTACCAAATCCAATTTACAAATCACTCTACAATTTGCAACCCTACAACGTCCCGTTGTTGTAACCTGGGTGGAATCCAGATAAAATTCTAATTTAGATCTCCAAGTACATCATTTGAATAACCCTTATCAGCATCCCCTCAGCTGCCTCTGCACAACCACCAGTGGCCAGTGTGCCAGCAAGAACAGACATGGGTGTAGAGGGTGAGATGAACTTCCTTCACGGGAAGGAATCTGAACACCAACTCTTAGTATGTTTAAAATAAAGCACTGGGTGATGCCCCCTTCCTGCAGCCCTTACTGTGTGACACAAATCTCCCATCTCTCAAATGGAAGACTAAGAAACCTCTTCCTGGAAAATCTGGCTGAGGAGTGTCACCAGGAAGCTCAAGTTACTTGTCCATCACCCTCAGCAAGAAAATATATATAATGTTATTATTTCTAACCCAAAACTTTCCAAACTAGGAATAAAATCAAGTGCACTGTCTAAAAGAATAAAGAATATGTGCCACTGACTTAATTCAAAGCGGGACAACAACACTGGAAATAAGGACATTTCAGGTCATTCTCAGTGGAGCAGCCACACCCTTTTCTGCCCCTTGCAAAAAGTTGAACCCTTTTCCCTAGGAAAAGTATCCTTATCCCTCCAAACAGCACAATTCATAAAGACATCATTTGTAATATTAATTTCTAAGGAGGCAGATACAAATTTCCAATTTGTCCTACAATAGAAATTAGAACAATTAAGAAAAAAAATCTTAAGATACTGTGCATTCAAGTGACACGGTTTGTATCTGATACACCCTCAACTGCCGGAATTCTCCCACTTGGAGACGACAGGAGTAAACAAGGACAATCCTCCCAGCCGTGTGGATGTCTCCAAAACCTTGGGAGCCAGACAAGAGATGACAGAGGAGTGTGGTGAACTGTTGATTTTGTTTTGTTTGTTTGTTTTAAACTATCAGAGTATTGATCCAGCTTGTTCACATTCACAGGAACACGGGGCAGGGGACTTTTCATATCATCAGCTCTCCCTCCCTCCCTCCTCATGCAATCATGTCACAGTCCCAGTGAGTGACCAGTGTATCAAATTTCACCTTCTGTGAGCATCAGACTAGAGCAGATATTAATTAGGGGTGCCACAACATTCCCAATACTCCTGATTTATGTCCTGATTTTTTTTTTTAAGTACTACTCTCAATAACCTACATTGTCATTGCTTTCCTTCTACCCCATCTCCTCCATCCCTGTACACATTCCCAGAAAACCATTGTTCTGCAGCCAGGGCAAGTTTCTTAACTATGAACCATTGTACAGACTGTCATGGCAAAGGGGGAGGCTCCTGGCCCCTGGAGAAAAGCAAATAGAACTCCTGTCTTCAGCAAGGGAGGCTGTGGATGACTCCAGCCTGGTCACCCTGGCAAAGTGATGGAGAAAATGACCCACTTATGAACAAACAAGGACAATAAGGAGATCAAGGGAAGTCAGCATGGGTATATGAATGGGAAAACATGCCTGAACAACCTAATGGACTTCTGTGATGGAAGTACCAGCTTGGTGGATGAGGAGTTGTAATTTCTCTTAATTTCAGCAAAATTTTCAACACTGTCTCCCTTGTCAAATCCCAACAGACAAAGTGATGAAGTTACGGACTAAATAAATGGACAGTGAGATGACCTGGAAACTGTCTGGACTGCCAAGCTCAAATTTCTAAAGGAAAAGCACTAAAATTTAGATAACTTACAATTTCTTGAGGTGCTTAATACATCTCATCACCTCAACACTACTACATAGGTCAGCCTCCCTGATAAAAATGTTATTCCTACCAACCCAAGCTGCTACTATTGTCCCGGGTGGGCCTTAGCTATAAAATATGGATGGGAACAGGGAAGCGGGTGCTGTCAAAGGCACAGCCAAAATAAGCACATTAAGTTTCACTGGAAGGGCTTGCAAATAGATAAGATTCAATGTCAAGATCTTAGTTGTCACCTCCCCAAGTGTTCAACACAAAAACCCCCAGATATCCAACAGCAACACTTTTAAGAAGGATAAATACCTTGCTTTTCTAAGTACCACAGGTATACAAGAAGAGGAGAATGCATTTTGTGAGATGATTAACTTATTGAAAACTACCCTACAGAATTATAAAAGTGGAAGGTTTAACACACAAATAGCAAGGGGAACTTCCTTAAGTTTTTTCAGCAATAATCTCACCCAGCAGTAATAGAAGTTCTGTGATATGGAATTTACAAGTCTAGAAGTAGCACTTTCCTCACTAGTAGTGAAAAGAATTACAACTACGGGGCATATCTGTATCAAAAAAAGGAAATTCTTCTCACCCTTTGAACCATGAGGGGCACGCAAGCAGCACAGCACTAATACTTCATAAACTGAGATGTTTCCAGTTCTGTATCCTCTCATTTGTAAGAAAATCTCTTCATGCAAATAAAATCATTACAATCCAAGCCATTACAAATATATGAACATTAAGTTTATGGTTGCATAAAAGACAGAATTCTTAACAGTTACAAAGATTCCTAGAAGGAAAAAATTCCTGATTTTCAAAGGGATTACTGACAATACAGCTTTTAGTGAAAAGGTGCAGGTATCCTTGTGTAATCTCTGACATGAGAGGAACTGTTCAGCCTTAGTGCAGCTTGTATTTAATTCTTATTTAAAACTGAAGTGACAAACCAAAAAGCCACTATTCTGTGCTTTTTTTAACTTGGTTACCTTTCCCCCCCTTTAAGCAGGGATATTAACAACAGCTCATGCTACTGAGTTTATTCTCAGCTGCATGAATAATCGCTGCATAATTTATTA
This sequence comes from Dendrocincla fuliginosa, assembly GCA_035047845.1. Classification (NCBI taxonomy): domain Eukaryota; kingdom Metazoa; phylum Chordata; class Aves; order Passeriformes; family Dendrocolaptidae; genus Dendrocincla; species Dendrocincla fuliginosa. Next base: position 147,499,283 of record JAWWMO010000083.1, read on the forward strand.
CCCTCTGTAATACATGTGAACATTTATTTTAAGAATTCTGCATAACCTCAATTCTGTCAATTCCTGCCACGGCAACTATCTGGCAACTCCTCAGCTGATTTCTCAATTTCCAACTTTTAGCATCACAGAAAGTAGAGAGGCCAGTGGGGCTTTTGGAATTGGAGTGTCTGTGTTTAGGTTCATCACACAGGCTGGTGTAACTTGTAGGATAAGGAAGATCTCAGTGCATCAGGTGGACAGAGGAGTGGAGAGAGCAGGCTCAAACCTATGGAAGCAGCAAGGCCATACCCAACAACAAACTGAATGGGGACTGGCTGGTAATCCAGGAAGACCTTCAGGTTGAGCTGAAGTTGTGCAACTTGCTTTATTTGTCCTAAATGACACTCAGAACTAAAAAGAGTTACAAAGCCATTTAATATTTCAGGGTGACAATGGTCCTGTGTGAAGGGTGCTTACCTGAAGGGTAGACTAGACACCAAAAAATGCACATGGAAACATCAGCTATCAATTATGCTGCATATCTGGAATTAAGCTACACCCAGAATCCTTATTCCCTGTTAATTTTGGATACCTTATGCTAAGAGGCAGCAAGATTTTACTTGACTCAGATGTTGTCTGGAGAAGAGACTCATCAACAACAAACACCTGTAACTAAGAATCCATTCTACCAGAATTTTTTGTTCCATTTTTAAGCAAAACCCAGTATATGATCATTTCTTATATTTGTCTTTATTTTCCTCTAGTCCTTTGATACAGCTTTTTGCTTCCTTACTATTTTTTTGATTCTGTGATGAAGATTTGAACTACAGGATCAGGAACAAGAGACCAACTCTAAAGAAAAATCACCTATATCACACAGATGCTGCAGCTGTTTTGAATTCAGAGTGTGAAAAAATCCAGGAGGGATTGTTTTTAATCCCAACAGTGTCAACAGGGAAAGTTTCACTGCATTTACCAAGGGAAACTGGTATTTCATGCCTCCAGGCATACAGTGAACACACTCCTGCTGCAAGAGAACTTCACCTACAGACAGGAGAGCTGTGCTCCCCATCCACCTTTGAAATTAGATTTTAGCAAGTTGTTCTCCAAGCCCTTCCTGGTTCACATTCCAAAACTCTTCTATGCTCGTCTCCATTACAAGGTGGTAAAAACCCAAGTCACCCATGAACTTCAAAGGAGTGACAGATTAATGCAGGATAACTCCCCTGAGTAATGATTTAACTAAACTTCATCAATTAATGCATTCACCTGCACACAAACCATCCTTCTTTACAAGAGGATTTTGCTATGAACAAAATGTTTTGGATGCCCTTGGTGTGCCACTGACCGTACCAAATTTACCTGAAATACAACCTCAAACAAGACACTACAATCAAGGCACTTCAAGTGGCCTCCTCCCTACTGCAAAGTTTTCAAACACTGCAAAATCCCCCCATCCCTTATTATGATAAGAATTTAAGGTACTAAAAGAAGGTGGCCAAAGTGAGAACATTTCTAGTGACATCTATTGTCCACTGCTGAAAGCAGCACCCAGGGAGAAAAGATAAACTCCTTCCAAACTTGAAATAAGAAAACACCATTATTTATTGCAGTGGTGAGTTCTGATGATTAAAGCTTCCCATCTGAGCACAGAACCTTATCTTTATTCAATTATATTACATCTTTTACCCAGACTCTTTTTTCCAATTTATCAAATTTCTTTTCCATTTGAATCCCATCATTCAGCATGCTCATAACTCATTTTGTGTTGGTGTTACTAGCAGATAGAGGCACATAAAGACCATCATCATGGCCATTAATGAAAATACTGTAATAACACAGGACTAATCAGATCCCTGAGGGACTCCATCCTTCCATTCTGACAGTATTTTAAGCATGTTTTTAACACAAGTTTCCCCTTATTTCCCTTAGCAGTGGGTATTGCCAAACCCTTGGTACAGGCAAGCCATGGTGTGTAGCTTTTTCATCCTCTACAAAGGCCTCTTGCCATGCCATGGGAAAAGCTCACCCTTTCAAAACCCTGGGCAAACTTTGGCCCTCCACCAGGACTTCCAAGACACAGGTAAAAAGTACAATTAGGACACTCCCACACACATACTCAAATTGAAAAGGATAATCTCTCTGTGATTCACACCAGAGATGCTCTTCAAGTCCCAAATATAAACTCAGAAGAAGTTTCATCACACCCCCTTGTTCTGGAAGGTGCAGTTAAAACCCCCCAACAATCCTTATCTTCCCATCAGTCTGACCTAAACACCAGGTATTTATTTTTCTAATATTTTCCATCAGTACTTGCCTGCCTGCCAACCACTCTCAGCACTCAAAATCATTTTAAAGATGTCTTCCTTAAAAAAAAAAACCTTCTAAAGTAGTTTCCTTCTGAAAGAAAACACATTTAGAGTTCTCTTCATTGCTTGTTGAAAAGATGGTTTTGTTTTGGGGTTTTTTTCCCAGAAGAGCTGTTCTAAAGGTCTTGTGGAAAGACTAAAACATATCAACTATCAAGCTTTTAATTGAAATTGCCATTTCATCCCAGTAAGAAGTGAAAGAATACAAGCAAAATCACCAAGACAGAGGGCAAGGACAGAAGGCAGCAGGTCTGACAGGGAAATTCAGTCAGGATTCCAGAATTCACATTACGAACAGTGAAGAGATGGACAAATCCCACCTGCCAGGGGACAGGAGGCATCCTCAGTCTGAGCTCTGCATCACAACCTGAGCCCATGGCACAAACGAACTTGGAAATTCCATACTTGGTTCAAGACCAAATGTAACACACAATAAACAAAAAAGGCTATTTTTAAATAATCAGGTCAGTGGGGTTGGGGTTTTTTGTGGGGTCAGTGCTTTCGGTGCAGTTTATTGTCTTTTTTTGTTTTTAATTTTTAAACACCACTGACAGTAGAGACCCCAACGCATGTGGCACCTTCCCTGCCACCACCTGGGGGGATTCCTTCCACCCATAACCCCCCCCATCTTCATTTCCTTGCGCATTGTCCCTCTGAATCACCACTAATACTATTTGTGGCTGCTCCTAATCTGGTCCCCTGACAGCTGCATCACACGTTTCAAGTATTAACTATCTCACACATATTTAATAACTGTCTATAAATACACCTCAGTTACCTCCTCCCCTTGTCAAAACACACTATTTCAATGAAAAAAAATCTGTACCTCAACAGGTTTTGTTTTAACCTCAGATCCCCACATGACTAAGTACCATGACAGTGCCAGTAAGAACCAATATTCTGATTATATAAAAGCATGACTGTATCACAAGCAAGCCCTTAAAAGCTGCCTGCTGTCACATCAAGGCATAAATGAAAGAAGAGAACTTACCTGCTGGCAAGGGAAGTCTTGAAATATCTGTAACAATAAAGAAACACATTTAGAAGTAGAAGAAAAAATAGCTCTCCAATTGCATTGGCCTAATAATTTTTCTGCAAGGCTGTACTTGTTTAATAAAGCACATTATCTGAAGCAATTTGCTGGCTGCCAGGGATGCCACGTGCAAATCAAAGGCATTTTCCTTGTCTCACCCTGCTCATTAACAAGATTACTCTTTGCTCACCTAACTGAAGGACAGAGATTACACTGCCAGGCAATGAGTGTAATTACTGCAGCCCAATACAGGTCACTGTGCACAAATTAAGTGTTACACACGGAATTCACCATCATCACCTGCAGATTTACTGAGCTCAAAGGGTCAGGGATAGTCTTTTCACAGGACATGCCAAGGCTGCAAACAATGACCACTGCCTCAGAGTCTACTGCCTCACACATCTACTTATCTCCTTACACATGATCCTAATGGGACTCAAGGTGGCCACCAGAGCTCAGAACAGAAACCAGAACCCACAAAGAACTAGAAAGCAAGAATTCCTCAAGTCTGTAAGGACAAGGACTGGGGACACCCATCAAGGGGTTAATAAAAACTGGAATAAATACAAGTGGGATGGCATGAGAAAGGGGAAACCAGCAAAACAAATGAGAAAAAAACCCCTGAAGTGAACCTAAGAAAAAAGTCTGCACAGTTATTTATTTAAAGGGAACAGCAATGTTGAGTAATAAATTGTCATATTGGGTACAAAATCCACATTCAACTGAACTTTAACCATAGGTGGAGCAACTGAAACAGATGCAGAGATTACCAGGGCAGATGGTCCCTGCTTTGCTACCTATTAGAAGAAATAATGAGGCTTAATAAATTTATTAGCCCTGCTCTCACCCACAGATTGTCAGCATCACGCTTGCCTTCATTGACAGTCCATGTCTGTGGCCAGAAAACATGACACAACTTGAACACCAGAGAGAATTACACCTGATATTTAAAGGCAGCCCACTAAAAATCTCCAAAATGAACTGCACTGCTCCGAGAAGATGGTGAAACAGCAACAGAAAGCTGAAATGCACTTAAAGCACAAAATGAAAATGGAATGGGACACCACAAAAAATCCCCAGAGAAAACACTGCCTGCCTCAGTCTGGTAGAACACAAAGTTTAAAGAGATAGTAAGGTACATTTCAAAGATGCTCATCATCATGTCTGCTTAGGAACAAAACCATCTTGTGTGTAAGAAATGCCCTGAGACAGAAGAAACCCAGCCAAAGAGACACAGGAATAGCAGGGAGCCAAACACTCAAGTCACCTCCTGCAACAGCTCCTGCACAGAATCCACATCAGCACACATGCAATGGAAATTTCTTCCATTAGAAAGACATGTTGCAGTGACAATTAATTTAGAAAGTTACATGAAGATAAATGTTTTATCTTTTTGTCTTTACTATTTTTTATAAAGTCACAAAACACTCCTACTTGTCACTAGGCCACACAGTACCAACAGCTGCAGCCACATGAGTAAAACATCTAAATCTGTGCACTAAAAAACACCATATCTGATTTTAATTATTTTGCAGTGATGGGAACTAATCTCTAAGTTCCATTAAAATTAACATTAAGAAATTTAAGTTACTAGAAAAACTTATGAACTGCATTAAAATCTTCTTTTAATTCCTGTTGTATTGGGAATGTTTTATCACAGCATTTATTGCTCCTAAAGCAGACTATTTGGTTACATGTGCCTACACAACACATTTCAATAAAATAACAGTACCCAACCACCAGAAAAATATCTTACCACATATACACAGATAGGCAGAAAACATTCACTTATGTCTTGGGATTTGAACACCTCCAGGGAAAGCTCTGCAGCCAAGACATGTGTCCTTTTAACTTCATGCAGTGTTTGTCCCCAGCCCAAAGCTGCTGTTTCTGCAGTGCCCTCTTCCTGGCAGCCCTCACACACCCCTGTCACTGACCAGCACCCCCAGCACCCACCCCATCAGCACCAGGGCTGGACTCAAGTCAAGCACCAGAAAGATTTCTCATTTCCATGTTCCACTGCAAATTAGTCCCGGGAACCGAAGAGATGCTGCACCCCTGGGACAAGTGCACTGAACAGCTTCCTGCAACTACACCTTCTTCTATTACATTGCAGTGTAAGAGACTGTTTCCTAGGATTAATTGATCCACATTAGATTTACAAACAAGTCAGACAGAAGACACTGAAGCCTGAAGGTCACATCAGTCCACTCAAAAGTGCATAAATGCACTTAGCAAGCTACTTGTATCATATTTTTCAATGATTTCCATTAAGCACAAGATCCTCTATAAGCTGAGGTACCTCAATTCTGGCAAACACCAGAATCTACAGAAATACCAACACTTAACAGCATAAATTAAATAAACACTGCCACGATACCAAGGATTAAAGTAACAATTCCATTCCTTTGTGTTCCCAGAGACCACAACAGTAATGAAATGCTCATGACCTCGATGTGTTCCTGCATCAGGAACTTTCTTACCCTTGGGTTTGCCCCATCTCCCCAGCTCACCCTCATCTCCTCTGGCTCGAAACTCCTTAGCTTTATTGTCCAAATATGGTTTTCCATTTAACATATAACACTGAAAAAAGATGAGTGGATTCTGGCAACGCTTAAAAAACTTCCTTCACTGAGAGGTAAACTGAGAATACGGATTGAAGTAGCTGCTCATTTCAGATTGCATTTACAAACTTGCCTTCTTTACTGTGTAAAACTTTCCCCTTCTTGAAGCACATTATAGCATTTCAGTCCCTACGGAAAAGAAATCCAACCAATGCCAAGACTCGAAGAGAAAACAAAAGTTCGGGTCCTAATCTGGTTTGTCACTAAAAGGAAAGACTGGAGAGCATTTTGGGGAGCTGTCCTGTTAAAACAGGGCAGAGCTGACTGTTCTCCTACAGCTCAGTTCCTGAAGGCTTGGAGTGCTCTCACACAAACCACATTCAAAGCAGCTGCACAAGGACCAATCTCACATTTCTATCTGCTCCAAAGCTGTTCTTTCTTCAAAGTGAAATCTAAAATGAATCAAGATGCCATGTGCTTCTGGCTCCTACTGATCCTTTCATGGGATCACTCATGTTCTGCATTTTCATCCCTCCATAGCTCACTGTGCTGCTTGGTAGGGAGCAGGCTGACAGTTCCAATAGGCAGAAAAAAAAATGCCTTTCCCACCATCTTCTTTATCATAGTCAGACTTTTCCATACTGTGTAAAGGTTAGCCTGTTCTCAGAGAAAACTGGTTTTATCCCACACAGGTAGTGGGAGGATGGAGCAGGCAGCCCCAAGAGCTCCCTTCCAACCAAGGTTTTGATAACATCACACACAGATGGCTGTAACAGAGCACAAACAAGCTGAAATGACCTGGGAGGTGCTACAGAGGAAGAAAGTTCCTCAGCCAAAGAAAACTTGACAAGTAAACCAGTTATGTACCTGAATTCACTCAGGAACAAAAAAAGGACAGGATTTTAAAGAAAGAATACTACTGAGATGGTTTTGGGCAGTGCAGTCCTCAAAGAGGCTTTGTGGATCCCAGAACCAATGGTTTTTTCCATGATTTCTGGATGCCCTGAGGACCAGATCTAACAGTGTATTTGCTTTTATGAAACTATGCATTTTACATTGCAGAGTTTCACCAAATGTTTTTCTTAGAAATGGAGCCACAACTTTAAATCTTCCTTCCAAGAGTAACATCTAATCATCAAAAACAGGAATATTTTGCGAGCTTCCTATTCCTACCTCAAGGTAAAATGAGAGTGTGGCCCCGTGGACAACTCCAGAGGCTCAGACTCTCACCCATCTGCAGCACTGATCTCCTTCCAGAGCTGTGGTAAGCACAGACCACAAGACATTTAATCCTGTTCTGCTGCAGCAAGAGCTGGCTGACTCTGACCTAATGGCATTCCCTTGAAATCCATTCAGATATTCAGTTCACAGACTGAACTCTCTTTCCAGGGAAAAGTAAAGGCTCACGGCACACCAGGAACCACAAACCAGAGTCTCCAGGAAGCTGAACAGCACGTGTCATGGACAGCAATCCTTCCAGCTGATGAGGAGTATCCCACACAACACAACTCCTATTTACCTGTGGTACCAAAATAATTCAGGAATGAAGATGCATATTCAGCTTTTAGCCTTTGCTTGACTGATGAAGGATGTTGTCTTAGAGGCTGGATCCAGCCCCCTGAAAGTCTCTCTTCCTATGTTCTCTGACAGGATAAAAAGGCAGCTGGATGTTCCTCCAATCTTTAATGAAGTTGGGATCTCGCCATCTAGGTCAAAATATTTCTCTTTTTCTTAAAGAGCAAATAAGTAAACAGAAAACACAAATCACCTTTCAAAGAAAAAGCTTTGTAAAATTACATTTGTTGAGAAAGTCAAGGATTTATCCATGACCATCCAATCTATTGAGCAAAGACCTTGGAGACACAATGAATTCATCCTGACAGCACACCCATTAAGGAAAAGCTATTAAAAAGTTTTACAATATGATTAAAAGATTGCATAAACCACTGTTCATGTTGTTCCATACATGTATTTTTTTTCCTCCACCATTAAAAGTGCATCTCTTAATTCTAACTTAAATCTAAGCTACTTCTAATTTAGCAATCTGCAGGGCTGGATGTTAACAACCTTTTATTCTATCATGTCACATTAAGGCAATTTTAGGGCAATTTTCAGGAGAGACTCAATAAAACCTTTTTGTATATTAGCTTTGTAGAATGAGAGGCAGAAGTGGCTCGCTGTAAAGGCCTATTTTCCTAGACCTTTGATTACCTTTACAAGTCTTTAAATGCTCAAACTATTTTTGCTTTCAGTAGCTGCCCTGATTTGCAAACACCAGTACCTGACACAGTATTCATATGTCAATCAGGACAGCACTAAAAATACCATTTGCTTACTTCGATGGAGTTTTTGCCCCTATTGACATATTTATTGCATTTGCCTCAGGCACAGCAGCAGCTGAATATCCAGCTTAGCTGCAAATCTTCATCTGTTACCCTGGGGAGAGATGGAACGGGACAATTATAGGGCAGACACCTCCATCCACTAAACCTGACTGCAATTATTTCGTGCTTTGGCCAGATCAGAAGAAATTCAGCGTACAAAGCCCCGCATCTCCTGTTTACAGCCCCTACTTCACAGGAGATCCACGTTGCACAGGAGTCCTTTATTATCTTGGTTTAAATCTTTGCTTCAGCTGTGAGGATCAGCAGTAATGATTTAATGCTTTCATTTCTGGCTGCTGAAAAGGTTAACGAGCAAGCGGCCAAGAATGAACCCCTACGACACCCTCCCCAGGAAACGTGCACAGCCTGTGTTATGCTTGTGAGAAGTTCTGTTTAACCAGTTAGGAAAGGCAAGCTGCTGCCTCTGGAACACAAAAGCCAACACAGAATTAAGGCAAGGAAAAACAAGAGGACCAACTGAAGTACAGCACAAAACACTAAGGGTTTTTTCAAATTATATGGTTGGCTGATAAAACAGGTACTAGGCACAAATACGGTGTGATCACCACATCTAACATACCTCAGATAGCTTTAGATATGCAAAAGTATTGTGATATTACACCAGTACAAGCATCAGGTAACTCATCCTGTACCCTGGGAACGCCTTCAGTTCATATTTGCTTTCATAATTTGTCAGTCTGTTGCCAGTTTACTGCTGCATTCTTCTCACAACTCCAATCTTCTCTTTGTACCTGCCTTTCCCTTCCCATTTGAAAACAAAAATCAATATTTAGTCTCCTTAGTTTATAGCATCTACAAAAAACCCCAAAAATCATTCAACAGTTTCAAATCACAGTGTCCCCTCTCCCACTGAAACTCCTCCAGAATCACTCTGCTTATGGTTCTTAAATGCTAGATTTTGAAAATGAAAAAAATCCAGCCTCTGATTCAGACCCTGAGAGTAATCCATATGTTTTCCTCCATCTCAGTTGAACTCTGCTCTGATGAACTTTGCATGCACCTGGAAACTTTAAATTCATTTACACCACATCTCTGAGCATGACCACAGTTATCTATCCAGCCACCAGGAGCCAACTTTAAGACCAGGCACACTGAGCAGTGGGATATTAAATGAAAAGGTCCTGGTGGAAGCTACATTTAAGGAGGTTAGGAAGAGCAGGAAAAATTACTCAATCATTACTCAGGGCCGGTGGGATCAATCTCATTACACACTGAGTTACAGAACATGCAGTATCTAAGCAACTCAGATAAAGAATTTATTCTGACTACCTACATTAAGTACTATATACACCTCTTGCTTATGGGGAAAAGAGGCGTGAATAGGGAAGGGCTCAGAGTAGCTCCCCAAGAACAGGTTTTTTATCAGCATCACAAAATGGGTAAGTGAAATCTTCATGTCTGCAGGTGGCATTAAGCTCTTGTGGGTCAGCAAAAGCCATGTCAACAGGGGAAAAAAATCAACAAGGATCTCAAAAAAACGAAGCACGTTGCTACAAGTCAGCAGCTACCCCTTGACACAGAGCTGTGATGTAATGCAGCCAGGGAAAAAATCCGAGCAATACCTCCTTAACCAAGTAATACTTGCACTTTCTCCAGTTCCAACTGTGGGAGGAAGGCTGAGTCACTGTTTTCTCTGAACTCATCAGCTCAAAGTGCACTAGCTGGCCAAAGGCAATAAAACACTGTGTCTCATTAGCAAGGGTACTGAAAACATGGTACTTAAGCATATTACTGTGCAAAACAATGAGGCATCAACATGTTGTGTCCAGTTCTGGTCTCTGCACCAGCAGGAGTACAAAGCAGAGGGAGAGATGTCTAGAGCAGGGCAGCTGAAGTGATCAAGGCATGGAACAGCTGCCAAGTAAAGACAGATGACCAAATCTGGGGCCCCTCAGCTTGGAGGACATGAGGTTCACAGTAAATATCACCACAGCTTACAAGCTGGGGGGGGAAGAGTAGGGAAAAAAATGTAAAAGAAAAAGCAAATCAGTGCAGCTCCACTCTTAAGCATTCACAGGAAGCATTTGAGACAACTACTAGAGATGAGCTTCAACCCAGTGGCTCTCCACAGCTGGCACTGAGCTTCCTGAAGTTCCTGCAAGAGAAAAGGGTGGAGGCAGGTACCACCAGCCAGTTCAGAGGGAGCTGTCATATTCCCAGGGGGCTGACAAGGAAAAGATGACAAGCAGTGGTCAGGGAGGTACCAGCTGGTGTCTCAGTGCAGCAGGGATGCTGAGGAAATGCAGGACCAGGTGTGCAAACTCCTGTTGCATGGACAAACACTTACTACTACTGCCACCAAGGCACAGTGCTGGGCTGGAGGATCAGTGCTCACCCAGGAGCATCTCTTGTACCACCTATCGTGTGGCCAGCAGGACAGGGCAGTGACTGTCCCCTTGTGCTCAGCCCTGGTGAGGCCACACCTCAAATTCTGGGTTCACTTTTGGGGCCCTCACAACAAGAAAGACATTGAGGGGCTGGAGTGTGTCCAGAGAAGGACAATGGGGCTGGGGAAGGCTCTGGAGCACAAGTCTGATGAGGAATATCTGAGGGAGCTGGGGGGTTCAGCCTGGAGAAGAGGAGGCTCAGGGGAACCTTACTGCTCTCCACAAAGAGGGTTGTAGCCAGAGGGCAGCTGGTCTCTTTCCCAAGCAATAAGCAACAGGAAAAGGGGAAATGGCCTCAAGTTGCACCAGGAGAGGTTTAGGTTGGGTATTAGGAAAAACTGTTCCATGGAAAGGGTTATCAAGCCCTGGCACAGCTGCTCAGGGCAGTGGTGGAGTCACCATCCCTGGAGGGATTTGAAAGCTGTGTACACGTGGCATTTGGGGACACAGTTTAGCGGTGGCCTTGGCAGTGCTGGGTTAACAGTTGGAACCAACAATCTTAAAGGTCTCTTCCAACTAAAATGATTCTAGGATTCTCAGTTCTCAAATTCCCCACCATGGCTCTGTGAAGATGTGGAACAGTCACGAGCTTAGACACTGCCTACAAGAATATACCTGCTCAATCAGAAGTGCTGTTGTAAGAATGTCAGCTACATGACAGGAATGTTCTTATCCTTCAATGGCTTTCTGCAAAAGGAGACATGGCTAACTCTGAACAAGCCCAGGAAACTTGAAAAGCACTTCAGATGTTTCAGGAGGGCCACGTGTGAGCTGGCAATGGCTCAGATCTATCCGGAGTATCTCCAGCACTCTGACCTGTGATCACATAATCCTGATAGAAATATTGTGACATTTTATGAACACAACAATTCAGGCCCTCAGGCAGGCTGGGGGAAAACTGTAGAATTTCACTCCGTGTGTGTCAAGCTCCCCCCATTTGTACTACAGAGTGTTTGTTCTTCCAAGTGATGGCTTTAGTAGATGTTTTTCTTTCAAAAAACATTGCCTTGACGTTGCCTGCTATGATTGAAACTCCCTTGTCGTTTCCCATGATGGACTTGTGACACAGAATGTGCCACCACAAGGCACCCGCGCCTTCAAAAGGTGACAGGATTTTGTAGTTCCTCTACTGAAATACAAATTAGCCCTGCGTGTCAGAAAAGCTGGTTTTGTGCTCCAGGTAGGGCAGGAACTCAGCAATGAGCATGTAGATCTTTCAGAATGTAAAATAAATGTGTTTCCAGGTACAGAAGTGAATGCCAAGGACACAAGCAGGAACGGGAGAGAATGAGGAGAAAAGACTTCAGGGAAAATATTAAAAAACTCAAAACAGAGCTACACATCCCAGACCACAGTGCAAGAGAAAACTGCTTTTTTTGGGTGGTTTTTTTTTTAGGGGCCGTGGAGTTTTGTTCTGTTTTTAAAACAGTAACAAGTTAGAAATAATTAGAGTAACAGACTAACAACAAAAAAAAACCACGTAAAATTTCTTTTTTGATTACTAGGACAGTATTTTTCAAGTTTTGGGTGGGGTTTTTTTGTTATATTTTAAAGATAAATTCTTAGAAGGTTGGGCGAGTCATTTCCTTTCATGTTTCCCCACTGTAAAATTATGCTGTTTCCATGGTTCTGGCCCACACATGGATTCCATTGTTACAGCAGTTTTTTCAGAAGCTCTCATTAAAGGTATAAGGTTTTCTTATTTGAAATTATGGGACATCCAAGATGGGTGAAAGAAGGTTGAAGATACTCAATACAGCATGGAATGAGGGACAAAAAATGTAAGAGCTTTCCAGTAAAGAACACACACGAAATATTTTGTTAGAAGTTTAACAAAAGATTATCACCTTTGCACACACATTGTGCTTACCTAAAAATACCCAACGAGAAACCCGCACAAAGAAAAAACAGAAAAAAATAGGTTACAGAGGAACATTGTTTCAAGAACCATCTGGATTGAATAAATTATTATCAGAGCAGACACAAGGCAACAAGAATTAGCAAGGAGATAAAAAAAGGTTTTTTTCATTTCAGAAGAATACACAATTCTTTGTAAGCCAAAAAAGGCACAGAGCCTACTTCAGGGTGTAAAACAGGAGTTCAGGGGCGACAGAAATAAAAACAATAAATCAGGAAAGGGCAAAAGTCATTGCAGAGCAACATATTATGTATTCACCTAAGCCAAGAGTTATTTTTTTCCTGCTATGCTGGATGTCAGCAGCAATTGGGCTCAGTCCCCTGCTCTCCCACAGGCAGATGCACCAGCAGAAATAGAGAACAAACCTTTCCTGAGCTTCTCCTCTGCCTTCTCTGTCCCCTTTTATACAGTTTTACAGATGGAAGAGAGATGGAGAGCAAGTTAAGAGAGCAAAAAAGATGACAAGTGAGGTTGTGAGGAACCAAGGGCTGGAAAAAAGAAAACAGCAAAATTAAAACACACACATACTTTGGGACAAAGAAACCCAAAGGGATGACTGACAAAACAAGATTATAGGGGGGAAAAGGGGGCCATGGGGGAACAGGAGTGCAGACAGAACAACTGCAGACCAACACGAGACAGGCTTTCTTCTCCTAATTGCTTCTGTCATGTCACCGTCAGAGAGCAACTCTCCAAAGATGAGCAGAGGGAAAGCCCCAACACGTCTGTTCTCTGCAACAACACCCTCAACCCAGTTGGGCTGACACAACACCACACCAGCAGCTCCCTCATTCCACCTGCTGCCACTGCTCATCCGGGCAAAGGGACGGGGCAAGGAGTTTGTTCCTGATACGGCACCACGAGCGGGTGTGATTAATGGATTCTCATATCCCCAGACCCTCTGAAACAATTCAGCTTGGCATCATTAAGATTCTATCGGCCCTGAACTGCAATTGAAGATAGTCTTTTTTTGCCTTAATCCACTGCTCTATTTAATCAATTTAATGCACAGTAAAAACTTAATTTGACAAAACTGGACGCATTATTTCTCTCTGCCTCTGGCACGAAGCAGATTAAGACCACCAGAAATGCTTGCAGAAAGATTTAAGATTCATTACATGTTGGGTGGCAGATAAACATTAGATATGCCATAAACGCTAAGTCTAAAAGCTGTGGGCTTTAGTTAAGGCTGCAATTCCCACCCTCAGCAGATAACCCGAGTCGCTCTCCCTACACGAGCCATGACTGCAATTTTTAAAGTCAGATCTCCTGAAATATTATTTTGTACAATACTGACAAATTCCACAGACACTTGGGAGAAAGAACAAGGACAGCAAAGACAACTTTTGATTTAAATACATGTTACACCTCCATAATCACAGGTCCAAACAGAACATTCTAGGTCCAGGTCCTTGACGTTCTAAATGAGGTAAGGAGCATCTTACACTCCTGTTAAAGGTCAATTTAAACTCGTTAGATTATCCACAGAAAGCTAATGACAGAAAGCTGCCGTGTAGGGATGCCTGGAGGTCTGAAGCTCCAAGATAACAGGTTACAGGAGCCATATCCATGGCTCAGCCCTGCCGGCAGCCCCGGAGGTCCCCAAATGGTCCTGGGGTGAGGCTGGAGCTGGTTCTCCAAGAAGCAGCTCCTCTCACCCTGGGGCCAAGGCTACGGTGCGACAGCACTGCCTGCACTGTGAAAGGAACACTTTGCCTTCAGGCCTGTCAGACTGATTTTCCTCACAAATAATGAACAAGCCAATTTTAAGGGCAGCGGCGGGGAAAGGAATCCCGGCACAGAGCACGCCCCTGACTTCCTCAGCTGGGAATCACTGAGTCCCTTAGTTACTCTGACTTGCCTTGTAAGGACCTAAGTGGAGCATTACAAGTTCATTTACAATGGTTTTAAAGTCCATCATGATGTTGTACTCAGACAAAACTTTTAAAAAAATATTTTTCCAATACAAAATGCATGTACTATTTAAAAGGTCTGAAATTTGCTGTTTCCCCTGCCGATGTTAAGCAACAGTGCTGCTTCTCTGGAAAAGTACAAGTATTTCAGTAACAGCTTCTTCCATTTATTCCAAGGTATCACATTGTGTATACACTTGTACAATTACATCTTACTTCCACTTGCTTTGTTGATATATAAAATGCAGTACTAATGGTGAAGACGTCCCCTGCTGATGTATAACAACTCCTTATCAGCAAGCCAAGTTAGCTGGAGCATAAAGAAAACCATGATGCAGCCATTTAAGAATAAACAGCAAAGAACCACAAATATCCTAATTATATAAGTGTATTCGGTACAGCCCTGTGTAGGTTGGACTCAGTGAACAAATGTTTTCTGCACAAAGATAAGAATTCAAGACCACAAAGCAGTGTGCAGAAGAAATGTGGGGTTTGCATCAGCAGTGAGTGCTGGGAGGCAGCAAAACGTAATCTTTTGTACCACAATATAATCCATAAGAAAGTACAGCAGCAGCAATAAAGTCTAAACCAAGGAACACACTGTTAAGCTTTTTAAATTCTTCACTGATATTGTAGTCTACACCATTCCACAGGACTGAAAAAACACCAGTTCACTTCTTTTGTTATTTCAAACAAGGGTAAATTAGTTGAGGATTATTCTCCAAAGAGCTTTTCCATTTCAGGGAAGACCAGTAAAAAAACCTGCTCAGTTTTCTCTGCTCCTGATCCAACTTGGGACAAAGTCAGATGGCCCTGAATCCCAGAGGAACAAAGACCTGACTGGGTCTCAGTGGTGATCCAGAGCTGAACTGACAGTCCTTTCACGCACTTCCAACCTCAGTAACGTGCAGAAGATGAACATTTTTTAATTACTCCGTGATCCAGTTTTCAATTTATCACGTATGAAGTGTCAGGTACCCTGGGCACATGACATTATTTAGCATGCATTGTGACCCTATCTTCTGTCTCCCATAATGTGTAGAATACATATGCAATGCATATTAAAAAATTTCAATTAAACACTGAGCTCATCAAGGTCTTTTTTCCCCAGTCTTCCCTCTCTAAATTGCTGCTAAAGGTATCCTAAAACTCACCCTGAAAAAAAAAAAAGTCATTTGAGTTCAAACTTGAGGCATAAATGAGAAAGAAAATGGCTTGAGGTCCAAATTAGAAACCTTATTCAAATTTCCAGTAATTATTAAAGCGACTCATTCTCAAAATCTAATCAGGTTCAGCGTGGACGAGAACTTCAATCTGCTTGAACACATTAAAGCACTTCTGGCACCAAAATCAAGCAGCTACTTCACAAGGGTGCTGGTATTTGAGGAACTTGTGAACACACCTTTCTGCTGGTATGCAGGAGGAGATGAAATCAGAGAACTGCACTGTGTACTCACTCCAGTGGCAGCCCACGTACAGTTAATATTTATTTCGTCATCCTGCACACTAAGCATTTGTGACAGTACAAAGGAATTCCAGGCAGCATATGCAAACAACATGTCACAGAACTGGAGCTGGAATAATTTCTAATCGAATTTGTCTGCTGCAGCACCACAGCAAAAGAAATGCTCAAGTTCTTAATAACAGGATGCTGAAAGCTCAGGGCAAACCAGAGGGAGCTCAAAGGACCAAAGGATTATTTGCAGCCTAAATGACAGGGGTGTTAACTCTGCTGCCACATGAACACAGTTTAACTAAGCCCATTTATCTCCTTTTTCCCAGTTCCTGAATCACACAGCAGCAACAAAGTCATGAGGCCAGAAGGAAACCAATGGAATGTCTCTGTTTATAGCCAAGAGAAAAACTACGGAAACCCTTTAGAAGAATTAGGGATAAACTGGGCAGCTCTGACCTATGAACTCCTCGTGTCACCAGAGCACATCTGACTGGATCGGTCAGGTGCCTAAAGTATTCCCCAGTAACCCAGTAAGGCTGGACTCAAAGAATGGTTTAGGTTGGAAGGGACCTTTAAAGACCATCTCATTCCATCCCTCCTGCCATGGGCAGGGACACCTTCCTCCCTTGCTCCAAGTCCCGTCCAACCTGGCCTTCAACACTTCCAGGGATGGGGCAGCCACACCTTCTCTGGGCAGCCTGTGCCAGGGCCTCACCAACAAAGGAAAGGAACCTTAACAAGTTTATTTCTTACCCTCTCTGAGTTTAAAAGCATTGTCCCCTGTTCTGTCACTATAGACCCCAGTAAAAAGTCTCTCCCTGACCTTCTCATAAGCTGGTTTCTATACTGAAAGGCCACACCAAGGTCTCCCCCGAGCCATCCCTTCTCCAGGCTGAAGACCCTGTTTCTCCCAGCCTGTCTCCATGGCAGAGGGGCTCCAGCCCCCCGAGCATCTTTGTGGCCTTCTCTGGAGCTGCTCCAACAGGTCTGTGTCCTGCCTTGTGCTGGGGACCCCAGATGTGCTGGATGCAGCACTCCATGTGAGCAGAGGGAAGAGGGAGAATCACCTTCCCTCACATTCTGCCCACCCTGCTTTGGATGCAGCCCAGGACCCGGCTGGGTCTCTGCGTTGAAAGCAGACATTGTGTAAATACATCGTCTTTTAGAGCAGATTCACATTTCCTTTTCCAAAGTGCAATCACATGTCTCTCTGATCAACCTACAAGTCAAAAAGAACCACCAAAACCCAACAACAAAACCCCAAAGCAAACAAAAAAAACCTGCAACAAGTTTTCTGTCGCTGGAAATCCCTATCTGGTACTGCTTCCCAAGTCAATAGTCCTAAGGCTTTCCCTTCCTCAGAGTTTTTCTAAAACTGGAACTGTAGGAAAAGGTTAATTCCTCCTGCTATGCCATTTAGCCATATGAATCCCATCCCCTTACTGGATGTTTTTATAAGCTTTCAGACTTTTCAACTGTAAAGATCACTTTACACAGTGCAAATGACAACTGAAAGCAATGCCAGAAAGCTTCCGAATTCAAAAAGCAAGACTAAGACACAAATGAATGGCACAGCAATGTATTAAATAAACTGCATATCCAAGACCAAAAGACTGCCTTACAGACTTCCAACACGATTTTACCTTCTTAAAATATTAAAATACCTCAACGCATTGTTATGAAACACCAAACAGATTTAAAATTGAGCTTTCCGAATAGATCAAAAAAGCACCATTTACAACAAACCCATATGGTCAACACCCCCTCAGTGTTCAGCACACCCTTGAGTAAGGTGGCACCACCACCATCCCTGTGGCCCCTTTCTCCCAATGCACCTGTACACCAGCACACCTCGTGACACTCACCTGAGCCCCCGAGCCCCAAGCCCATCTCCTTCACAGTGCTCTGGATGCTTCAAAGTTCCAAGTGTACCGTGTTTGGGGGACATCACAGGATGGGGGACATCCAAGGGGAAATCACAGAATCATCTAGGTTGGAGAAGACCTCTGCAACTGATGACCTCAGAGGTCTTTTCCAACCTAAATGATTCCATGATCCTATGTGTGCAGGCTGCTGCCGACAGCCTGACATCAGCAGCTCCGTTCAGCTCTGGTTTGAAGCTCCTGCCTCTGTGCAGCGTGGTAGGAACCAGCTCGTGGCCAGAAGAGTGTGGGGGAGAGGACAACAGATGTCAAGCAGCACAAGTCTAATTAGTTAGGAAACCAAGGTAGCGACAGACAATATTGTCACAAACAACCTCAGGAGGGGAAGTGGCGTGTCAGGGGTGACTTGTAGTGGCTTCATCCTGCCTAAGGCAGTTTCTGTGCAGGGAAGGAGGGCACCACCTCATCCAAACTACCTCTTCTAGAGAACATACCCAAAAAGGCTTATCCCAGAGAGTACAACTACAACATACCAGTTAAAACTCGCTCGGTTCACCTCAGAAAAAGCAACACCAAAAAAAACTTCAGGCTT
The DNA here is from genome assembly GCA_035047845.1 of Dendrocincla fuliginosa. Taxonomy (NCBI): domain Eukaryota; kingdom Metazoa; phylum Chordata; class Aves; order Passeriformes; family Dendrocolaptidae; genus Dendrocincla; species Dendrocincla fuliginosa. The sequence continues at coordinate 147,517,782 of JAWWMO010000083.1, forward strand.
TTCCCATGCAGACTTTTCTAATAAAGGTATTTTCCCATCTGTCTGTAGACATTAGACAATGTCAACAGGTTTGACAAGTACATAAAACCCTAAAATTTAAAGCCTACAGATTAATTAGACACTGCTCCAAAAGCCATGAAGTGCAGCTTTGAGGCAGTGACTTCAACATGGCTTGACCCAAGGTCTCTTTCCAACACACTCAAATCCAACAACTGCTGAGTTCTACCTTTCTCAACTGTCCTACATCCAGAACGTCCATTTCTGAAAAGTTTGGCTTTTGAAGAAGTTAAGACTAAGAGATCATAAAGTTCCACCTCCTCGAAGTACAAAAATACCAAGCCAGAGTGAGAAATTAAGGACTTTATTTAATATTCTTCCAGGTCTGAAAGCGCCACGGGATTTGACTCCCCGTTGTCTCCTCAGCCTCCATCCCAAACCCTAAAACTCATGCTCTTTCCACCTGCTGAACTCCACAGCTGCCCTCTCCATAACAGAGCTCCTGGTGGGCTTGTAAATTTGACATTATGACCATGGCTAGAGAGCTGGTGGATCTCCACCCCAGCACCCGTGAAAGACAGGCACTTCATTCAAGTGAAAGGCCATCAGCTGTAACATTTATTAAGACCCAACTGAACACGCATCCAACTACTTTTAAGTAGCATAAAATATTAAAACCAACTCATATGGCCTCATGCAGCAGCCATGAAAAATTATTTTTAGGGACAAAATCCTCTCAATCAAGAGAAACATGACAGATGATGAAATTTATTTAATTCCCAGGTATTAAGTTGTGAGAATAAGCTAGCAGAAACCTAAATTTGGAACATTCATGGCCTGGATTTACAGTCCTGATTACTGGCTAAATACTGACATTTGTGACTGAAAACCCCAGAAAAATCAAGGTCTTTCAAGGATTTTGGGAAACTAAACGACATGATGGACCCTGTCAATGGGAAGAGAGTGGAATTTCCAAATATTTCACATGCAAATAACATTCACATTAGAAAACTTGCCAGCAGTAGCTTTTTTCTTATTTTGATCTATCCTTATTTTCCCTTCATATTTACAAGCATTTCAAAGAGCAAGTTGCACAACAAAACTAGTTAAGTTTGTGAAACTGGTAAAAGATGTGAACCATGTGTGTAAAACACAGTAATTTGGAATTCGGATGCCTTGGTCTCAGAACCTCCATGTGTTAAAGTTGGGAGCTGGAGATCAATTAACCACAACTCAGAAGTGCCTTGAGGCTTAAAAACCAGCAATGCACAAATCAATATTTAATTTGCAGTCAGTGCAGGAGCTAAAAATGTATCAGAAGCAACATACAAATTATATATTATAAACCACAAAAGGAAACTATCAACAGCCTCAGCAATTATATCCTATGAATATTTCAATGTCATTTCTTTAACAAGAAATTGAACAAATTTCTCCTGATTTCAACAAAAATTTGGGAACAACCACACCATTTAAGCTACAAATGCTTCATGTGTATCATTATTTGCACAATCCAAAAATCCAAAGGCACATTTTTCCTGCATTTTTCTCTTTCTATCACAGGCAGTAAAGTAGGCCTGGAGATGTTTCCTAGGGCTGCTCACATCCCTCACTGCTTCCCTCCTGCAATTTCCACATTCTTCAGAAATTTGAGATCCAGGGGGCAAATCGAGACATGTCCTTGCTTCAAAACACATTCTAGGCAATTTTAATGATATGAAAGAACAGTAAAAACAAGAAAATGCAAAGTTATCAGGATTTCCTGAAGAGACTGTGTGTGACCCCATAGAGTCATCAGATCAGCTACCCAGAAAACGTGGATGCTGCACACACGAAAACCAGGATTAAATGAATTGGGCCAATTTGCAGAAATTCTGCATTGCTGCCACTTCAGATGGCTGAGAAAAATAATAGTTCTGCCACGCCAAAAGCAACCAGGCTTTTGTTCAGTTTCCATGATTCCTAGAATTAACTCTTAACTTCTGAGAGCAAAAATTCTAAACTGGAGCCCAAGCTTTGGGTCCTTTCTACAAACTCCTTTTCAAATGTCTCAGTTCTCTTGAAAAATTATTTTGAAAAAACAAGAAAAAAGAGGTACATTCTGAGGCAACAAATTTAAGCTCCATCTAACTCACCAAAGTAACACAGAAATTAGTTTTTCCTGACAAAAAGACTTCACTGTTCAGATGTAAATTTAGGGATTAAATGTTTTCATTAAAAATATAAACCAGGTGAGGAATTAAAATGAAGTGACTATGCAGAGCCACCCAGTTGAATCCAACCCTCCTTCCCCACCTCAGGACTTCCACACTGTCCCTGCTAAAAATTAGAGGATGCAGAACTTCCACCAGAAAAGCATTAGATGTCAAAAGAATAACTAACTCTGTATTTGTGTGTTTCAGCTGCTTTTTAAATCTGTGATGCTCCCCTGATTACAACCCTCACAAATTTTCCTTGTAGGAGGGTAACTTGAGTGGGACTTGGAGTTAGAAGAGCTAAAACTGCATCTTCTGACCCATTTCTCCCACTGCCTGTGTAGTTACTGCAGTGATGGCAGCAGCATCCTGGGCAGGTTTCTTGAGATATATGGATATATATGAACATAGAAGCCATCAGGAAATCAAGCAATAATATAACTCACTGTTTTCCTTATCTTCTTCCTTCTTTATAGGGGGGAGAGCTGCATTTAGGTTTTATTTTCAAACTAACTGTTTATTATCAAAAGCAACACCAAAAACATTAATTCCTTGTATTAGTATGTGTGTGTGTCATTAGTATTAGAATTTGGTGATATTTATGGCACTCAAACTCTGGGTTTAATATAGAGCTCTTAACCTTTCCCTTCAAAAAGCAGAAGAGTGAATGGTAGAAGATTCACACCACATATGTTTGTACAGACACCCACACCCCCCCAAAGCAAATCTCCCAGGTAGCTTTGGCTTGGCTTCTCTTCAGACCTTATCAAGAGGAAAACTCAAAGCTGAAACCCCCATTTCACCACCATCAGATGTCCTGTTCTTCTCTGACTAGTGACATCTATACAAGATCTGGAGAAAGAGGGCCTCAAAATAAAACCAAAAGCCACTCCCCCAAAGAAAGATGCAGAAGTCACTGTTTAACAGCCACCTTCATTTAGGGTCCCACCTGTTCAGGATTTAGCACAGAGCAAAAGCACAAGGCTCAGGTTGGATACAAATACATCCTGTGCTTAGGAATGTTTGTTAAGAGTCCAACTCAAATTTCTATGTTAAGTGACTTGCAAGACTCAGCATACATTAAAGGCAGAGGGATACAACATGAATTGCTCAGACTCCCAGGAATATTACAACTAGCAAAGACTACAACATGAAAAGACTTGAAGTCAAAATACTTAGCTATTATACTATTAGAAAAGTCATATAATAATCACTGCTTTTGATATTGCTCTTATACAGATCATTTAGGGTAAAAGAATAGGCTGAAGGAAGAACTCCATGCTTAGAGCTGCTCCAATTCCTTTGGACCTTCACACCCTCTCCAGTTATGCTTTTACCATTCTATCCTGAAAGTTCAGCTGAGTAGACTGATCCTGAAAGAGGGCAATGACAACACAACCACCTGCTTACAATACATACAAAAATAACCTGGAATGCCAAACCTGGAGTCCTGTTGACAACCATGACTTTTTAAGTGCCCTTTTGCTCTGCACAATCTAAATAGTATTTTCCTAAAATAAGAAATGACCTTTTTTCTGATGGGAATCCCAGTTAGCAATTTAAAGACTTCACCTTCCAGAGCACAGCTGGGAGTGGATTTACAACATCCTTTCCATGTGCTGTTAAAGGGCAGCATTTCAGAGGTACCTGGAACAAATACTAACTTCTGCCAGGTGATCAAGGTTCCCTCTTGCTACAGAGCATTTTCTCTCATTTAATGCATTATTTTTTGTTGCAGTTACACTCTTACTGCCTTTTCATGTCTTCTTCATCCTCCTTAATAAGGAAACGCTGCCCAAGCTGTATTTGTCTGGACTCTTGACAGGGAATTCAAGTTGCCTGCTTTACTTTTCACCATGGAAAAGAGAGTACTGATTCACAGCTACTGGTCAGAAACAAAGAAAAGAAATCATATCTCTCCTGACAGTCACCTTCTCTGTACCCAAGACAGCAGTATGTGTGGGCAGTACACAATAAACCACTATTTTTGCTAATTCTGGTTACTGTAAATCGATTTAATGAAATTCAAGCACATGAAAACACAGCATTATTTCAAAAACTCAATAGTTTCAAAAGAAATTGGCATCTACAGAATTAGGATGCATTAGGAAGACTTATGCAACTCAAGGAATACAGAATAACCAGACCAAATTATCTCGAAGCATTTAGGCATAAAGGGAGTCAGGCTGACTTGAAGGGTTTTCTACTGGGTGTTCACAGATCACTGATGTGTCCTATGAACACATGAGGAGGAAAGGTGTCAAACTGGAGGCTTCCAGCACTATCCCATGATTTTCCACCAGCTTTACAGCTAGGCAAGAAAAACCAGCCTTGCATGAACAAATGAGATTTACTAGCAAGACAATAATGCCACAGAAAATCTGGAGGGTTTAGTGAATATGAACTACTGAGATTTCTGAGAGAAGAGGCAAAATGAAAAAGTAATGTTATACCGGGACTTGTGAACAAGGTGTGTGCCAAACCTAAGGGAGACAAGGAATGGCTTCACTTCACACAGTGCTGAGCTGAAATACCAGGTTCCATTTTGAGCACAGCACAGTTTCATTTCTCGAGGAGTGGAATTCCCTGCCTCCCAGGCACTGCTCATTAAGACACGGTTCAGGAAGTGAACTCCAGCCCGCTTCCCTTCAGAGGAAGTTCTCCGTGAACGTCTGCCAGGAAACAACCCAGCTCCTTCCCTTACCACAGCCTTGGCAGCCCTGGCGTCTCACTTGCTGGTCCTGCTGGACTGTATTTTATTTCCCACATATTTTACGACTTGTCCCTGTGTTTGTATCCACTAATGCTCCTTTTCTTGTGAGGGTACTCATTACATGCTGCCCCACAACTACAACTTGAGATGCCACAACAGGAACAAACGCTGTCACACAGGATAAACAGGAAGCCTGGGAAGTCTAACTCAGTTTTAAAGGTAAAAATGGACATTTTTGAGCCTTAGCTTGAATTAAATAACAGCCAGTACAGACCTCAACCCATTCACCAAAATACAGGATCGAAGGGCAATAATACATTACCAGTGAGAAAGCGAAGTGTTCTGAAAGGCACAGAGCTACAAACTTTACTGCAATTAATAAACCAAGTATCATTCTTTAAATTTTCATTTAAACAGCCTGGAAGGGAGCAGCAGCAGCACTGCATGGCCACCCCTGGCATCACCAGAATGTGCTACCAGAGGTCCTTCCAAGTCACACTACAAAGCAGTACTATTTACAGAGTCAGACTCTGTTTTGTGCTTTATGTTTGCCTATTCACATATACCAGAAGGATTAACAGCCAAAACAAATAACTTGTTTGGTATACAGAAGATCTTTGGCACCTCCAGAGGGAAAACTAAAGCTCTACTTCATTCTATCTCGATAACATATTCCAAGATAATCCAGACAGGCTGAGCTTTTATTGAACTTCACTGAGGGATGGGACATAAATTAAAGAGAACATCACAAGCACTGAAATTTATTTCCCCCAGCCCACTTACTTCTCTGTAGGAGACAAACAGTTGCTCTGGGGACAGGCTGAGGAGTATCAACTATGTTGAGCAAAGGCTGGGACAGAGCTCAGCAAGACATCAGGCACCTCATGGAGTGCTTTGTGTTCCTCACATCCAAGTTTATTGCTGTTAAACCCCTGGGGGTGCCTGCCAGCACAGGCAGAGTACAGAGCCCTTCCCAGGCAGGGCCCAGCCAGAGGGAAGAGCGTGTTCTGTACCCAACTCACACATGTATGAGCCCAGCCTGCCTGGAAGGAGTTGAAGTTTATCATAACTTTGGTGGCAGAGGAAAGCTTTCTCCAGTGACCCAGAAATTCAGAATAACAAACCAGCCAACAATCCCAGCAAAATTCCACTTCCAGAAGCCAGGAGGAGCTATAAGCATGTAGGTGTTACTGGCAAGGCGCAACATCCATTAATTAGCTTTCCACTTGAGAACAGAGGCCATTCCTCACAGTTTTAAGTGCCAACTGAAATCTTTTTAAACAAATTTTGTATCAAGAAGGGAAAAGTCCCAAAAGTATCAAAATGAGATTACATGTATAACATCCAAAATACACAAAAACCCATAGGGATGTGTTTCCAGCCATAAGAGACAGAAAGGAACATTAATTTCTCCATCTGTCATACTGTATTTAAGTAAGTGTTATGCTGCATGCAACAAGGTTTCTCATCAAATACGAGTTTGATTCCAATTGAAATAGAACTGTACAGTTGGAAAGCACCTGAAGTCACTTGCAGCAGAGATACAATCCAGAGAACATATTTTTGGAAGCTGCATCCTAGGTGGAAGTGCTGGCACCACCTACTGTCAATGGCTGACCAGTACCTTTGAAGTCACAGGGTAAGTAAACATAAAATTACACATAATTTTATCACCACAATGCCTGCACCAATTCCATGCCCAAACACCGGCCTGAAGAGCAAGTCAAAATTACAAAGCTAAACAGAACTGCTGCTCATAATCCCTTCCTATTGATATGTGTCTTCTGTACACACTAATTAAGAATCATGGAATTATTATGGTTGGAAAAGACCTCTAAGACCATTGAGTTCAACCATTAACCCAGCACTGCCAAGGCCACAGCTAAACCATGTCCCCCAGGTGCCACATCTGCACATCTTTTAAATATTTCCAGGGACAGTGACTCCCCCACTGGTCTGGGCAGCCTGTTCCAATGCTTAACCCTTTTGGTGAAGAAATTGTTCCTAATATCAGACCTAAACCTCCCCTGGTGCAACTTGAGGCCATTTCCTCCTTTCCTATTGCTTTTTACCTGGGAGACTGACCCCTGCCTCTCTACACTCTCTTTTCAGGGAGTTGTAGGGAGTAATGAGGTGTCCCCTGAGCATCCTTTTCTCCAGGATGAACACTCCCCCAGCTCCCTCAGCTGCTCCTCAACAGGCTTGTGCTCCAGACCCTTCCCCAGCTTCATTGGCCTTCCCTGGACACACTCCAGTCCCTCAATGTCTTTTTTCACATGAAAGGCCCAAAACTGAATCCAGGACTTGATGTGTGGCCTCACCAGCACAGAGGGACAGTCACTGCCCTGGTCCTGCTGGCCACACTGTCACTGACACAGCCCAGGTGCCCTTGGCCCTCCTGCCCACCTGGACACACGCTGGATCATGTTCAGCTGCTGTTCACCAGATGTTGAACAGGGCTGGCCCCAACCCCACTGGTGACCAGGGAATCAGAGTAAATAACCAGCATCAGGAAGACAACAGAATACTTTATGAGCTGAAGCAACTAAGTGTCATCTCTGCTTTCAAGGTGTCTGGATGATGCTGGCAGAGGTAGTTAGTCAAGCTTCCTGCAATCTCCAAGCTTTTCTTTCATGGACATGTGCCTTGATACCTGGGGGGTCAAACACAACTGCCAAGTAATTTCAGGTGCTGTTGAAAGCAGTGAGAGCTCTGCTTTGAGTGTGAATTTGAAGTATTACAACAAAAAAGGCATGTCTGAGCAGGGACTTAAAACTGAATCCCTTCATCCTGAGTTCTGTGACTCCATCCAATGCAAATACCAGTACCAATACAAATCCTAGTAATACCACAAGATGAATGGGTGAAGCCAGCACTGTCACAGCAAACTTGAAGGAAAAATCCATTTTGTAAGGGGAGGGCTTGAACACTGCCATGAATAGACAAAGATATTGTGGGACCAAACTGGCAGGGGTTCTGTGGAACAAAGGACGTGATCACATAGTGGAAAGACTATCGTGACACAGGCAAGAGCTTGAATTTTTGCAATATGAATACAAAGCTTAAAATAACAGTTTAGAAAGCAGCTGGATAAGCAAGAGCTTCAGTACATTTTTTCTGCCATTTCCACTGGAACTGTCATTGCAGTATTTGCACATACAACCCCACTTTCAAAAAGTAAGTAGCACTAATCTCTTGCTCCTACCAAATCCCCAGCCAGAAAAAAACTCAGACAAGCTGGAAAAAAACCTGACAAGCTGGAAGTACTTGTAACTTATATTTAATATTTTTCACTGTTTCCTCTTACCCTACACTGTATTGCACAGCCTTGTTATTCCCTGGGCTGGTTTTCCATAAAGTCTTATCTAGGCAGGTACTGTGAGGTATTTACCTACTAAACTGATAAAGACTTGGTTGTCGTGGTTTGACCAGGATATGACTCACTTGGAACCTTGTATTCCAGAGAGCAAATGGCTTTAGTTCACAACACATACAAGTGTGCCTTTTTGCTGATGACATCACAACAGTCAGGGCTGTTCCTTTTAAAAGGTCAAACAAAATTAAAGGAAGCACCAAAAAACCCCTGAAATCACAGGTCTGATTTGGAGGCCTTTATAAATGATAAACTGAAAAGGGGCCTGTCTTGTTCCTACCCTGCCCCCTCCCTTGTTTTCTGGATTTCCCACTCTATTAGTTTTTCATGTTCAGAAAATAAAATGTCTGGGTTTCCATCTGCATCATAAGTCAGAACTAATGAGAGACATAAGGCAACAAATTTTAGTCTTAATTGATGAAAATATCAATCCTGGTGCTTTTTGTTCCAACTGAAATACTTTTGGGCTTTTTCCAACTGAAGTGACAAAATGGAAGACTGTTTTTTAAACCACTCAACTTGTTCTTTAGAGTGGTGAGAATAGATGGAATGCTTGGGCAAAACTAATTGCATAACATAAATGAACATCATCCCATACCAGAAAAGGGAAGGGAGACATTGTAAAGGAGAAACAATTAGTCACCATAAACTTGAAAACTGAAGTTTCAAAAGGCTGACTATATCCAGATCACTCCTGAAATACTGAACTGAAGAATAAAGATATCTACCCCTGCAAATTTGGGCAGTCAGGAGGCACCAAGTGACCCTCTGCTGATTCCTGAAGATGCAAATATGGAGGCAAGATCACAGCCTCAAGTCCCATTAGGGGGTGTTGTCCACATGGAGCGTAAGCAGCCACATCTCCTTTGTTCTCAAGTGCATTATAGCCCAGGCAAGAACATTAATGAATCTGAAACAGGTGGTATCAAAGTTTTAAATAAGAGTAGCCACATCCACAAGTGAGATTCCAAAGTGCTCTTGAAGTAGCAGATTAATTTTGTTACCTGCCAAAGCCTAAGCAATAGTAAAAAAATTAATGTAATACTGGCTCTCAAACCACCAACCACAGGGAAAGTTGGAGAAAGGGGGGGGAAACCAAACCACAAGCAAAAAGAAATAATCCAACAAGTTATTCTAGCCACACTCAAACATAAGAATATTTCAAACATCCAGATAGCAGCCGCAATACAAGCAGAAGTCAGAAATACCAACTACACTGAAGAATAAACCTGAGGTTTGCAAATATAGCCATTCACCCAGGGAGAAGAGGGGCACAAGGAATCAATAAAATAGGGAGACCAGAAGTAAACTTCTGTTATACAAAAATATTGTGGCTGCAACTTCTCTGCTCCTGCTTAGAGCTAATTATTTCAGATTAGGCCAAGTGCCCCTACAGGGAAGATTTTGCTTAAAACAAATTTTTTATGTACCACAGAAAGCAGAACATGAGAACAGAGAATTAACATTTTGCTTCAAAGGCAGCTCATAGGACTGGTCAGACAATTTCCAGCTGAGTGGTTTTGGGAGGTGAGAAAACACCTCCTTCTGTTTTAACACCCACTGTTTAACAATCAGGATTTCCACAACAATTACAAGGAAAGAAAAGCGACAAAAAATCTCAGCTTGACCTGAATCAAACTGTGTGACAGTGAAATCATGAGCTGTTGTACATACCCTAAGTAGACTTTCCAGCTCTCAGCAGCAGGTGCTCAGCACAGGATGAAACATGGAATCTGAAATAAACATTTAAAATACATTAGGATATTTTCTTAAATAATGCCAGAGTACTCAAATACCCAAGAAAAAGATCCCCAAATGGCTGATATTTTTGTTATGAAGCCAAGATAACCTTCCTAAGGAAGAAGCTGCAGTACATACCCTACAGATTATGTAGCTGGAAGTCCTTAGGTAAAAACAAACAAATAAAGCCCCTAAAACAAAACACAAAAGAATTTTGTAGAAGCCAGGGACTAACATTGGAACTCAAACCAGACACCTTAAAAAGCAAGTTGCCTGAAATCCTCGTGGTGCCATGAAAGGAAATTACAAATTTCACAAGTTACATGGATTAATTGCTTTTAAGGAGGAGGAGGGATTCTGAAGCGAACCTTTAATATTGTTAACATAGACTTAATGGCAACAACAATTGAGTGAGTACTGAAAACCCTCATGAGTGATTCAGAACATCAGCAGCATCCAGATCCAGAATTAGAAAGCGCTTCCCTGGAAAATAAAAAACTGTGTGGGAGGAACTAGTGAAAAGCACTTATTTCCTCGGGGCATGTGCATCACAGGGCAGCCAAGCCAGCTTTCAGATGAAGTAACAAATATACAGAGATATTGCTCAACACACACGTAATCCACTGTCCAGAAGGCTGTGGCGTTGATCCTTAAAGGAAACAACTGATCTGGAAGAATTCCAGACTCAGGTGACCTAGAGCTGGCTTTGCTACCTTGCCAGTTTTGTTCTTTTGCCTTTCAAACAAATATATACTAAAGGCACAACGGCAGTCCCAGCAGAAAGCCCAAGTTTGCATATTATACACTTAAAACTGGATTTTAAGCACTGTTTCTGAACCTTTATTCACTTGAGCTACTTAATTTTCCCCACACACAGACAACCAAAATATTGACTTTGTCATCAGATTGCCACGTGGAAAACAAAAAGTTAAAATAAACTCTACATGGTTTAAGTGCTCATCTAAGCCATAATAAACTGGAAAAAAATAAGAAAACTAAAAAACTTGAATTTCTACATGACAGCCAAAGAAATGAGTCACAGACACACCTGAAACACAGATCCATAGCCTTGGGAAAAACATTCCCAAGAACCTGCACCGCATTTATGGTGGGACACAAGAGGAATGGCACTGCCCCAAGACACTGATTCCGTAGTTAACACGGGAGCTGGCAGGTCACACTGCTGTCCCAGCAGCTCGGCCACACGCAGAGGACAGGGACAGCTTTGCCCAGCACCCTGTCTGCTCCGAATGTTTGTATGGAATTAGTCATGATTTGGGACAATTCGTGAAAACACCACCGATTAAGACAATGGGAATGATATCACGAAAAGTCCTTTACGAAAAGGGAAATTGCTCATGAGGCTGTTTCTCGGATTGAGAAACCCGTGCAGTTATTGATTTAACTAAAGAAGTTTTCTGATATGGCAAAAGCTGCTTTTAATTTCCATGATGTTTCCCTGCTCTGGGAAATGACATCATTAGCACCCTTAAAGAATTTGTTAAAATAATTGTGTGTGTAATACCATGGGACTCACAGGCAGCATCAAAAATGTACCAAGCGCAAATAATAGAAAAATATTATTTTAATTGCTGAGGCATCAATAATGCAAACACTTACAGGCATGTTAAATTTTCCACACAAGTTGTCCCACTGATTTTCAATGGAAGCAGCCATGTGTGTTAAATTCAGTGTACAAATGCAGGGCACTGTGATGTGATTTGATGTTGGACGGCAACCCCAGAGGACAGATAAAGGGCCTCTCGTTTGCTCATTAGAGAGGAACAGTCAGGGATGATCCACACACAGGATCGTTTCATCTCCCTTACCCCAACAGCCATTGCCAGGCACACCTTCCCAATATTTGTTTTCACAGGTTACTGACTGATTTACCTCATTTATCAGTTACTTAGGAAGCAACTGGTGGCAAGAACTCTCCTATGCTCAAGTTCTACCAGTTGTAACACTTCTTAAAACACCAATTACTCTCATTCTAACAAGGATAAATGCTAAAGGCATCTAAAGTGGTCAAAAGGAGATTAAACATAAAAATGGTTTGGGTTATTGTGCTTTTATTTCAACTTCTTGTAAAAAACCTAAAAAGCCTATATATCTCACAAAATGGTTTCTTTAAAGTAAAAAAAACCAAAAACCAATACATGTGCTCAGAAAGAAAAAGAGGGGAGGGGATGTTTCCCAGCTTTCTAATTCTCTACCTTTCTCCACATGGGAAAGGTTTCAGTAAGGTGACAATACTTAAATGTTACTTTGGGGAAAAACTGTTCCTTTTTCGACTTTTTCCAGCTGGCTCCAAGTACATGTCTGATGCAGCTTGATTTGCTTCCTTATCTTGTCCTACCTGTCTTTCAATTAAAAGATAAAGCATCTTATTTTTAGATCTAAATGTCCCTATACACAGCCTGAAATGTTTTGTCCTCCGGTATCATTCTATTCCCTCTGCAGTCTGCCTTCTTCACCAAGCACACCACTGAGCCACAAGCCAATCACTGCTATTCAGGAGTAAAAATCTTAACACATCTGCTAGGCATGGAGCTGAGTGCTCAGCTTCCTTATCTTTTCAGCCACCTCTGAAGTTCCTTGGTCATGCTTTTCAAGGAAATTTGTCCTCTTCACTCTTTCCTCATCACTTCATTAATTTAATCTTGACAAATGCCCCTCCTCCCATATCAACATAAATTCTTACAAAGAATTCAACATAAATACAATGTAAATTCTTACACCTCAAACCTTCCAAAGCTAAAGATGGACCACTAAAGACCAACATTACTTGTTTCACTCCCCTCTCCTATTTTTGATTCACAGCAGCAAAACAAATAAAGAATTTTACAAAATGCAACATTTTTATCCTTATTTTATCCTTTTTGTCCTGGTCCCCAATGATGGCAGAAAGTCACAGGAAAATGCCACAAAGACCACAGCAGACAGGAAAGACTTCAAGAGCTCTGCCAGTGAAGGGAAAGGACAGGAACAGCAACTGCTGGACACAAGTAATACTTTCTTTAGCAGAGATTAGACATAAGTATAACTAAGTTATCTGCAACCTTATTACTCCTGGTAGTTGTGCTCTTCTGTATCTTGCAAAAACAACAGAATCGAGTGAACTTTGGCATTCATTAAGCAACCACGAACCTAATTTGTGCATTAGTGACCTGCACACTGGTCACAGGGAATTATTCTCCAGCCATTTGTTTTAAGGAGGCAGAAAGGATCTAAGCTTTCACATTTTAGAAAGATAGCAAGTGAAGTATCCCATAGGTCTTTGAAGAAAACGGAGTCTGGATGATCATATATATTTAGGACACAAGGAAATAGGATCAAACTGCATTAGGGGGAGTTCAGATTGGACATTATTAGGAAAAGGCTCTTCAGAGAGGGTGGTCAGTCAGTGGAACAGGCTCCCCAGGGAAGTGCTCATGGCACCCAGCCCTAGCTGGACTCAGTTATCCTCATGGGCACCTTCCAACTCGAGATGTTCTGTGATTCCATGTATATACACAGCTCTCCTACATCCAAGCAACGAGAGTGACAGACCAGCCTGGAGCACTTGGAGCAGCAGCACCAAACCCACACCTGTGCACAAGAATAATACAACACAGCCCTGAGGAAGAACTATTAACAAATCACCTCTGGCCTGCAGGAAAAGCCCCAGAACAGCCAAGGCAGCTACTGAATTCTAGACCAGCTCAAAGAATGTTTGCATGGACACAAGGCTGTGAATATTTAAAAGTCTTGTTTCAGGATAATTGGCATACAAGCACTAACTTCATCTAACACTGCTTAGTGGCCTGGACACCAGAGGAACACAGTCCATAAAGCAGAATTTGGGACAGACTCTGGACCCAAGCACAGATGCTAAGCACATCACCCCAAAACACACCCATCTGGCCACCAGCAGTAGTCCAGCAGAACCTTTTAATCAGATTGTTACAATTTAATTGGGGAAAGAAAGGCAAAGTTCAGTAAGATCTCAATCCTATACCACACAAAAAACACAAAATCCCATACTTACGATCACCTCCTATTCACAAAACCCATCACACAAAATCTGCTATAAAGACTACACAGGTTTAACAGCATAGAACACAAGTTCCACATAACACTTAAAACTGCTGCAGCACAGACTCAGTCCAAAAAACTATCATATTTCAAGCGACAGCTGTGCATTAAGTACTCACATTATATGCACATGGGCACTGCTCTCCCCCTCCCCACTTCATTGTGACTGTGCTCCAAATCCCTTCTCAAACTCACTCCTTTCATCTTGTCTTTCCAAAACTGCTCTCAACTCAGCAACCCACAAGGTCCTGCCTTGTTTTACTACTTCTAACAGCTTCAAGAGTAAGGTATTAAAGGAAATGTGCTTTATGTACATTTATTTTTACAACCTGCTGCAGTCCTGACCCTTTCCGTAGTTCCACTCTCTGATCTCTTCCTCGGTATAATATGACCAATGTTCCTACTCCCACTTGAGAATACTGGGGTTCAGTATCTGTTTCAACAGAGGTAAAAAAGGCTTTTGAAAGAAAGAACTTCAATGCAATCCCCATTCATCTCCAAAAAGCCACACACATAAATATACTACAACACTCCAAAATTTGCTTCCTAGGAAGGGAAGCTCCGTTCAATGCTCTCTTCAGACTGTGGACCAGTTGGAAGGTTTTGTTTGCCTTTAAGAGAAGAAAAAGCTGATTCAGTTGTAAAATGGAGCCAACTATACGCACTCCTGTCTTGAAGAATTCCCTCTCCTGTCCTGATGAGAGCAGAGCAAGGCATAAAACTGGCTGTGGAGAGCCCAGGAACAGCGTGAGAGGAGGAGCTCTGGGCACACAAAGGAACTCCCCCCTCTGGGAAGGCTGAATAAGCAGGGGTTTGTAGCCTGTGACACAACTAAACTTGTGCCTCATTTAAACCCCCATCTGACAATTACTGCCTGTGCCACACACCATCTTCTTCCAAAGGGGCCTAATCCTTCAAAGAAAGTCACTTGGTTGTTTCATAAATTCACGCAGGTAACAAATTTCCATCAACAAAGGCACAAAATCCAGAGCACTAAAGCTGGGTTTCTGACACAACTGAAACACTGACACAGACTCCAGGTAGGAGAGAAATGGAACAGAAGTGTATTCCTTGTTACATCCCACTCCTTCCCTTAGTTCTACACAGCTTCTGACTGGTATTTTTCTTTCCATCCACAACCCAAGACATACAAGTACTAAACTCAACCTAATATTCACAAAGTGTTCAAGAAAAGACAGTGCCAGAGTAACTGCACAAAGAAACACATGCCATGTACTTTCCCCCCCTTATAAACTTTAATCCTTAAACTGTACCATCAAAATACATGGGCAAATTAAAAAGAACATAATTCACTTACTGAAATGGATTCATTTTTCCTGATAACCACTGATGAATTAATATATCTAAAACAATTTCTGTACATAAGCACTAAGGAATGTAGTAACACTGAAATCCTCCTCCTAGGAAGAGATCCCCTCTGCCACCAGTCAAAAATCCCACAATTTACGAAGAACTAAACAAGAAATCCATGTCAACCTGAAATTATTAATTATCCTGATAATGAAGAGTCAGTATCCAGTCTGACTGGGTGTTTTTATAACTGATTACACAGAATTTAATACAAATGACAACAAAGAGGCTTCCCTTTGCCTCCACACCACATGGGGGTTTTCTTAAATAACGTTTAACTCCCCAGACCACAGCAAACAGCTCACAAAAGTTCATACACATGGCACAAATGCACACCCTTAGCTTCACCTTTTAGCTCAAAGGCTCCTTGAAATCTCAGATGCAGCACTGAAGTGTTGATTTCAGCAGCTTCTGCCCCTGGTTTTTAACACAGTGATTCAAAAGCTCCCAGATCAGTTCATTTACCCTTCCATAAGGATCACCTCCAAGCAGGCTGCTTCAGGCTGCTTTCCAGCAGCAGCTGGATGAGGCACAGCCAGCCACGATTACCACATTTTGTCTCCATACACATTTCCACTAAAGATTACTTAATTCTGTTTCCCAATCTCAGTAGTGACTTACTCCTTCCCTGACAAAATGTTGAGAAACAAACCTTAAATCTGACTTACTTTAAAACAGATTAACTTGAGTTATGATTAAGAGGAAGACTAATCATCAAAATGTCAAAATGAAAATTACCATATTGAAGAGTGAAAGACTGACAGAAAAAGAAAGCATCAAGTGACCAGAAGTTCCTATTATTCTGAAAACAAAGCTCAGTTTATTGATATACAATCATATATAGTCATTAAATGGCATTACTGAAAGGAGTAAGAAAAGTCATCCTAAGGCCACACTATTAACTTCTTGCACAGTTTACAAGTCTTGCATATTTTCTTCTGTGAAATTTGTAAGTGTATATGACCAAATGGCAACTAAGTTAATTGTTCTAATATCAGCAACCATTTGATAAATCCGTGTTCCAAGCCGTATCTAGGTAACATCTGCATCTACAGAAGAACATGACAGTTTCATCTACAGAGAAGTTCTTCTCTCTGTGACCTTTACAGCCTTCCACAGAAACAAAACAAGCTGCTTTGCCTACAACAGATTTGCATCAAAGCTGCACAGTGAGGCAAAAGCTGTCAAGGTAACAGAGAGGACTTGGTTGCACAAGCTCAGAGAAAACTCTCACTCCCTGGGATTCTTGTCAACTACCTTTTGATTATCACCACAAACCTGGAAATCACAACCCAGTATTCTTTACCTGTTCACATCACTAAAATCAGCGGGTAGGACTCAAAAGGTTACCTTGTCAAGCTGCCACTCTTGAGGCAGAAATAAACAGTAGGAACAAACAGCATTCCCTTTCTGACAGATGTCCAATTTGTTCTTAAAGGCTGTCAGGGACAAGTCTCCTCCCTTATCTATTCCAGTGGTTTGTTATTCTTAGCAATAGAAGTCTTGCTCCCCAAGCAAGTAATCCAAGTCTTCAGTCCTATTATTTAACTAATTCTCATTTTAGGCCCCTTAATCCTTTATCTTCTTCATCCTTGTAGTGGCCTAATGCACGTGAATAACTTAAGACTACAAAGAGATAAGAAGTTAACATCTTAATTTGTTCAATTCTTGTGTGTCATATTCTTAGGCATTGTGTGCTATTAAAGGCATCCAGAAGAGGCAAACCCTTCCTTGATGTCCAGTGCCCAAAACTCAACACAGAATTCGAAGTAAACTCTACCAGTACTGAATTCAGCAGAACAACTACCTAAATATTTACCCCCTTGCTATGCCACAGCATTTATTGTCCTGCGCCAGCAGAGCAAGATTAATCACAAACTGAGCACCCATCAATCAATAACCTGCACACCCCAGTTTACTCAACTCTTGTAGGACTTTAAAAGCATGTTTTGAGCAGGCATTTGAACACCAAAATTCAAAATGCACTTAAACAGAGTGGGAACAGAGGCTGCAGAGCTCTGTACAGAAAACAGCCAGCTTTGTGATTTATACAAACTGAAGTGGAAATGACAAGATAATTAATAAACCAATTGAAATCTAGAAGCCTCTAGGATATAGTGCTTAAGCCTGAAATGGAAAATGAGAGCTGATAAAAATTCAGAATTACTTCTTTAGCCATTAATTAACAGCGTTCCCATAATGGAGCTGTTAACACCAGAGCAAGAACTGAAAGTGTAATTTGGAACATTTGCAAAGAGCTTCCCTGCAAGCAAGAGAGAGGCACCTGTCAGCAGCGTGGCAAGGCTGGCAATGGGAAACGGCCTGAAAAGGTAACAATATTAAACAGCTTTCAGTACAATTCAAAATGGGATTTAAGAGATTAAAATCCTCCAACTTGTGGTTTATTACCTGGAATGCACATTTTTCCATATGTATCATCAATCAGCCTTTTTCCTACCCCCCCTGTAAAACACAATGCATTTTATTTAGCAAATGCCACTCTGAGTGAGGCATCATGAAGGGTAAGGAGCACATGCCACATGTGGATTAACTGCATGGGCCGTGCCAAGGGGCATTCCAAGCAGGAAGATGGCACCATAAATTAACAACTCAAGTCCAGCACCGTGGTTTCTACTCCTCCTTGTGATGGGCACCTGAAGCCCCTGCCCAGATACCACTTCAGAACTGACACCTGTTCCTGCATGAGGGTTCACTGTCCTTATTTCAAACTGGAATAAACACCAGTACAGCAGCTGAGACAGTTCCACCAGCAAAAGGAAAAGAAGAAGCCACAGAAGGAATAGAAACGTAATTCTTGTCTCAACTTCCGATACTGTGGTTTTGTGTGTTTCCCATCTCTCTGCACCACTGGTTGACAAAACCAGTGTTATCAGGCATGAAAGGTGCTAGGTAGTGGCAGAACCACAAGAACATCCCCATCAAGTCCTGGAACTTGCTAGGGGAAAGGGGGAAGAAGGGGAGGTAAGGACTAATAGAAAATTAAAGCATGCAGTTCAGCTCTCCACAAAAAGTTAGTTCCAACACCTGAACAATGAAGGTACCTGTTATACACCACTTTGGTGTGCTGCTGTCTAGACTGCAAAACCCATTATGAATCTCTGCCTTTAAACAGCTTCCACTCCAGAAAAGCATCAGTAAAGCAGCAGAGGGGATAAAGGAGGAGATTGCTAAAACCTGAGGTACACACAGGCATAAAAGAACCACAAGAGCATTCAGCCACCAGCAAAAGGAATTTCTGCTTGAAAAGTGTATTAGAAACAGCAGGAGGGAGAAAAACTGGTAAACAACTTGGTTGGCTAACCAA
Source organism: Dendrocincla fuliginosa (assembly GCA_035047845.1). NCBI lineage: Eukaryota > Metazoa > Chordata > Aves > Passeriformes > Dendrocolaptidae > Dendrocincla > Dendrocincla fuliginosa. The sequence goes on from JAWWMO010000083.1 coordinate 147,536,573, forward strand.
AAATAAAAAGGAACTGTACTCTTTTAAACACTAACTTTATTTTTCTTCTTTCTGTATTAACCTTTACTTGAAAAAAAAAGTGAGCAGTAGAAATTCCAGTATTCTAAACCAGAACACAGACTATTTTCCCCTCGAAGGACAGGAAGATTAGTTTAAAAAAAAATGGAAATCAAGACAAGATACCTATGTACAAATAAGAAAATGGTGGTAGATTTTATGTTTTCACACTATCTTTCACACAAAAAGAATTTAAAAGATTGCCTAAAATCAGTAAGAGAAAATTCTCTTTTGAAGATCACAGAATTTTTCAATCTCAAAGCAACAGAGTATTACGGAGAACAAACTTGCCTCAGCATTCACCCTGAACATAAAACCTACAAAAGACAGGATGAAACAAGTATTGATTCATGTAAATCTCCACCACTGGGTTAACTCAGACATTGGGATTTCTAAGTCTCTCACTAGTACCTTCAATAGCAGTGATGTTGAAGGCACTGCTAGGATATTATTTATCAAATGCTGATGCAGCAGAAACCTCCGTGGCTGCTGAGCATCCCATGGACTGTATCAGTAAACACCCCGTGCAGTGTCAAAGGCCTGGGAAAAGAAGGAGGTACCTGCATTCCCAGCTGCAAAATACACCATTTAACTCATTCTGAGCTGCTGCTAAACTAGACTTCTGGTACCCCTCTGCAACTTAATTATCTGCAGCAAGAAAACAGGAAAGAGCAGCAGCTACTCCTTTAAAAAAATAAATTAAAAAAATCAATCATTTGCTGCATCAAATCCCTCCCAGGAACTTCAGTGGGACTAAAGGAAAAATCATCTCTGCCTTCCAAAGTCACTTTAGAGGCTCAGATGGTTTTCTGCCTGTGCCCTCCCCCAAACCAAACTAAAACAAAAGCAGGAATTGCACATTTTCATGTGTGGGTAAACAATGCAAGGCCCGAGCTTGGCAGCAGGAAGCAGGAGCAGCTCCGAGTCAGCAGAGCCCTCTGACCTCCTTCTCAGTGTCCCCAGACTGGGAACAGCTTCGCTCACTTCTCTCTGCAAAGGCAACAAGTGCCTCCTGTAAGGACTCCTGACACGTACACTGACTAAACACTTCCAAATTTATTGGGCACCATACCTGGAATGACACCACTGGCACACAGTATGTCATGTCCCACACTGATGGCCACGTTTTGCTTACACACTTTTGGGCAAGAAGAAGGAAATTAGGTTCTCAAAATGAGTTAAACTACAATTCCATGTGCGGGGAAAGGGTCAAGATTAATCTTGAGGATTAACTCTAAACTGACCTATATTACCTTCTATCAAGTTGAAACCCTGCAGCAAAAAGAAACTGAGTGTTTGTCAGGTCCCCTTCCCACAAGGAAAACAAAAAGCAATGCTGCAGTGCAATAGGAAGCTTACAAAAACTACTTAAACTTCTTCCATATGCCCCTTCTGCACTCAACACGATAAAAAAGGGCTGAGGAACAATGAGGGAGTTAGAGGGTGAGGGGAAAAAAGTCTTGAAGTCATAAGGGACAAAGGAAATCCAAACCAGGAGTTTTACCAGTTCAGCCATGGACTGCTGCAGAGCTGAAGAAAATTTAAATGCACCCAAAACTCACACTAATGCAACTGAATCAGATGTTCTCTAACAAAGCCTACTGCCTTCAGCAGTTATTTACTCCTTTCATTCTGATTTTCACTTGACAGAAGTTACATTCAGGCCTTTTAAATCAGACTTCAGAAACTACTCTCCAATTTATTCTTCGTGGGCAAACCACTGACAGCACCACTGATCTGCATCTCCACATTTCAAGCACCAACAGAGAGCAGCAGTTTCTGTGGTTCTCCTGCCACCTCTGGAAGGAGCTCTTCCATACACATGATTTCCTGTGTCAGCTCCCTCAACAACACATCCCTCTGATGTGCTGAAAGGTGTAATGAACTACTAAAATTTGCAAGGGGACATTTGGAAAGCTCCCACGCACCTGGGTAGTCACAGCTGGCCCTCCTGTGTCTGATTTAAATACAACCCCAGAAAATCAGATCAAGCCACCTGAAGTTGATTGTGCTTTTGGTTGCTTAATTATTATTTTTGTGATTTGGGTTTTTAAAATGAAAGACCTAACACTCAGAAGTCTGCCCAAATACAAGACTTGCAGCCCAGTATCAGGAACACTTAATGTTGAACAAACAACAAACTCCAATCTTAGGAAGCTTCCATGATGGAAAGAACACAAAAGTTACAAGGAATGGGAGACAGAAAATAAAAATTTAAGCCTACAACCCAAAACCTGCAGGTTTTTAAGCTGTTCAGTCCTTAAAGAGCCACTTTCTTCAACAGTTTTTCTGAGTAGCCATCAACCACTGTCTGAATGTGGAGAGCAGAACACGTGTAACAAGAGCTTTCACAAAGACTTACTTGATCATCTCCACAGGTGGTCTTCCTCTCCTACACCAAAAAACCCCAAAAACTACTTAAACCCACATAGTTATCTGGATATCCCGTTTTCCACTTAGTTTCTCATTGTTTCAGCTTCATGTTTTTCTAATAGACACAATAAACCTCATTCATGGAACACTGTGGTAGAACACACTGGATTTCCAAGGCTCCTAAGTGGCAGCGATACACAAACAAAGAAACTCACTTGAAATTGCTAACAATTTACCAGCTCTAATCTTGCACTGATCTGCATTCAGTTCTAGGGGCTTTTTTTTCCCTTTTCCCCAAACATTTAGAATAAAAAAAGACAGCTTTTAGCACATAACTATCCTGCAGAAGTTACTATTCAGGGATACAAGAATCACTGTAACTCAAGAGCTAAATAAATGCACTGAAAACTGACTTCTAGAGTGTTCCTATATCATTTCTGCTCTCATTCTATACAAGAGCTCAAAGGCATAGAGTAAGGGTTTGTTTCTCACAGTTTTTAAAATCCTGACCTCTAATTAAAACCTTCCCAAGAAATTGAATCAGTATGTCCATTTTTCAATGTTACTTGAAACTTTGGAATTGCACTAACACAAGATAAGAGGAAACACACATTTAGTCTTGAAACCACATCTGATGGAGCTAAATATCAGTCAAACTTCATTGATGGCTCTCCCAAATGAGGACTCAGAAGCTTTCTGGTAAGAAGCAAATAAATTCCATGTTTTCACTGCTACCATCCCAGAGAGGCAGCCGTAACACAAGAAAACAGATGTGGAGTACAAATTCTAGGACAAGAGGATGCTTTTTAAGTATCTTCTGCCCAATTACCAAAATTTCTCCAAAACATGAAAACACACTTCTTGCAATAATCTACATCAAATGTAAAGGTACAAATGTCCACCTGAAGACAAAAATTACTCCAGACTATTCACATCTTGTATGTTTTTATAGAGATTTAACAGCAAAATTACAACTTCCTTATAGTTACCAGCATTCCTCAAAACTGCACCTTGAGAAGACAGGAAGTTTTCTCTCATAGTGAAAAGAACTTTTCCATATATCCTAAAAGATACAAAATGAATGGGAATAGCCTGTACTGTTACTATGAATCCTATGCCAAAATAAAGAACATACTGCTACACACAGCAATGCCTACCTGGGAAGAAAAATATGACCATTTTGTTATACAAATGGCAAGAAATAACTTACTGGTTCTTGATTTACCCTCTTACTGAAAAAAACGTCCACCACATTTATAGATGCATTCAGAAACAGAAGGCAATCTCCTAAACCATCAAAGCCACCTGTTTTACAGCTTAATCTCTAAAAAGCACTCCTGCTTTCCTCCCCTGTCACCCCCACTAAAATATCTATCAGCTCGGTGGAGTTCACAAAACCAAGATCCCCCATTCTTTAATCATCATGTGGCAAACCAGTACTACCAAAAGTAAGCCCTTTCCACAACATGTAACATACTCTGAAGCAATGTCACATCACTAAATATCTAGGAGTTGAAACCATTTTTAACACTATTTCAGCAAATTACACATGCAAGACACAAGAGTGCTATTCTAAGAACACTCCTTTCTGGATGAAGTATTCCAATACACTACTAGTTGATTGTTGTGTCACTACATATACTTAGGACCTTTAATAATACCCAAGGCTGAGGCCAAATAAAGCTTAAAGCTTTTGACAAATAAGCACTATGTCATTTTCCTTTCATGTGTACATTTTAACCACCCCGCAAAATAAAAGGTCAACCAACACAAACATCAATCCCAGCCACGTTCTACAAAAACTGCATTTAAGACATAATAGCACAGAAGACAAATTAATTTCAGAACTGTTTTTCTCTTGTTGAACTGCCTGTCGAGTTCACAGTCCTGGAAGAGAATGTTTTCCAGCAACCAGCGTCTCCTCCCTCTTTGAGTTGGTTTTTTGTTTGTTTGTTCTGTTAACAGGACACCTGAGTTTAGGTGCATTAAATTCACCCCACGGATCGATCTCTAAGACACACACACACACATTCTGTACAGAATCTCAGCCACAAAAGTTGCCCTAAGAACCCCAAGGGCTGTGGTTCCCATCCCAAATCACACCACACAGGCAGAAGTTTTCCAACAAAGACTGGAGGTAGGACAACAGCCTGATCTCAGGTGGTGAAATGTTGGACACCACCAGTGAGACAACAAACAGTTCCAAATAATATATAACTTCTAGTATTTTCTGGCCCTGATCCAGCTGTGCTCTTGACCTTACCCAGGTTTAACAGAACCAGAGGTGATAAATGCAGATTAGCTTTGAGGAACGTGGGGCTTTCCCAATCAATAGAGCAGAAATAAAAAAGTAATACCAACCAAGTGCCAAAGGAGCATGAATTCCAAAGTGACACTGCAACACCACTTTCAAGGCAACATTTACATCAAATACGTCAACGTGAATCCCAAAGCGTTTTCTCCCTTCAAAGCGAACTTTTCACAAAATGCATTTACTACAGCACTGCTCTCACCCCAGGGAAATGGCCAAAACCTGGGCTGCTCCAGTGCCAGGGCCTGCAGGATTCACTGGGCGCTGGAACAAGGCAGCGAACACAGGAATAACACAGCGAACAGTGTTTCGGCCGGGAAACAACACAAAAAGAACGGGAAATCAAAGAGAAAAGGCTGCCCCTTGTTCCAGAAAAGCATCGTCTGAGCGCAGGAGGTCTGGGGAGAGAATGGATGCAGGAGCTGGCGACACACAGCACATGCTTCGGAATTAGTCGCGGGGATTTGAGCAGAACGATCCCCCGGCTACAGCTGCAGGAGAGCAGCTCTCCCCGCGCTCCCGAATCAGGTTTACAGCCGGAAAACGGGGGAAAAAATAAATAAAATAGGTAATTTCTTGCCGAAGCGCGAAGGCTCCTCCGTGTGTGCCCCCCGAGCCGCGCCGGGGCAGCGCTGGCTCCGCGGGCACCGCGGCGAGGGCAGGAACACGGCACGCCAGAATACACCACCCCAAAACCCCACACACCTCGGAAAAACCCAAAAGAGACGGAACCCCCAAAAAGACGGAACCCCAACCAGTCCCCCCGCGGCTCCGAGAGGCAGCACGGATGGAGGCGGCGGGCTGGGGAGGGCAAGGGGCACAGCGAGGGGAAGGGGCACAGCGAGGGGAAGGGGCACAGCGAGGGGACACCCCCCCCTCTTCTTCTTCCTCCTCCTCCTCCTCCTCCTCCCCGTCCTCCCTTCCCTTCCCTTTGTTTACTTTCGGACCGTCCCGCTCCACCTCCCGACACATCCGGCGGGACGGGCCGGGAATGCGGCGCGGGCAGGGCGGAGGGTGCCCCGGCGGGGCTGCCCCTGCCCGCACCCTCCTCCTCCTCCTCCTCCTCCTCCTCCTCCTCCTCCTCCCTGAGCACCCCCAAACCCGCCCGGAGCGCCGGCTGGGTGCGGGCAGCCCCTCCGCGGGGGCGCGGGCGGCACCGGGGACACCCTCCCCATCCCATCCCTTCCCTTC